>CM077289.1:3621090-3698590 GCA_039654925.1 Anguilla pacifica
TCCCACACACACAGCCCCTGCCCTCCCCCCCCGCACCCCCCCCACCTCCTGTGTGGGTGGGCGCAGTGAGTCAGAACTGTGGCTCTGGGCTTTGGTACGTGTCTCCCTCCCTCTCTTTAACAGTCCCACGCAAGGGGACGCCACCCCTGACCTATGACCCCTGACCCCTGTACAAAAACATGAACGTTAACAGTGAAGAGACTCACAGTCAAATCCAGTGCGTCACGTACACACACGCACATGCTGAATTAGTCACATCCTGTCATGTGTGACTAACTCCTCACACACTCCATACTACTCAGATATTCGCCATGTGGCCTAATCCCCATCAGACACTGTATGTTGGCGAAGGCGCTTGTTCTGAATAAGCACACAGCGTATCCCCCAGTTACCATCTCAGATGGGAGCATTAAGCCCTATTCATGCCAGCGTAATAAAGCCAGCCAGATTTCTGAATATAATTTACATTATAACAAGAAGTACTGAAGGCATCTTCAGCCTTAACAGATACTAGACCATGGGGCCCCATCCACACACTGGAACAGAACCTTAACAGATACCAGACCATGGGGTCCATCCACACACTGGAACAGAGCCTTAACAGATACCAGACCATGAGGCCCATCCACACACTGGAACAGTGAAGGTCAACCAACCAATCGACACTGACTAAAACTTGCCAGAACCAATCAAAGCGAGCGATTGACATTCCGTTTTTAGGGGACAGGACGTGCTCATCCGCATGGGCCCCGAATCAACAGCGGAAGGAGGCAGGGCAGCGAGGGCTGGCGGGAGATTATATTTTGGGTATTCGAAGCGGAGAGAAGAAGCAACGTAATACACCAACGGGCCCTTCGAGAGTGTGTGTGTGTGTGTGTGTGTGTGTGTGTGTGTGTGTGTGTGTGTGTGTGTGTGTGTGCGCGCGCATTCAGAAACACACACATCTCGTGGGGACATCTCTGGTCCCCGCACTGGCTGGCGTAGAGCCCTGCGTGGGCGTGTTCGAGCACGCATGGGTGGGTGCGCACACACGTGTTTGCGTGTTTGTGTGTAGGCGCCTGTGTGCATGGATGCGCGTGTATGTTCGCGTAGGAGGGTGTTTGTGGATTAGTTCAGTTTAGTATGGACGAAAAAGACAGGTTTGCTTTTCAAAGATGGCGAAGTGGCGCTGGAGGTTTGAGCCCCAACCTTTCCAAGTTCCGGTGGAGAGCCTGGTCACGGCTGCACCGTGCGGTGTCAACGGAATCACACAAAATAAATTTTTTTTTTTTAAAACACGGCATCAAAACGAAACCGGTTGCCCCGGCTGTAAAATTACTTTTAAAATTTCCTAAATGCCACCAGTTACGGTGCGTTTATGGTGCACCTGTAACTAAGCAGGGAGGAGTGTCACATGCTCGTAACTAAGGGAGAGGTGTCACATGCTGGTAACTAAGGGAGAGGTGTCACATGCTGGTAACTAAGGGAGAGGTGTCACATGCTGGTAACTAAGGGAGAGGTGTCACATGCACACGTAACTAAGGGAGAAGTGTCACATGCTCGTAACTAAGGGAGAAGTGTCACATGCACACGTAACTAAGCAGGGAGGAGTGTCACATGCTCGTAACTAAGCAGGGAGAGGTGTCACATGCTGGTAACTAAGGGAGAGGTGTCACATGCTCGTAACTAAGGGAGAAGTGTCACATGCACACGCAACTAAGCAGGGAGGAGTGTCACATGCTCGTAACTAAGGGAGAAGTGTCACATGCACACGTAACTAAGCAGGGAGGAGTGTCACATGCTCGTAACTAGGGAGAAGTGTCACATGCTCGTAACTAAGGGAGAAGTGTCACATGCACACGTAACTAAGCAGGAGGAGTGTCACATGCTCGTAACTAAGCAGGGAGGAGTGTCACATGCTCGTAACTAAGCAGGGAGGAGTGTCACATGCTCGTAACTAAGCAGGGAGGAGTGTCACATGCTCGTAACTAAGCAGGGAGGAGTGCCACATGCTCGTAACTAAGCAGGGAGGAGTGTCACATGCTCGTAACTAAGGGAGAAGTGTCACATGCTCGTAACTAAGGGAGAAGTGTCACATGCTCGTAACTAAGGGAGCAGTGTCACATGCTCGTAACTAAGGGAGAAGTGTCCACATGCTCGTAACTAAGGGAGAAGTGTCACATGCACACGTAACTAAGCAGGGAGGAGTGTCACATGCTCGTAACTAAGCAGGGAGGAGTGTCACATGCTGGTAACTAAGCAGGGAGCAGTGTCACATGCTGGTAACTAAGCAGGGAGCAGTGTCACATGCTCGTAACTAAGCAGGGAGGAGTGTCACATGCTCGTAACTAAGGGAAGAGTGTCACATGCTGGTAACTAAGCAGGGAGGAGTGTCACATGCTGGTAACTAAGCAGGGAGGAGTGTCACATGCTGGTAACTAAGCAGGGAGGAGTGTCACATGCACACGTAACTAAGCAGGGAGGAGTGTCACATGCTCGTAACTAAGCAGGGAGGAGTGTCACATGCTCGTAACTAAGCAGGGAGAAGTGTCACATGCTCGTAACTAAGCAGGGAGGAGTGTCACGTGCTCGTAACTAAGCAGGGAGGAGTGTCACATGCTCGTAACTAAGCAGGGAGGAGTGTCGCATGCTGGTAACTCGTTTGGTAAGGGAGGCGCGTGCTGACAGGCAGCGGGATGGGCAGTGAATGGGGGGAGTGTCTGTGTTGGCGTTTCTGTCAGGCTTGTCTTGAAACTGAGGGATGCGCTCGAGCCGACGCCGCCTTCTGCGTGGACGCTTTTTAAACCTCCCCCCCCCCCCCGCCCCCGCCTCCCCCCCGCTTCAACCGAACACACTGGGCCGCGGCGCTGTCACAGACCCGCACGGCGCCGAGCGCAGTGACCGAAGTGGGTCTTTTTTTTAACGGGGGCTCAAACCAAAGAGCGGAAATGCGCTCCGCTCTGAGCCGAAATGGGAGAAAGGGCTCAGGACGTTCCCCCGGCTGTGACCGGGGGCTATAATGCAGCTCAACATCGGGAATCCCAGTGTTGAGTGTTGACCATTTCTCGCCACTGTCGACACCAGGGGACGTCCAGCAGGACCGTTAGTTTCCAATCGGATCGCGGATCCTTCACAGTAACAAATTCTTACCCCATCGATCGCCCTTCCTCCTCCAAAATAACATGTTGCTAACCACGGGGTCGTTGCCAAGTCCCTCTAATCAAATGAATGGGGGACGTGAGAGAGTGTGGAGAAAATGGAAAATGCTACTCATTAATTTCCACTTCACCGTCCAGAGTTTTCATGGATTAATCAATGCTAACCTGCTTGATCATAGCCACTTATCTTCCACATACAGAAATCTAAGCAGGCCTCTGACTCGGAGGTCGATGGGAGGATATATTTCAGGTTGCAATCGCCCCCCCCCCCCCCCCCCTCTCTCTCGCTCTAACTCTCTCTCTCTCTTTGTCTCTTCCTCTCTCTCTCTCTCTGCCATCTCTCTGCTATGCCCCCCCCTCTCCCCCTCCCCCAGGTTGTTCCATTCACTTCCTAGCACCTGGGCCCTCGTTTCATAAAGCAGGATAAGGGAGTTAGCTGGATAACTGCACAGAGTACAACCCGGAACCCTCCCAAACCTCGAACGTGGCCTGGAGGACAGAGAGCCGGGTTTTACTCCGCCTGGTCATCCAGCGAACTCAGTGAGGACCAGGGCGTGTTTATTTACACACTCATGTGTGTGTCTGTTGACCTCGCTGGCACCGTGAACAACAGACCGGAGCCTGACAAGTTATATTGTTATTTCTCTGCTTTTTATGCCATTGTCATTGTCATAATGAAACAAAAGCTCAAGACGTTTACATTTTTGCAAACCCCCCCCCTCCCCCTCTCCAACTCTGCCTCCCTTCTCTATTTGTGGGACCTGTTAATATCTGAAGAAATAACCTGCTCTTTATGGAACATGGTAAAAAAAAAAAAAACCCATTAAGGGATAAAATGCCAGATTTAAAAGGGATTTTTAAAAAAAGGGTGCAGGCCCAGTACAGGCACAGGTGACCTGTAATGAGGCAGGGGCTCCAGGGGGAGGGGGGGGGATCCAGGAAGTGATGCTCTTGTACCCTCGAATGCTTACAGCACCCCCCTCCCCCCACCCCATCGCCCCCCTTGAGGTACAGAGAAGGGCAAACGTCCGAATCGTTTACACCTCCCGAGAGAGGGATGTACCTCAGGCGACCGCTCTGGGGGCGGGGGGACGGCGGGGGGGGAGGTCAACGTGATTGGTGGAGAGCTCAGCACGCCCGGGGCTATATTTCATTTTTAATTCGCAGATGGAAAGGCACAACCGTCTGGCTAGGGGAGCGCTCAGGAACGTTCCCCCCCCCCAGTTTGAGCTTCTCAGCGGTGGTCCATCAGCATGCCCCCCCCCCCCCCCCCCGGGGTTATTTGCAGGTAGTCCAGATAAAACACGGGTTTGAACGTGGAGGAGGAAGTGGGGGCTGAGAGTGTGGGACGTTATGAGAGATATGAAAAGGCAGAGAGACTGTTAATGCTAAATATGAAGGAGAAAGATTGTTTACACTTTTTAAAATTCACTCAGCAGATGCAACCTAGCAGTATGCAGAGTGCCTTGCAAAGCTGACAGTTTTTTTACATTTTTTTTTATTTTTATACACATTTTGTTTATTCATAGAGCTGTGTATTTTCTGTGATGTTTAAGTGATTCGGGTTAAGTGCCTTGTTCAAGGGAAGACAGGAAGTAGCTCACCTGGGAGAAGCTCAGCCTGTAGACTTCTGGTTACAGACCCAGTTCATTTAAGACCCTGTGCAAAATCGTTATTTTTTAAAAAACATATTAACCCTTTAAGGTGTAAGATCACAAATATGTAGTCTTAAATGAACATTCAATCACTACTGGTGATTGAAAGCAATGGAGTTCTAGAACACTGAATTAGAAAAAAAAAACATTCCAAAAAAACACTCTTAAGGGTCAATAGTTCTATATTTTACACAAAGGATCAAAGAAAACAATGTTTTTTTTCATAAGCAGCATGGTGATTTACATTTTACCCAATCATAAGCGCATCTGTTTAGTGTGAAGCCAATCAGAAGTGACCTTGTGGTGCTAGACCGGACCAGGCCCATGTCTGACCTTCAGACCTAGTGTCTGGAAATGAAATAATCAAAAGAAAATATTAGCCTATTATTTCCCTCTTAATGAATTTGGAAGTAAATGAATATACATTTTTAACAGGCGAGTGAACAGGGGTAGCAGAGAAGCTCACTTCACCTCCGTTGCTTTACAGTGATTATAAAAAGAAAAAGACGCATTTTACTCAGGGAGGGGGAAAAGAAGATGGTGAGACAGAGAAAATAAGAGATTTTTTTTTTTTTACTGCATTAAAGGGAATGTTTAACATTCGCACAGCGCCCATCACTTAGACAGCCTACGTATTTAGCATTAAAAGATCCCTCCCCGTACTTGGCTGGGACCCTGGCTCTGTGGCAGATGTATTCATTTATTATTTACAAAACTTAAAAAACAAATATTTTAGGGCCCAAAATGCTGAATTATGTTTTCCACCCACATGATTTATTGATGGGGGCAGGATGTACTCGAGCACATAACACTGACTTTTCTTTACTTGAAAAAGAAATCAAGTTTTTAAAAAATTTTTTACAGCACAATTATTATGGCAGGGATGGCTGACTTTCATTCTTTGCAGCAAACAGCTACACAGCACAGAGTGGGCAGTGTTAGAATTTAGAATGTACACTTGAAATTCGTAAGTATGAATGAGCACAATTAAAGGTTTTCCATTTTAAACGTTCTGCACACTCATGGTGCGGTATCATATCTAATTGTTGTTTTGTAGTTTTGCTTTGTCAGGTGTGTACTTCACCGTGTGTATGACTACAAACAAAAAATCAGGATTCTGTCAAATTGGTTTCTGTCAAAAGAAGGATAAGCGATCCTATTGTCTCGGTGAAAATGGGAAAGCGAGCGGAGCAGCTGAGCAGGCCGCAGCCTGGCACTTGAGTTTGCAGTGGGCCCCAGAGAGAGGGGCGGGCTTGGGGGGGAAGGAGAGGCAGGGAGAGGCAGGCCAGCACTCGAGCAGGCGGGAGCAGTAAGCGGCAGTTGTCGTGGCAATAGCGCGACTTCGTCATTTACATATAAATGAAAAGTTGTCGATCACGAGCCGCTGACCTCATTTATTCCGCGGGACGGACGGACGGGCGAGGCGGGGCGGGGCGGGTCGTCACCGAGCAACCAAATTTATTCCAAATTACCGCGTTTCCCCATTTAGTGGTGTCCAGCCCGGCAGCTCGCCACTGTCACTTCGTTCCTCCTCCTCTCTCTCTCTCTCTCTCTCTCTCTCTCTCTCTCTCTCTCTCTCTCTCTCTCTCTTACGGGCGTCGCGATGCTAAAACGCAGCCGTGAAATTTTAAAAGGGGGCTGCCCAGTCCTCACCCCGTACCTGACAGTACAGTGTTTAGTGTGTTTTTTTTTTTAAAAAGGAATACAGTGCATAACCATGGCAACAAAGCCTTTCTGTTTTGTATGGGAGACAGAGGCGGCAAGAGCGATGAGACTGGCCCTGATGTAACTTGTGCCACCTTTCCGCCACAGAGTGGTATAGAAGCTGTTCCCCTCTCGTGGTACAAGCGAGCCGCTCACATCAGCACTCAGGCTACAGAAACGAGCCGCTAGCCCGCTGGCGCTCAGGCTACAGAAACGAGCCGCTAGCCCGCTGGCGCTCAGGCTACAGAAACGAGCCGCTAGCCCGCTGGCGCTCAGGCTACAGAAACGAGCCGCTAGCCCGCTGGCGCTCAGGCTACAGAAACGAGCCGCTAGCCCGCTGGCGCTCAGGCTACAGAAACGAGCCGCTGGCCCGCTGGTGCTCAGGCTACAGAAACGAGCCGCTGGCCCACTGGCACTCAGGCTACAGAAACGAGCCGCTGGCCCACTGGTGCTCAGGCTACAGAAACGAGCCGCTAGCCCGCTGGCGCTCAGGCTACAGAAACGAGCCGCTAGCCCGCTGGCGCTCAGGCTACAGAAACGAGCCGCTGGCCCACTGGCACTCAGGCTACAGAAACGAGCCGCTGGCCCACTGGCACTCAGGCTACAGAAACGAGCCGCTGGCCCACTGGCACTCAGGCTACAGAAACGAGCCGCTAGCCCACTGGTGCTCAGGCTACAGAAACGAGCCGCTAGCCCGCTGGCACTCAGGCTACAGAAACGAGCCGCTGGCCCACTGGCGCTCAGGCTACAGAAGCGAGCCGCTGGCCCACTGGCACTCAGGCTACAGAAACGAGCCGCTAGCCCGCTGGCGCTCAGGCTACAGAAACGAGCCGCTAGCCCGCTGGCGCTCAGGCTACAGAAACGAGCCGCTAGCCCGCTGGCGCTCAGGCTACAGAAACGAGCCGCTGGCCCACTGGCGCTCAGGCTACAGAAACGAGCCGCTAGCCCGCTGGCGCTCAGGCTACAGAAACGAGCCGCTAGCCCGCTGGCGCTCAGGCTACAGAAACGAGCCGCTAGCCCGCTGGCGCTCAGGCTACAGAAACGAGCCGCTAGCCCGCTGGCGCTCAGGCTACAGAAACGAGCCGCTAGCCCACTGGTGCTCAGGCTACAGAAACGAGCCGCTAGCCCGCTGGTGCTCAGGGCACGATCAATGCTCAGGAACCCCGCCGTGCCACCGGTTCAACTGACACGCTCTCTCCGGTCAGCGGCGAATCAGATCTCTCTGCAGATGGGACACGCGCGCGTCAGCTCGCTCACCGCGGAGCCGCACGAACGCGAAGCTCTGACGGCTGAGTCCTGTGGAGCGCATTCTCTCTGGGACCACTAGCCACAGTGTCCGGCTAATGATGTCACAGTTAATGATGTCACAATTAACCCTGGAATGTGTGCAGGCAGCCCCATGGGAGCAACGGCAGCAGTGGCTCTTTGGGGGGGGGGGGGGGGGGGGGGGAGATAGGCACCCCCTCAGTTCCTCCCTTGGGACTTAGCTTCACTCCCCAAATCCCAGGTGTGTAACAGGGAGGGTGGGGTAGATCAATGGCGATGACAAGCCTAAAATACCTGTGAGAGAGAGAGAGAGAGAAAGCATGAGTAAGAGAGAAAGCAAAAGAGAAGGAAAGAGAATGGGAGCAAGAGAGAAAGAGAGATAGTGAAATATGCATTAATGACTTACAGAACGTCAGAGAGAGAGAGAGAGAGAAGGAGAGATAGAGAGAGAGGAGACAGAGAGAGAGAGAAGGAGAGATAGAGAGAGAGAGAGGGAGGGAGAAAGAGAGAGGGAGAGAAGGAGAGAGAGAGGGAGAGAGACAGAGAGAAGGAGAGAGAGAGAAGGAGAGAGAGGGAGAGAGAGAGAGGGAGGGAGAAAGAGAGAGAGAGAGAAGGAGAGAGAGAGAGAGAGAAGGAGAGATAGAGAGAGAGAGGAGAGATAGAGAGAGAGAGAGAGAGAGAGAGAGGAGAGATAGAGAGAGGAGACAGAGAGAGGGAGAGGGAGGGAGGGAGAGAGAGAGAGAGGGAGGGAGAAAGAGAGAGAGAGAAGGAGAGAGAGAGAGAGAGAGAGAGAGAGAGAGAGAGAGAAGGAGAGATAGAGAGATAGAGAGAGAGAGAGAGAGAGAGTAACAGTGAGCAGGGGAATGTTCAGGAAGGCGGTTGATGTAGAGTTTGAGGAGGCGTGGCTCTGACTGGGAGCCGTCAGTTCGCCTTCATGCTCCCCACTGACTGCGCAGTTACTGCACACACGCACTCTGAGAGAACCCGGCTCTGCTGTGTGAGTCACAGAACCCGGCTCTGCTGTTTGAGTCACAGAACCCGGCTCTGCTGTTTGAGTCACAGAACCCGGCTCTGCTGTGTGAGTCACAGAACCCGGCTCTGCTGTTTGAGTCACAGAACCCGGCTCTGCTGTTTGAGTCACAGAACCCGGCTCTGCTGTGTGAGTCACAGAACCCGGCTCTGCTGTTTGAGTCACAGAACCCAGCTCTGCTGTTTGAGTCACAGAACCCAGTCCTGCTGTTTGAGTCACAGAACCCGGCTCTGCTGTTTGAGTCACAGAACCCGGCTCTGCTGTTTGAGTCACAGAACCCGGCTCTGCTGTGTGAGTCACAGAACCCGGCTCTGCTGTTTGAGTCACAGAACCCAGTTATGCTGTTTGAGTTACAGAACCCAGTTCTGCTGTTTGAGTTACAGAACCTAGTCCTGCTGTTTGAGTCACAGAACCCGGCTCTGCTGTTTGAGTCACAGAACCCGGTTCTGCTGTTTGAGTCACAGAACCCGGTTATGCTGTTTGAGTCACAGAACCCGGCTCTGCTGTTTGAGTCACAGAACCCGGTTCTGCTGTTTGAGTCACAGAACCCGGCTCTGCTGTTTGAGTCACAGAACCCGGCTCTGCTGTGTGAGTCACAGAACCCGGCTCTGCTGTTTGAGTCACAGAACCCAGTTCTGCTGTTTGAGTCACAGAACCCAGTTCTGCTGTTTGAGTTGGAGAACCCGGTTCTGGTGTGTGGGGGAGTTTGATGTGTTATTGGTGTGTGGGAGAGTTTGATGTGTTATTGGCGTGTGGGGGAGTTTGATGTGTTTTTGGCATGTGGGGGAGTTCAGCATGCTCTCTCAGTCTCTCTTTCGACTGATGCTCATTTAGATCTTTCGCTCTCTTTGTCTCTCTCAGTTTTTCTCCATCTCTTCTGCTCGCTCAATCTGATGCTAATTTAGATCTTTTTCTCGCTTTCCCACTCTCTCTCTCTCTCTCTCTAAGACAGCATGCTTCACTGGCTTTCTTTCTTTTATTCCTCCTCTCTTCTTCTCCTTTCTCCTGCCCACTCCCACATGGTTGTTAGATGGGGGAGGTGCTGTGTGTGTGTGTGCGTGTGTACATGCATGTGCATGTGTATGCGTGTGTGTGCGTTTGTGTGTCTGCGTGTGTGTGTGCGTGTATGTGTTTGTGCGCGCGTGTGTGTGTGCATGTGTGCATGTGTGTGTGTGTGCGCGCGTGTGTTTGTGTGTGCGTGCGTGTGTGTGTGCGTGTTTGTGTGTGCGTGTGTTTGTGCGTGTGTGTGCGCGCACGTGTGTGTGCGTGTGCGTGTGTGTGTGCGTGTGTGTGTGTGCATGTGTGTGCGCGCGTGTGTGTGTGTGTGTGTGCGTGTGTGTGCGCGTGTGTGTGTGTGTGCGTGTGTTTGTGTGTGCGTGTGTGTGCGCATGTGTGTGTGTGTGCGTGTGTTTGTGTGTGCGTGTGTGTGCATGTGTGTGCGTGTGTGTGTGTGTGTGTGCGCGTGTGTGTGTACAGAAAGTGCTTGCAGGGGGGAATTGCTAATAGACTATCATGGTGCTTGTGAGGAGCTGGCAGGGTGGAGGTCTGTAAACCATTAAAGAAATGTCAACTCCACATGCCGCGAATTATGGGCTATCGCCCTGGAAACACTGCCTGCTGCTTACTGGCCAGAGCACAGGCCTGTAACCAATCCCTGCCCAGCGCTTGGGCCTGCTGTGACTGTCTCAAACCAATCATGGGGCTGGAGAAAAGAACTCCAGGTCCATTGTGTGTGTGTGTGTGTGTGTGTGTGTGTGTGTGTGTGTGTGTGCGCAGGTGTCTGTGTGTGCGGGGCTGTGGGTCTGTGTGTATACGTGTGTATGTGTGCAAGTGCGCTTGAGTGTGTGGGGCTGTGGGTGTGTGCAAACGTGTGTTTGTGTGTGTGTGCGTGTGTGTTTGTGTGGGGTTGTGAGTGTGTGCGCGTGTGTGGGGCTGTGTGTGTGTGTGTGTGTGCATGCGCATGCGCTAGTGCGTGTGTGTGTGTGTGTGTGTGTGTGGGGCTGTGAGTGCTTGTTTGTGTGTGTGTGTGCGCATTCAAACAGGCATACACTGAATTAAGTCTGGCGTGTACAGATCAGATTGAGGATATCGAGGGGAAATTGGGGTTAGCGGACTAATGAAATTACCTGCCTGCCTTTGTTTGTTCCAGAAGTTTCCCCCAATTATTTCAGCTGGACATGTGAATGTCTGTGTGCACAGGGGTAGATCACCTTTTCCACTGCTGTGCATCTCCTGGACCAATAATCATTAAACCCTTCAAGAGTAGGTTTTTTTTTTTTTTTTGGAATGTGTTTTAAATATTCTAAGCCAGTGTTCCAGAACTCATTGCATTTAAATTAGCAGCAGTGATTGTGACATCAGCATTAGAATGTTCAGAAAAGAACATTCTAATCGCCTATTTGTGACCTCACACCTTTAAACAGTTAAGCATTCTATGGTATGACTGCTGATCTCAGATCAGTATTGCTGTTTAGCTCGTAGTGGATAAGGTTAGGCTGTGGACCGGGGAAAACCGATCCTAGGTCACCACTCCGAGTGAGAGAGGTTTTTAGGAATTTGGCCCCTGATCCGTGCCCGTGAGACTGTAACCATGCCAGTGGTGATCAGAGATATGATTTTGTCTCTCATGATTTATTATGATTAATCGGGAAAAGCTGATTTTTTCCATACCCTAAAAGTCTCAGCCATATTAGTGGCTCCAATGGATATTTAGGATCAGAAAATCAGTATTTGTTTTCCCTCATGAAAATTACATCTCTGATTAATTTTTTTTTGTGTAGAAAGAAAGAAAGAAAGAAAGATGATGATTTTGGAATCATGTCATTAAGCCACTGTAATGGCACGTTCCATCTTATTTTGGGAGAGTTACTGTATTTTGGTAAAGTCACTGGGCTTGGTGAGGGAGAGACGGAGGGAGAGAGAGGAGAGAGAGAGCGTGCGAGAGAGAGAGAGAGAGGGAGAAAGGCAAAAACCTCCATCAGTCAGCTTCAGGACACTTTTCAATTAAAACCGAATGACCAAAAACCCCCCAATGTGAGCCGATGGGTTACGAGCGACATCATAACAACATGAGGGGCTGGCGGACCTTCAGAAGCAAACGCGCTCGTGGCAGAATACACAAACCACCGTTAAAAATGTAAAGAGGAATAACAGAAGAGCGGCACTTTCCAGAGGCCAGGCTGTGATCACTGAGGCCCCCACCACGGAATAACACAGCATATACAGCAGACTAAAATACGCCACGGAATAACACAGCATATACAGCAGACTAAAATACGCCACGGAATAACACAGCATATACAGCAGACTAAAATACGCCACGGAATAACACAGCATATACAGCAGACTAAAATACACCACGGAATAACACAGCATATACAGCAGACTAAAATACGCTACGGAATAACACAGCATATACAGCAGACTAAAATACGCCACGGAATAACACAGCATATACAGCAGGCTAAAATACGCCACGGAATAACACGGCATATACAGCAGACTAAAATACGCCACGGAATAACACGGCATGTACAGCAGACTAAAATACGCCACGGAATAACACAGCATATACAGCAGACTAAAATACGCCACGGAATAACACAGCATATACAGCAGGCTAAAATACGCCACGGAATAACACAGCATATACAGCAGACTAAAATACGCTACGGAATAACACGGCATATACAGCAGACTAAAATACGCCACGGAATAACACAGCATATACAGCAGACTAAAATACACCACGGAATAACACAGCATATACAGCAGACTAAAATACGCCACGGAATAACACAGCATATACAGCAGATTAAAATACGCCACGGAATAACACAGCATATACAGCAGACTAAAATACGCTACGGAATAACACAGCATATACAGCAGATTAAAATACGCTACGGAATAACACAGCATATACAGCAGACTAAAATACGCCACGGAATAACACAGCATATACAGCAGATTAAAATACGCCACGTCGTCACATTTTGCTACCTTTCCTACATTTTTGTTTCTCAGAGACACCTGATAACTCTGAGTAGGTGGTAGAATTATATATTTTTTATTTAACAATAGCTTCATTTATCATACTTTTTTGCTTCTCAGAGTCAAAAAGACAAACATCATTATGACAGCTTTCCCTAAATCATAAAAATTATGCTTCGTGCTGAAATATTAAAATTGCTAGACTTGGTATAGGACAATGGAAGCAGATAATTATTTAAACCTCCAGCAAATGCAGACAAGCTAATGTAGGATGAATAGGAAGGTACATTGAATAGGAGAGAGAGAGAGTGAAAATGTTAGTATGTTACCTGGCTTAGTTGTACATTAGTTGTAGCTTTCTTGGCCAGGTATCCCTTGAGAAAGCAGATAATCTCAACAAGGCTCTTTCCTGGATAAATGAAGGATAAACAGATATGATAAATAAAAATAGAAACCTCCCTGAAGTTAAATGTGCAGTATTTCATATTTGCGTATGGCTTCTTTGGAGAACCCGGCTTGGCCCTGACATTGCTGACGAAGCACCACTGAATACGTGATGAAAATGCCTATGAATTTAACCCTTTAAAGGTGTGAGATCACAGACATGTACAGCGATAAGACTAACTGAACATTCTAATGCTGATGTCACAATCACCACTGGCGACTGAGAGCAATGGAGTTCTAGAACACTGACCTGGAATTTTGAACCGACTCCAGAATTCTATTTTTAAATAGTGTTCCAAAAAACCTGCTCTTCAGGGTTAATAGAGATTTGGGGGGGGGGGGGGGAGGTGTTCTCTCTGAGGAACCAGAGGCCCGGTGGAGCAGTGCTCCTCCAGGTTTGGGACAGAGTGACACAAATCCAGTGTGGAGCCTGCAACACAGCCAATGGCAGCTTTCTGTGTGTCTGCGCCTGGGAGACCAGTTAGCGTGCTTACACACACACACACACGTGTAAACACATACACACGTAGAGATGCAAAGGCAGGCATATGCACACACACTCCATCTCCCTCATCCTCTGTCTCATTAAAATTCTAATTCAGAATGTTTTATTGGCAGGATAGACATTTGCAAATATTACCAAAGCATCCAGCAATATAAAACATGAACAGGACCATAGATAACTAATCAGCACATGCTATTCATAACATAGAATTATACAGATCTCTCTCTCTCTCTCTCTCAGTTCAATGCAATTGAATTATATGCACTTAACTGGCTAAACAAAATCAATGTTCATATTGCCAAAGCACAACATAACGTCAATTATATATAAAACAACAAATAGAAATGACGTTATGTGACAATAAATAATAAACAGTGCAGAGCCTGAACAACTGACCTTTTCTCAGTTATGATCATTATGAGAACAGAAATGAATATTGGTACAAGCTTGTATTCAAATGTGGAACATTTTAATATGATGGAGAATGGGGTTAAAAGGCTATTGGACATATATGGTTTGAAGGAGAGTGCTTTCTGCTCTATGAAAATTGTGCTAAGCAGTGGAAACTCTTGGGGAAAAGCAAAGTGTCGGCCATCTTTGGCAAGATGCAACGGTGTGTTTTCAGAGAGCCCAGTGACCCACGGCACAAGCCCTCAGCACCCTGTGACAGGTATCCACCAATCACAGCGCAGCCTGAGCCGTTACAGGTGAACCATCCAGCCAGTTAAGACGAAGGGCCACTTAAGTCACCAGGACACTGGCGACAACGGCAGACTGAGTCTGTAAATCTCAGGCTGTAAACACACACACATACATGCTGTTTCACCCCCGTAACTGCTCCCCAAACCGACCATCACCCTGCACTGTGGGGGGGGGGGGGGGCATTTAGGGAGTTTTACACCTGTGGTTTATTCTTCTCCTTCTCAAGGTGAGCCCCTGTCGACCCTCCCACCCCCCACCCACCTCTCACATCAGTGTTTTATTACGACGCTTTAAAAATCCCATCATGCATTTCTACATGGATGCACTCCACTTGTATAGGAGTGCCCTGTCTTTAAATCTGACCCCATCGTGTTGGTTTTTTATTTTTTTGTAGCTTGGCTGTGGAGCTGAAGGGTGTAGTCTGTGTAGTTAATGTTGGATTTTGCTCTTAATAATTTTTCAGAATTGAAACTGGGGTGGGACCCGGGAGTTAAACCGTAATGAGGAGGTGCTCACCCCGAGCTGCAGACGTCTTGGAGGGAGGTGCGATTGCATCGCGTGTTTCGGGAGCCTCCCACTGCAAATTAATTTCCTCCTGAAATACCAGCCTGCTGGGCTGTCATGAAAGCAATTCTCCAGAAGCTCGAGAAGCCTAGAGAAATACTCTAAGTAATATACATTTGTGTGTGTGTGTGTGTGTGTGTGTGTGTGTGTACAGTTATATACTGTAGTTTGAACACACACACACGCACACACTCATGCACACAAGCAAACACACTGAAAAAGGTATACGCGTACGATGCCACTCCACCTCAAATGATTTTTTTAGAAGCAATCCCCAAGACGAAAACTGAAACAAAACTCAAATAACTACTAAGGATCTAGACTAGAAGGTCGATTTGACTGAAAAAGTCACCTTTTTTCTTTTTCTTATTTTTTGTGAGCAAAAGCAAACAACAGCCAATCACCCCGAGAAGCAAACAGGAACTGCAAAAAAAACAGTTCAAAGAGGACAGAGGCAACAGCAGAGCATCTGGCGAAATAAACCTTCGCCCAGCATCAAGCAGGTGAAGCAAATTCGCACTTCGTTTCTGTGGTGCCAGAAACAACCGTCTCTCCCGACACTGGCAGCAAGAGCTCTGCCTGGCAAGCACTGAGAAGCAGCCTTTAAGTGCTCAGTCACGTGTGCAGAACATCGGTGGCACTGATGGCAGGCTGTGGCCTCGATGTGCGGAGCGTCTCTTACAGCGCGAGTGTCACACGTTCACAGGTTCATGACTGCACTGTCCGTAAAAAAGGGCTCTTTGACTTGCCTGCATAAGAGGAACCCTCTCAGTTCTTTGTGGAACAGGCCACCGTGGGTGTGAAAAGCTCCCAGATTTAACCGTTTTGCCTGACAAGGAACCCGTGAACTAGACGGGGTTCTTCTATGGAGACACAGAGGAGCCTTTTTTCTGAGAGGGTAGTTTTTATGGAGATGAGAAACTCTCTCCCTCACTTCCTGGTTTAGCTGGGCTGGACTAGGCGGGGCTGGTCTGGTCTGGGCTGGGCTGGGCGGGACAGTTTAACTAGTCTTCTGGCAGCTGATTGGTGCAGCTCTGCTGCCGTGGTCAGGGCGGACAGGCGGCGTCCATTCCGCCATTTTCCCGGGTGTCCGCGACCATGTGACCGCGCGGGGCGACGCGACGACTCGGAACGCCGACCACAGCACGGGGGTCGGCACGGCGCACATTCCGTTTAAAAATATTCCGGTTCTGCCTCGTTCCCCTTCCACACAGGGCCCGTTTCCCAGTTTAGGCGTGAGAGTTTTGGGGACGGGGCGGGGCGGGGCGGGGCGGGGCGTGTCAGCGAGACAGATGTGTGACGCGTGCGGTCTGTGCGTGCAGCTGGTGACTCAGAGATGGAGGTGTTTGCCATTTGCACAAACCTGGACTGACCTCATTTCTCTCTCCCTCTGCCTCTCTCTCTCCCTCTGCCTCTCTATCTATCTCTCTCTCCCCCTCCCACTCACTCTCTCTCTCTCTCTCTCGCTCTCACTCTCGCTCTCTCTCTCTCTTTCTCTCTCTCTCTTTCTCTCTCTCTCTCTCATTGCAGATGACACGGCCGATCCAGGTGAAACCTGCGGACAGCGAGAGTCGTGGAGGTAGTTTTCTTTTTTCTCCGTGCTTCACCCTCCCTCTCTCCCTCCCTCTCGCTCTCTCTCCCTACCTCTCTCAACCTCCCCCTCCCTCTATCCCTCGCTCCCCCTTCCTCTATCACCTGCTCCCCTTCACGATCTCTTGCTTTCTCCCACTCCCGCCCTCTCCCTCGTTCTCTCTCTTCCCGATACCCTTCCTGTCTGCCGGATGTATTGACCCTTGAACTGACTCTCCCAGAAAAATCATTTCTTTGCTACTTTTTTATGACCCGGGTCAATAACAGCAGCAAATGATGCATTTGGTTTCTTTTTAGCTTTTCTTGTGTTTTGTTTTGCTTTGTTTTTTTGATTGACCGCACGCTTTTTTTGACCCGTGACCGTAGAAGCAGGCGCTTCACGGTACAGCGCACTGCCCCCCCCCCCCCCCCCCCCCCCCCCCCCCCCCCGCCACGGGGGATTTTTGCAAACAAGGTATCGACAAGCGAACATGCAGGTCGACAACTTTAAAGGCTCACACACAGAGTCAGAGTTCTCTCCACCCAGCAGAAGACCAGGCCGCGGCGGCCTGTGTGGGTAGCTGTGCGGTTCTGAATCAGAAGCACGGAGGGAGGCTGGCGGACTGGGGCGCCTGCAGCCCCCTCTGCAAACACCCCAGCCAGGCGGCTATGCGCCCGGGCGCTCATTAAAAAGCCATTAGCCAGGATCCTGGAACAGGAGCTGCCCACTCAAAACCACCGCCAACACCCCCCACCCCCAATCCTCTAAACTGCCCCCAAGCACCCCCCATCCCCCCCACCATCCCACCCCAATCCTCTAAACTGCCCCCAACCACCCCCCATCCCCCACCCCAATCCTCTAAACTGCCCCCCAACCACCCCCCACATCCCCCACCCCAATCCTCTAAACTGCCCCCAACCACCCCCCATCCCCCCCATCCTCTAAACTGCCCCCAACCACCCCCCCACCATCCTCTAAAGTGCCCCCATCTCCCCCCCCTCCACCCCAACAAAAAGCTGCTACCCCCCCAACCTTCCTGGCTCGAGCGAACTGCCTCTGTTGCATACACGGGACCGTTCGGCGTGAGAGAACGTGAATATAAGAGATAAGAGCTCCACGGAGGAACGGAGAGGTGGGCGGGGGGGGGGTTGAGGAGTCTGTGTTGCCTGGCAACCAGTCCCTAAACCAGCAGGGTCCGTGGCTGGGAGCCCTTCGGTCCTCTGCAGCCCCCGTCCTTCTCTGGCCCCCTCCCTCGGCCTGTGTTCTGTTACCCCCTTCTGTTACCCCATCGCTCTAAGAGATGCTCCCCAGGTGCAATCAGGCGTGCGTGCGAGTGTGTGTGTGTGCGAGTGTGTGTGTGTGTGTGTGTGTGTATGTGTGTGTGTGTGTGTGTGTGTGTGTGTCTGTATGTGTGTGTGTGTGTGTGACTGTATGTGTGTGTGTCTGTGTGCGTCTGTATGTGTGTGTGTCTGTGTGCGTCTGTATGTGTGTGTGTCTGTGTGCGTCTGTATGTGTGTGGCTGTGTGTGTGTGTGTCTGTGTGCGTCTGTATGTGTGTGGCTGTGTGTTCACAGTCTTTTTCCTTCCCTTTTTCAATCTCTCCCTCCGTGCCCAGCCCTCCCCTCTCTCTCTCTCCCCCCCCCCTCTGAGTACACGGTCTCGTCAGAGGGCCTTATGGAGCCCAGCGCCGGGCTCCTAATTACATTTCCGTCAGCCGCCACCGGGACGCCAGGGACCGACCCGACCCCCCCCCCCCAACTCCCCCCCCCCCCCCCCCCCGGGGTCCACAGGGGGAGCAGAGGGGGCGGGGCCTCCCCAGCCCCTGTCCTAATTACTCCGTTAATCTCGTTAAGTCCACCAGAGGTCAGGGCACTGGGGTATTTAGGGTTTCTTTATTTTAATTTTTTTTTTTTTTTAAGTCACCCGCTAATTGAAAGGTACGGGACAGGAGTAGGACTCTCACACGGAGCCGCCATCACCGCGTATGACATCACACGCCGCTAAAATTCATCGCTGCTTTTTTCTCTTTCTTTCTATGAACGTAATGAATTCGTCCACGTCCTGCGTCCACGTCAGTTTAACCGGGTATAAATCAGCTTCGTCCCGACCCACCCCCCACCCCACCTCCGAGTAAACTCTGTCATTTATTATTTAAATGTTTATGGTCTGTCAGCAGCTACTGACGCAAACCAAAGGCCCATTCCCCCGTATTCCTACACCCATGTGAATGCTCAGATATTAATCTGCAACCTTTCCTCGTCACTACGCAAGTAATAAACAGTCATAATCGTGTAATAAGGCACTTATTACTGCGTAAGTAATAAACTGCTACAATCCTGCAATAAGCCACTTATTACTGCATGAGTAATAAACAGTTATAATCCTGTAATAAGGCACATAAACACACACAAGTACAAACGTTCAGTCTCTTTGTCTCACACACACACACACACACACGCTCAGTACTGTAACACTAATGGACCTCCACCTCTCTCCTTGCGGTAAAACTAAACGACCCGGCGCTCAGTTTACGGTGTCGTTTTCGTTCGCGTAATTTAAGACGATGGCAGGAGAGCGTCTCTCCACAGCGTTACCGTGGAAACGCGCGATCGCAGAGGCCGCGCCCAGAACCGTGCTCGGCCTGAGTGATGCTCTTAATATGTGCACCTTCCATCGGCGTGATCCCGTAAAATATGTACAGCGGAGGGCATTAGTCTGAAGTGCCTTCGTATAGAGGAAGGGGACACAAGGGTGTATTTGCACGTTAAGCTATTTTATCGCCTATTTATTTTTCATGATAGTCTTTTTTTTTCCGTTTCAGCACTCTGTGAGTGGCTTCTCTCCGTTTGTGTGTGCAGGACGTGTGCCGCAGGCGGTGTTCAGGTTAAGCGTCACACACATACAGGCAGAGGATTCGGAAAGGCAGCTGTTTGTGCGTGTGCGGGGAGGGAGGAAGTGAGGCCTCTTGTGTGCGTGTGCGGGGAGGGAGGAAGTGAGGCGTCTTGTGTGCGTGTGCGGGGAGGGAGGAAGTGAGGCCTCTTGTGTGCGTGTGCGGGGAGGGAGGAAGTGAGGCGTCTTGTGTGCGTGTGCGGGGAGGGAGGAAGTGAGGCGTCTTGTGTGCGTGTGCGGGGAGGGAGGAAGTGAGGCGTCTTGTGTGCGTGTGCGGGGAGGGAGGAAGTGAGGCGTCTTGTGTGCGTGTGCGGGGAGGGAGGAAGTGAGGCCTCTTGTGTGCGTGTGCGGGGAGGGAGGAAGTGAGGCGTCTTGTGTGCGTGTGCGGGGAGGGAGGAAGTGAGGCGTCTTGTGTGCGTGTGCGGGGAGGGAGGAAGTGAGGCGTCTTGTGTGCGTGTGCGGGGAGGGAGGAAGTGAGGCGTCTTGTGTGCGTGTGCGGGGAGGGGGGGAAGTGAGGCGTCTTGTGTGCGTGTGCGGGGAGGGAGGAAGTGAGGCCTCTTGTGTGCGTGTGCGGGGAGGGAGGAAGTGAGGCGTCTTGTGTGCGTGTGCGGGGAGGGAGGAAGTGAGGCGTCTTGTGTGCGTGTGCGGGGAGGGAGGAAGTGAGGCGTCTTGTGTGCGTGTGCGGGGAGGGAGGAAGTGAGGCGTCTTGTGTGCGTGTGCGGGGGGGAGGAAGTGAGGCGTCTTGTGTGCGTGTGCGGGGAGGGAGGAAGTGAGGCCTCTTGTGTGCGTGTGCGGGGAGGGAGGAAGTGAGGCGTCTTGTGTGCGTGTGCGGGGAGGGAGGAAGTGAGGCGTCTTGTGTGCGTGTGCGGGGAGGGAGGAAGTGAGGCGTCTTGTGTGCGTGTGCGGGGAGGGAGGAAGTGAGGCGTCTTGTGTGCGTGTGCGGGGAGGGAGGAAGTGAGGCGTCTTGTGTGCGTGTGCGGGGAGGGAGGAAGTGAGGCGTCTTGTGTGCGTGTGCGGGGAGGGAGGAAGTGAGGCGTCTTGTGTGCGTGTGCGGGGAGGGAGGAAGTGAGGCGTCTTGTGTGCGTGTGCGGGGAGGGAGGAAGTGAGGCGTCTTGTGTGCGTGTGCGGGGAGGGAGGAAGTGAGGCGTCTTGTGTGCGTGTGCGGGGAGGCAGGAAGTGAGGCGTCTTGTGTGCGTGTGCGGGGGGGGAGGAAGTGAGGCGTCTTGTGTGCGTGTGCGGGGAGGGAGGAAGTGAGGCGTCTTGTGTGCGTGTGCGGGGAGGGAGGAAGTGAGGCGTCTTGAGCGTGAACTAAAAATAAGAGACGCCGGAACGTTCCGCGGAACTAGAGAGCCACTGTGATGTCACAATGCCAGCGTCCCACTTTTCACCGACGTGAGTTCAGCTCAGGCAGTGCAGCGATTTCACCTGAAAAACCCCCCCACCTGTGATCCCATCCTTCCCTACATGCACCACAGGCTGGCCTGGACAGGACCGCAGTGACCCCTTAAATTCGGGAGAAGCCCGTTTCTTTCCTAAAGGAGCAGGAACAGCAGTGGAAGTGCTGCTACTCTGAACTGGATGCCTTTAGGGCGCACGGATCCTCTGAGCACTTTGCGAGAAGCAGGTTGAATATAATATCAATATAAGGAGATTCAATTTAAAGATAAAAATGGAAATACATATATGGGGTTTCCTGAAAACACTTATTCCGAGATTCCCTTAATGGACCTTTCTATTCTCTTTTCTTTCTTTTTTTTTTTGCATGGGCAGATGGGATTTGTATTTAAACTTACTGTCCATAACAGTAGAACAGGCTATGGGTCAGAGAATGCCATCATTGTTAGCATCACAATAAGGGGTTACATTAAATTACATTATAGGCATTTAGCAGACGCTCTTATCCAGAGAGACTTACACAGCTTTTTACACAGCAATTACACTGCATCCACTTATGCAGCTGGATATATACTGAAGCAATGCCCTACCCTGGGATTTGAACCTGTGACCTTCAGGTTAAAAGACCGGTTCTTTACCCATTATACTACACTTACACACAGTGGTCCTTCCCAATACACCTGTGAGACCTCACGCTTGGCATCATCACACCCAATGAACTGAAAATACACAGTTAGGATAACGCACTTCTATTTTTAGACAGGCAGAGAGATAGACAGACAAGCAGACACAGACAGACAGACAGACAGGCAGGCAGGCAGGCAGGCAGACAGGCCGACACAGACAGACAGGCAGACGTGCAGGCAGGCAGGCAGACAGGCCGACACAGACAGACAGGCAGACGTGCAGGCAGGCAGGCAGACAGGCCGACACAGACAGACAGGCTTACCCAATGCGTAACACAATCCACATTCCAACACAACGCTCTTTCAAAGGCAGGTCTGATGTACCACAGGGACGCAGCTGTGCACAGTCATTAGTACCTGAATGACAGGTATACAGCACGCGTGCGTGTGTATATACGACATGAACAGATGCTGCCTTTGTTCCTGACTAAAAAACATAGAGTCACAGTCTCAGTGCCGTGATCGTTAGCCAGCTAACTAAGCTCTCGTTAGCGGTTGGTTCATTTGAAACAAGGGCCTTCACTAGAATGCAAATACATTATTAATGCTAATAAACAACTATAACAGCTAACCAAGCTCTCATTACTGGATAGTTCCTTTCACTACATTAATACTAATGAACCACCATTATAAGCAGTCAACACCCCCCATTTTTGAGTCACGGAGACAGCAATCCCATAGTGCTTTGCCCCACTGTGTTTGCAACAAAGGCCTTTAGCCTTTTTAATACACGAGTGACAAAAGAGTGAGCGATTCGGAAAGAGGAATCGAAGAAGAGCCATTTCTTAACCGACCACTCTCTACATTATCACTTTTACTTTTCCCGTGGAGGTGGTCTTTAAGAGACCTCCTCCAGAAGGCAGCTTTTCGCTAAACGCTTCTGGATTCTCGGGATCTGAGAACGCCCACACATAACTTAACATTCCTTTGTAATCCAGTAAAATTCGATTAAAGATTTCTTTTTACCTTTCCAGTCTAAACTCCACGCTTACGAATTCTCTGTTCTCGCTTGGCTCCTTGTAGAAAGAGGTGCATAACCCCCATTTATCAATATCTAGTGCCTCACGTCAATATCTCTGCTACAATATAATGATTCTTGCAACAACAAAAAAAAAAACAAAACAAAAAAAATCAATCACATTAAAAGTTCTCCTCACTCTCTTCCCTCGTTCCTTGTTGAAATGAGGAGATGGATAAATAGATGAATGAAATACATATCTGCACCATCCATCTCCTTTTCATTACCGCCTCTGGCACAATATGATTATTCTGACCAAAAATGTTTTTCCAATCATAATGCAAAGCACTGAGAAATAATATGTGGAGAAGCCGCATGTATAATTTTACTATATAATATAACCAATCAGAGCACGCATTTCAGCTGCAGTTCACCTGGCACAAGTGCAGGACTTTCTGGGTCCTCAGTGTACGCTTGAGAGGCACCATTTGCTGGTTCCAATTTGGTGAGTAAAAACTGGGGAGGACTAACCCAAGGCCTGGCCTAACCCAAGGCCTGGCCCACACACCTGTAAGCCTAAATGATTCGGGAACCAGGACTCATTTGTGAAAGTTAAGAAGGCATCTCAACGGAATGTGGAGCCCAAGGGGTCACGTTGGGCGGGAAAACAGTGGCCATTTTGTAAATCGGCGCAATTATAAGATCTCCGCTCCGTAAGTCCAGCGAAACAATTACCCTTGGGGGGGGGGGGGGGGGGGGGTTAATCTTCCGGTACCGTACCTGCATGGCTTTATTTCCACAAATAAATCTCAGCGTTCATTTACAGCTCTGCTAAGATTCAAGTGCAACATGCTTAATTGTAAAGTGCAGTACAGCAAGGACCTTTTTCCACAAAGAGTCGATAAATCAAGACCTTGTGAGAACTCTCTCCTGCCCGGTGGAGAGTTCGCAAGGCTGGAGGGATCTTGGGAATCTGTGTAATTATCTTGTTTTACATCATCTAACTGGACTTGACCGATGGCCTCATATTTTTCCAGGGTGAGTCACAGTACACAGCTCAAATTTAACATCGTCACACCAAGGCCTGTTTAAACAGCTGGTTGTGTACCGAGATAATTCCTGGTTGTCCTATCTCTAACATTCTCTCTCTCTCTCCCTCTCTCTCTCTCTCTCTCTCTGATTTGAACCCGTAACTCCTGGGTAACAAGCCCATTGTAAGGGTTATGCAAGGGCAGAGGAAGAGGAGGAGGAAATTTTTTCTAAATGTGTGAAAAATAAGAATTTCACAACTTTAACAGAATTATGAAGGCCTGAAGGTTGCAAGTTTGATTCCCGGGTGGGACACTGCCTTGAGCAAGGTACTTAACCTGTATTGCTTCAGTATATATCCAGCTGTATAATGGATGCAATGTAAAATGCTATGTAAAAGTTGTGTAAGTTCTGGATAAGAGTGTCTGCTAAATGCCTGTAAAGAAAGTAAAGTAAGTAAAGGCATTAGACAACGCTCCTCCCCCCTGATGCAGTTGTAGACCAATAGGAATAGACCCGCTGTCAGGGATAGCCAGTCCTACAACAAATGGACAAGTGGGCAGCACCCAATACAGTAAAATCAGTACCCAACCAACTTTTACACCTTGCATACCCCATGGTATGCCTTATGTAACGGGGATATATTCCAATATATAAAAATTAAATACTATCAAAATCAAAAGATATTCAAATGCCAATGTTTGGGCAAATATACCAACCAGATGGATACACAAGCAAACATTTTCTCTTAATGACTACAATTCCCAGGTGACATTGCAGTACAAAAAAAAAAAAGACAGCCGAACCACAGCAGGGAATATCGAACGCTAAACCCCTCCCTCCAGTAGGACGGAAGTTTAGCATTAAATAGTGTCCCGTTGTTTCTATCTTTAGACCACAACAACAACAACAAACAACAAACAACAAATGCACCTTCTCTGAATGTGCAAGATCAAAGCACTGCTTCACAAAAACTCCCAGGCGTCCTGTGCAGACGCACATCTTAAATATCAGAGCAGGAAGGAAAGAGGGAAGGAAGGAAGGAAGGAAGGAGGGAAGGAGGCAGGGGGGACAGATGGAGAAAGAGCAGAGTATTCGGTTCTCCTGTGAGAACATCTCTCTCTGCTTTAGCTCACCGGCGTGTGGACCTCTCTGGCAGGCAGTGAAGCAGAGGCAGAAGCCCGGTCTCCTGTGCTCAAGCCCGGGTTCAACGCGCCGCTGGCTGCTCTCCAGTCTGTAGATTTATTACGTTTCTGTTACATCCGTTCCACCGCTACCTCACACCGGGCCGACCGGCGAGCGGAGGATGGGCTCTCCCTCTGGAGCCGGTTCCTCCCGAGGTTTCTTCCCATCAGGGGAGTCTTTTCATGCCACGGTTTCCCTATGTGTCTTTGTGACAGTTTTCTAAAAAAGAAAATTAAAAAAAGTGCTATACAGGCTACACACACACTCTCCCCTCTAGATCTGAGGACCCAGCACCACAAAATTATGACCTTCATTAAAAAAAAAAAAAATTACACAATTTCATCACCTGCTCAGGATTATATATTGAAATTGCTGGTCTCCAGACTGGCAGCGTGATTGTAATCGTGTAACGTGCGCCCCGCTATGAGGGATCGGGTGCCACAGAGACCGCGGGACGGCTCTCTGGGGCACTGATCCCATAACCCATTGTTTGCGGTGATAATGAGTTTCATTTATACAGCACGTTTCTGGGGAAGCTCAGCACATTTTATGGTGCGAATGGCGGGGGGGTGTGTGTGTGGGAGGGGGCAGAGTGGGGAGGGACGGGACTTTGGCTCACCCTCAGAACCTCATTAGGGACGGAAGCCATTTTGCGCTGGAGGACTAAACCACACACATCAGCCGGGGTGGATAAGGAGAGGGATTTATTTAGCCAATTATACAGCTATACGGGGTGTAGGGGGGAGGGGGGGGGGGTGTTAGGGTTTCGGGGAAGGAGGGTGGTGATTCAAACAGCCAGATTGAGAGAACTTGATCAATCTGCTCATTTTGCAGGGATGCCAAGGGGAGTGCTGACACTTTGCGGGAAGCGTTCTGCGGAGTCCGCAGGGACCAGCGTGTCAGGACCTCGGCTTTTATAGACTGAGCCTGAGCAAAGGCTTCTGGGTGCTGGCCATGAAGTCATTTTAACCCTTACGGAGAGTAGGCTTTTTTTTTTTTTTTTTTGTAATTCTTTTAGAAAATTCTAAAAAGTCAGTGTTCTAGAACACCCTTGTTTTTTCAGTTACTGGTAGTGATTGTGACATCAGCATTAGAATGTTCAGTTCAGAACATTCTAATTGCATATTTGTGATCTCACACCTTACAAAGGGTTAATCCCACAGAAGAACTTTCTATTTAAAAAAAATAAATAAAAAAACACAGAGGATGCATACGACCATGAAAACCTTGCAAGTTAAACAGCGCTACCATTTACAGGCATACTGCAGCAAACAGAATTTATGAAGATAAATGTTAATCTGTTCATTTCTCTATTGAGAGGGAGAGGGAGAGAGAGACGGATGGATGGGTGGATGGATGTTTTTTTGGAGATGAAGAATATGGATTTGCATTTCTGCGCAGGCTTTCAACGGGTTACTCTACGCCGGGCCGTCGTGCGAGAGGCCACGTTCTCTCTCGAAAGGTCAGCTGACGATTGCGAATGCTCTAATTGGCCGCTTAACAACAGCGCATCCCAATTTCACGTGAATCTATACTGTTGCTTTTCTTCTGTTTACCTCAATGAAACAAACGAAAAGGCCACATGAGGGAACATTCAGATGCTGAGCACATTAACCCTTTTTGGAGTAGGTTTTTTTTTTTTTGCACAAACGGACAACGCAGTTCGGGGTCAGATCACTGGGTTACTGCTGCATTGTGGTCCTGTCCTATTAGGGCAGTCAGCTGTTCCGACACGCATAGCTAATTAACCCCGCTTAGGGACCGTCTCAAAAGATCACGGTTTTTTCCCCATGCCTTATTAAAAGTGCGTTTAGCATCATCATTGGTGTCGTCACTTAATTTGTTTTTCTAACGGCGTCTGTGCATTTTTTCCCCGTGCAGCTTTATATAAAATATATACTGTATATGATATATTATAAAAAATATATATATTATTGAAGTCATATAAAATATGAATGACAAACTCATATACAGGAGCATGAGAAATAGGCCTTAATATCAAATTATTTGTTCGATACGTATGTGAGAAGATCCTTGAAAAATTCTCCCATGAAAGGGGTTTTTCAAACCTTGGTGAAAAAAGTTTGAGGACCACTGATTTGCAATACAGAGCTGAGTATCTGGTGGTTTGTTAGAATCTGCGGTCGTGTCTCAGCACTGCGGGCCTTGGAGGTAGCGTTATAAATTTAGGCCACTGCTCTGGTGAATTAATCTGAGTTCAGCGGTCCTAATTTATTTATATTAGGGGTCCAAAGATGACATCCTTTTCTCCTCTCTACTTCGCTTTTCGTAAACTGATGTTCACTGCTCTCCAAAAATCAGACTATGTTTGGTGGGGTGGGGGGGGTGGGGGGTTTGGTGAGGTTAGGGGTGGGGTGGAGTGGGGGGGGGTGAGGTTGGGGGGTGTCAAGAACGATGTTGAAGAACGTGCTGGAAGGAGACAACACAAGCGATGCGAAGAATTCTTCCTTCTTTGTCTTTGTATTTGCAGTGATTTATTGAGAATCGGTGATGTCTGTTTGCGCCGCACGCTGCCTAATTAATCACAGATACGCCTCCGAGAGAGAAGGAGAGGGAAGAGTGTGACAAAGCTACGCTGTCAACAGAGGCGGGATGGCTTAACTTTGATCCCACAACCGTGAGAGAGAGCACGAATGAGAGAGGGAGGAGAAAGAGAGAGGGAGGGGAGGAGAGAGACAGAGAGAGAGCACGAATGACAGAGAAAGAGGATGCAAGCTGAAAATTTGAGGTTGAGTGTGAAATAAGAGATGGAGGGAGATTTGGGATTGAAACCACTTTGGTGCCCCTAATGACTGAAGCAGATCCCTCATTAAAACATGCCAGAAAAACACTTCACACAAGTCTGTCATCAGCCGCTCGTAATACATGAAAACATAACACACACATACACAAACATACACACACACACACACACGCGCGCGCATACGCACACACAAACATACACACACGCGCGCGCACACGCACACACACACGCGCATACGCACACACACACATACACACACACACACACATACGCGTGCACACGCACACACACACACGCATACATGCACACACACACGCGCATACGCACACATACGCATACGCACACACACACACATACGCGCACACACACACACACACACACACACACACACGTGCGCGCACATACACACACACACATACGCACATATGCGCATACGCACACCCGCATACACACGCAGAAGTACAGGTGTTTTTTGGGGGGTTATTTCTGCCCCTAGTGACCTCACCCCTGGGGCTGAGGGGGTGCGCAGGGGGGATGGGATGGGGGCGGAGGTGGAGCCTGTGGCCGGGGGGGGGGGGGGGGGCTAATTGGGTTCACAGGATCCCCCAGGTTAGAGAGCTTCATTACCCAGATAAACTCCAACGCAAACAAACGGGCAGAGGAACGAGGTGGGGGGAGGGGGGGGGGCGCTAAACCTGACCCATCCTTCACTACCCTGCCTTTGTTTCCATGGCATTAATCTCACTCTCAACACCCCCCCCCCCCCCCCCCCCGCGTTACCTTCAGCCGAGAGACCGGGTCCGTCTGTCGGACAGGAAGCAGATCCCAGCCGGCCTGCGGGGCCCGTCAATCGCACCTCCATCTCTTCTCTTCCTTTCTCCTGCCGCAGAGGCCCCCCGCTCCCTCTCCGCCGCCTCCCTCTCCCCCCCACCCCCCCCCCCGCTCACCCCTCCCCCCCTCCCTCTCCCCCTCCCCCTCTCCCCCCCCCGCTCTCCGCCCCCTCCCCCCACGATCGAGACGACGGGGGGTTTGAAAGGAAACCGCAGAAAGGGCTTTGAGCCACAAAATGTCAAATCGATGCATCGACGGCGCGGAGGAACCGTAAATGACGCACCTACGCCGCAGGTGGCCGAGCGCGCCTTTGTCGCCGTGACGACAGTCCGCCGGAGCAGACAGGGGTGGCGGGTGGAGTGGAGGGGGGGGGGGGGTATCGATTGGGCCGGGGCCCATAATTGAAATTTAATTTAATTAACCCCTAAGATGTAGCAAAGGAAAAGTTTGTGAATGGGTGATTAAGTTCAGGTCGATGGGGTTACTGGAAGGGGAAGGACCTGTGAGGAAGGTGGAGGGGACACGATGGGGCCTGCTTACACACACACACACACGCACACACACACACACACTCACACACACACACACACTCACACGCACGCACACACACATACACACACACACACACACACACACTCACACACATACACACATGCACGCACGCACAAATATTAACTTCCATTCTGACATCACTCTGACCCAGGATTATGCAACATCCTGAAGCGTAATGTGTGCGTGAGAGACTGAGAGAGGAAGGGAGAAGAGGCGGGGGGTGGAGGAGATGGGGGAGAGAGAGAGAGAGAGAGAGAGAGAGGGAGAGAGAGAGAGAGAGAGGTGGAAGAAAAGAAAGGGAGGGAGAGACAGAGAGGAAAGAACAGTGGGAGAGAGAAAAGGAGACAAGGAGAGAGAACAGGGAAAAGAAAGACGGATGTGGGGAGAGAAAGAAAAAGAGAAAGAAGGGAAGAGAGAGGGGTAGAGAGTGGGAGTGAATGCGGAGAGAGAGATGGAATCTGTATGAGAGCATGATTCGCTTTTTTTGGGGGGGGGGGAGCTGGGGGGTAGGGGGCTGGGGGAGTGGGGGAGTGGGGGGCTGGGGGGTAGGGGGCTGGGGGAGTGGGGGGCTGGGGGGTAGGGGGCTGGGGGAGTGGGCCTTTGCCTGCTGAGCGCTGTGTAGAGGGGTTTTCATGGTCATAGAACACATTTCATTATAATTAGCTGAAATTTGTTCAGCCCTGATGCACTACAGAGACTGAGAGGCACTGAAATGGACCTGCTGTTTGGGCACTGGAGCGGGCTGGTGCAGAAAGGAGTGTGTGTGCGCGTGTGTGTGTGTGTGTGTGTGTGTGAGAGAGAGAGAGAGAGACTGTGTGCGTGTGAGAGAAAGAGTGAGAGAGAGAGTGTGTGAGAGAGAGGTGAATGTGAGTGTGTGTGTGAGAGAGTGTGTATGTGCATGAGAGCGAGCGTTTGTGTGTGTGAGAGAGAGAGTATGTGTGCGTGTGTGTGAGAGAGAGAGAGCGTGTGTGTGTGTGTGTGTGTGTGTGTGTGTGTGTATGTGTGAGAGAGATTATGTGTGTGTGTGTGCATGAGAGAGAGAATGTGTGTATATATGTAGGTATGTGAGTGTGTGTGTGTATATGTATGTGTGTGTGTGTGTGTGTGTGTGCATGAGAGAGAGAATGTGTGTGTATATGTATGTATGTGAGTGTGTACAGTGTGTTTGTGTGTGTTTGAGTGTTTTTTTAAACACTCTATCTTTCTAAATATTAAGTGTAATGGGGCGGGGGTTTAATGGAGCGGTGTGTGAGCTGGGGGGGGGGGGCAGTCAGTATTAATCTCTGCTGGCTGTTTAAAGGACAGGCTAAATGAGACGATATTTGTGGTTAAAAGCGGAAGGGTAACAACAGGCTCTGCTGTTACCAAGCGACGGGAGGGCGGGGCTTCGGACGAGGCCCGCGGCAGGCAGAGGGCCGAGCGGATTCGGCGTGCTCTCGTGGGGGGCAGGGGGGGCGGAGGGGCGAGGGGGGTTGTTCCCGAAAAGCGGGCAGAAGGGGCTGAAGTGACACCACCTAACGGGCCGACCCGACCGCCTTTTCAAAAGCAGACGAATGGGGCGTCGCCGGCGGGCGGGCCGGGGGCCGCGGGGACCAGGGAGCCACTCCGCCTCCCCCGAGCCCCATCAAAAAACGCTTATTGGGGTTGTTTGCTCACACCTCCACCCCCCCCCCCACCCCTTACCTCCCCCTCCGCACCCACCCCAACGGGCCATTCATCACCACGGCGACAACGCAGCGGTCCGGCTAAGGAGGAGTTCTGGGCCGCCGTTGGAACGGTGCCGCTGTGGACTGGCGGTTCTGGGTCAGCAGCGGAGTACGCTACGCTACGCTACGCTACGCGCGCGCAAAGAGCGATTGGGTAACGCCATTGGCTGACACGGCGTCTCCACCCAACCGGTTCACAGCAATGACAAAAAGAAAATAAAACAGGTACGACTCAGAGACAAGACTAAAAATAAAGAAAGCAGGAAAGCTGGAAACCTTTTAAAAGTGAAAACTGTGAGATTTCCCTCACCTGTGAAGCACTGGGCAACTGGGAGATTTCCCTCACCCGTGAAGCACTGGGCAACTGGGAGATTTCCCTCACCCGTGAAGCACTGGGCAACTGGGAGATTTCCCTCACCCGTGAAGCACTGGGAAACTGGGAGATTTCCCTCACCCGTGAAGCACTGGGAAACTGGGAGATTTCCCAACTGTCCTCCTCCTGAGCGTTTCGAGAGGAGAGAAACTGGCTTACAGAGAGGAGCGGGCACTCGAGGACCCTTAGAGGGGGGAGGGGGCTGGGCTGGGCTCTCGTTTCCTGGCGACACGACGGGAACCAAACCGATCTAACCGCGCGGTTGAAGCCTCCGCGCTCCTGGAGAAACCGAGAGTCACACAAAGACGCCAGAAAATGGCTTTTCGCCTGAATTTGAGCCGGTTTGCCTCACAAGGAGAATTACGTCTCCTCTACTCTTCAGACTGCCAGCGATGGTTCATTTTTGTCAGGGGGACTGAGAAAGAAAAGAGAAAAATAACTGAAATAACTAAAAAAAAAAAAAAAAAAACACTGAGGAGGATGAGGGCTAGCAATTAATGCTAATGCCAAGCATTTCTCTGCAGGGACTCTCCAATGGATTAGCCTGTATTTTGGGCAAGTGGAGGATGAAAGGATAAATGGGGGAGGAGTAGGAGAAAGCGGGATGGTGGCAGTGGAGGGGGGGGGGGGAGTTGGGGGTTCTCACTTGAATTCTAAGCATAAATATTTTAATGTGACCCCCTCCCCCCTTTTTTTGAAATGTACAGCAGTTGCATGTGCTTCTCGTGTAGCATTTGCGATTCCGTTTATAGTTCGCAGGACGGGGCTGAGAGAGAGCGAGAGAGAGAACCAGACCCACCGCCCCCCTCCACCCCCCAGCAAGGAAAGGATTTAATGCTATAGAATTTCATTAACTCATTATGGTAGCAGCAGTCACACAGTTACACGGTTAATGACTGTGGTGTGAGAATGTTCTGGAACAACTGAGGACGAGTGGTGTCGCGCAACGTTCCGGAACCTTCCGCAGGGCAACGTTCCAGAACACCTCGTTCTGTTCCGCCACCTCCCCCTGGAAGGCGTGCAAACGTCTATCACAGCAGAATTAGGAAACGGGTTCGAGACGGGTTCAGTTTCATCTTAAAGTAAGACTAGGACCATAACAAAAATGAGGGGGGGGGGGAATGATGAAGTTCTGGAAGTAATGTTCACCGTAATTAAACACTGATGAGGGTATAATGATCTAATAACTAAACAATTCACAGATGTTCCCCTTGATATTATGCATATATATAGTGTGTGTATATATATATATATATATATATATATATATATATATAGAGAGAGAGAGAGAGAGAGAGAGAGAGAGAGAGAGAGAGAGAGAGGAGGGAAAGACAGAGAGAAAGGGGGTGCAGGGCGGAAAGAAAGCAGGAAAAGGAAAAGAAAAGAGAGGGGGAGAGGGAGAAAGGAGAGAGAGAGAGAGAGAGAGAATGTTCTACCTGTCTGTTAGTATTCTGAAGTTAATAAGCAGTGTTGAGTGTCGATCTGCGGGAGTGTAGAGCTCCCCAATCGTTCGCACCGATCCCCATGGCGACCGGTAACCGCGGAAAATAACCTGGCCGACGGCTCACAGGCCCCCGAACCAGCAAGCGCGGGGGGGGGGCTTTATTTATAGCACAGGTGGGAGGTCCCAAATGCTCTCGGGGGAGCCCCGATTGGCCGGGCGGAGCTGTCCATCACCCCGCTCCCTCGCCGTGGCGATGGGAGAATGGGGAGCCGTAACTGCTTAAGAGGAGCGGATGCTCTGATTGGCCCTGGTGTTGGGGGGGCGGGGCACGGCGCCTTCATCGATTTCCCGCGGAAAACTGATCGCCTGGAGGACGGTGTAGACTGGGGCTTGGCTTCTCAACCCCGAAAATATGCCTGTGGGAGGGGTTCCCCCCCCTCCCCGGGTACGCGTGTGTACTGGACTCTGTGGGACAGGGTAACTGTCTGAGAGCTGAGAAGCCTCAGCTTTGATCTGCACAAGGCTGAGCCACTTATCCACTCAGCTTCTCACTTTCACCAGGTACACCTCTCTCTGCTCTCTCTCTCTCTCATCCCATTCTCTCTCACCCTGTTCTCTTTCTCTCATCCCATTCTCTCACCCTGTTCTCTTTCTCTCTCTCTCTCTCTCTCTCTCTCTCTCACATCCCATTCTCTCTCACCCTGTTCTCTTTCTCTCTCATCCCATTCTCTCTCACCCTGTTCTCTTTCTCTCTCATCCCATTCTCTCTCACCCTGTTCTCTTTCTTTCTCTCTCTCTCTTTCTCTCTCATCCCATTCTCTCACCCTTTTCTCTCTCATCCCATTCTCTCTCACCCTGTTGTCTCACCTCAATCTCTTTCTCACCTCAGTCTCTCTCTCATCCTATTTTCTCACATCGATCTCTCTTTCTCTCTCTCACTCCATTCTCTCACCTCTCTCTTTCCCTCTCACCACATTCTCTCTCTCTTTCCCTCTCACTTCAATCACTCTCTTTCTGACATAAATCGCTCGATTTCTACCTTACACTCACCTCAGTCTCTCTCCATACAATATGCCTGGCATCCCTCTCTCTCTTTCCATCCCTCTCTCTCTCTCCATCACTCGCTTTCTCACCCTTCCTCCCTCAGAATTATGTCAGTCTGTTGCTCCTCCCCTGAACGCGCTGAACTGCCTCTTTCTGAGTCGCTACCTCGCCCCCCAAACCCTAAACCTTACCCCCCCCCCCAGGCTACACTCAGCTTTCTTCATCAGAAAAGACAGATAATTATTGCTAGTGGGAAGAGGGAACCGCAGCCTGAAGGGGTAACAACCATTAGCCCACCAAATCATGAGAGGAGGCGGAGTTTAAGAGAGTGGGGCGGAGTCAAGAGTCATGGCAGGAAGGTCAGGGGAAAGTATGTAAAAGTGGGTGGAGACAGCAGACAGCAGGGGGGCCGGGGGAGGAGTCCAGAAGGAAGACAGGGAATAGGGGGTGGGGTTAAAGATACAGATGTGAGACAGTCTGCCTGTACTCTACATCTGTGACCCGCCATGGAAGAGAACATTACTGGCAAACTTCACTGGTTCAGGATTCCACACACCACACAGGGTTAAAGTGCAAGTCAGGCACACGTATGCTCACTCACTCACTCACTCTCTCGCTCACTCACTCTCGCATGCACACACACACACACACGCACGCACGCACGCACGCACGCACGCACGCACGCACGCACGCACGCACGCACACACACCACACAGGGTTAAAGTGCAAGTCAGGCACACGTATGCTCACTCACTCGCTCACTCACTCTCGCATGAACACACACACACACACTCACACGCACACACGCACGCACGCACGCACGCACACACACACACACACACACACACTCACACACACACACACACACTCACACATACACGCACTCACACACACACACACACACACACACACACTCACACACACACACACACACACACACACACACACACACACACACACACACACACACACTGCAGCGCTCTCAGGATTTATGAGTGGCAGAGTAATACAGCGGAGCCAATGAAAAGCACGCAGCCGTATATCAATGCCCCCCCCCGCCCCACTCTAACCCCCCCCCTCATACCCCCTCTCACCCCCTCTCACCTCCCCCATCATCATGCTGGGATGTAGATGTGACTCCCTCACACCCCCCCTCACCTCCCCCATCATCATGCTGGGATGTAGATGTGACCCCCTCACACCCCCCCTCACCTCCCCCATCATCATGCTGGGATGTAGATGTGACCCCCTCACACCCCCCCTCACCTCCCCCATCGTCATGCTGGGATGTAGATGTGTGCACACACACATGCACCTATGAGCAGTACCAGTACGCAACACGCTCGCTTCCCATCTGCTTCTTTTAGCGAATTCAGCCCAGTAACCGCACGTAACCGGGGGCGTGGGGGGGGGGGTTGTCTGTTGCCACAGTGATGAGAGAGGGTTCTGAGGGGCAGAACTGTAGGGTTTGTGGGCCAAACATTAACCCTTCGAAGCGAGCGTTCTAGAACTCCATTGCTTCGGTTCACCAGCAGCGATTGTGACATCAGCATTAGAATGTTCAGCTGAGAACATTCAGGAAATGAACTGAGGAGTCAAGATTCACAAGCCAAAAAAACTACAAATAGATCCTCAAGGAACATCATGGTCATTTTTGTTTTTCCATCACGAAATGAATTGGAATGGCATTCCCTGAATTGGCAGAACCCAACTGGAATTTACAGGAGCCCCAGACGCTGTGGTCCTGTGATCCATTTCTGCATATGACAGCTGAAGCGCGATTGGGTGGTGGGGGGGGGGGGGGTGTGTGAGAGCGGGGTGACTGGCAGCATGCCGGCTAAGTGGTTGTCACAGCAAGCTGCCTGATACAGACCCCCCCCCCCCCCCCGCCTGCACCCACATCCAACTCTCACCTCTCTCCCTCCCTCCCTCCCTCCCTCCCTCTCACCACCTCCCTCTGCTCCCCTCCCTCCCTCGCTCCCCCCCTGCCCTCCCCCTCTCTCTCTCCCTCCCTCCCTCCCTCCCTCCTCCCCCCCTCTCATCATACATGCTTGTTAACATGAGGAGATCAGGCCGGGCTCTCCATTTCTCCTCGTGACAGAAGCGCAGGATTCTCTCGGGCTGTTTGATCTGCCGCCGGAGTGGTGCAGATGATCACAGAGCAGAGTCTCACACAGGAACCCCCCCCCAATAAATCCATTTACCCCCCCTATAACCCACCAACCCCCCCAACCCTCGCCCTGACACACACACCCCCCCAACAACCCCTTTAACCCCCCTATAACCCACCAACCCCTCCAAACCCCCCCAACCCTCGCCCTGACACACACACACACACATTCTTTTCCTTTTTTTTATTTTTATAAATCCTTGCAAAGGTTCCAAGGATTGTTATTTTCTGCTGGTATGTTGCTTTTTTGTGCATAGGCTTTTGTTCTGCCTGTACTTGCATTACAGAAATAGAGGGAGAGAGAGAGAGAGAGACACACACACACACACACACACACACACACAGGTCATGTAGCAAAGACAGAAGCCCATGTAGAGCGTTGAAGTCCAGGCCAGACGCAGTGCTGGATACTCCAGACTGTAGAGTAGTGTCTGTAATTCTGCCTGAACGGCCTGTACCCATCATCATCATCATCCTCACATGCCATTACATTCTATCCTTGTGATCCTCCGTCTTGTAAAAACTCACAAAAGTGCACAAACAGCATGAAAGCAGCCAAGTTCAGCCCACACGTTTCACGAGGACTGTGCACACGTGCCGTTTCACAGAAAGCGATCGCTGGCTCTGCAAAGGCACACGGAGGCGTTTGATTGCTCTGTGCGAGCAGAAAAAACACCGGATCAGCAGCAATGAAGCAGGGTTTGTGTGTAAAAAAAGAAAAAAAATTAAAAGAAGAGATTCAGAATTCAGTAGGCCATATTCATTAATGTTGTATGTCAGCAGTTGTGGCTTAACGTGACTGCCTAAAGCCAGTTTCATATCAGAGAGAGAGATCACGAGAGAGAGAGAGAGAGAGAGAGAGAGAGATCACGAACACGCAAAAGAGAAAGATCACAAGCGAGCGAGAGAGAGAGAGAGAGAGAGGGAGCAGGAGAGCAAGTGTGTAACAGAGAGCTCCGGAGAGAGTGAGAGCAAGAGCCAGAGAGAAAGAGTGGGTGAGAGAGAGAGTGCAGGAGGGAGACGGAGCGTGAGAGTGAGAGAGAGTGAGACAGAGACCTAGGGAGGGAGAGGGGGGGGAGAGAGAGAGACAGAGACCTAGGGAGGGAGAGAGGGGGAGGGAGAGAGAGAGAGAGAGAGCTCTTCAGCTCAGATCGTTGGGTGTAGGGGTGAGTGTTGTGCTCCCCTCTCAGTGCGCCAGAAACAGGTGGGCCAACAAACCCAATTATCCCCCCCAAATTAAAACCAGCGACAGAGCCTGCCCATCGCCCCGGTTACAGGGGCACGTGTCGCCACTCAACAGCAAGATCACAAAAAACACACCGTATAAAACACACACCATATAAAACACACACCATATAAAAAAACACATTCAGGCCAACAGCACCACCAGGCCCAGGCCCAGAACAGAACTCCAGCTAAATAAATAAATAAAGAGCAACTACAACGAGTGGAACTGGGGGCGGCGGTGGGGGTGGGGGGTGGGGGGTGGGAGGTGGAATTGAACAGGCATTTAATGCCCCCATCTGTTTTTCATTTCGTTCCAGAAGACAGGAAGCTGTTTGTGGGGATGCTGAACAAGCAGCAGACAGAGGAGGACGTGTACCGCCTCTTTGAGCCCTACGGAGTCATCGAGGAGTGCACCGTACTAAGGGGTCCGGACGGAAACAGCAAAGGTTGGTTCCCCCTCTCCGCCACCCCCCCCTTTTTCCCCGCCTTCGTTCGTAGACGCTACTCCCTCCGCTGTGCGTGTAAGAGAAATCGGTTCGGTGCTGTTCTGAGGCTTCAGCTGCTCCTAAACATCGTAACGTAAAGCAGGGACGGTCACACCTGGACGGTCACACCTGACGCTACAGCCGGGGCGCTGCCATTGCTCCAGTCTAATCGGGGGGAGCTGGTACGCACCTGGGGCTCCAGGTGAGCGGAATCTCCGGACAGATCAGTGGCGCTAATCAGCCAGGTAGCCATCAGGTAGAGAAGAACCCCCAGCAGCCTCCTGATGAACCCCAACTGTAAATACACAAGTTCAGGGTACGTGGCATACGCATAACTCCAAGGGCTCAACTGCTATTTTTTCCTCTTTTTATATTTTCTAAAAATTGTCTTAAAAAATGTGATGCAAATTTGAGGCCCAGGCAGTCATTTTTAAATAGCTGTACAGATGTACACTGATTAATGTAATTATTGCCAGCATTCTGAATATTAGAGATTTTCACTTTTCGGTACAGCACAATGTTCCTCTGTGTCCTAACATGTCTTCCGGGCAGTTCTGCATTTATTTATTTATTTAATAATCCTATTTTTTATTGCCATTCTGTTTTTATTTCATTTATTTGTGTTTTACCCTTTTTACGGGCGGCTCTCAGTGCTTTATGAGGGTTTATCTGCACACTCGCATTTCATTTACGTTTTATGGCTCTATTTCTGTGCGGCACTTTGCGTCAGACACGTACGAAAGCCTCCGTAAAAATAAATAAAGCTGAGCCGACAGCCCCGCCCCTCAGGACTGCAGCCCCGCCCCCCAGGACTGGAGCCCCACCCCCCAGGACTGCAGCCCCGCCCCCCAGGACCACAGCCCCACGCCTCAGGACCGCAGCCCCGCCCCTCAGGACCGCAGCCCCGCCCCTCAGGGCCGCAGCCCCGCCCCTCAGGACCGCAGCCCCGCCCCTCAGGACTGCAGCCCCGCCCCTCAGGACTGTAGCCCCGCCCCTCAGGACTGTAGCCCCGCCCCTCAGGACCGCAGCCCCGCCCCCCAGGACCACAGCTCCACCCCTCAGGACCGCAGCCCCGCCCCTCAGGACTGCAGCCCCGCCCCTCAGGACCGCAGCCCCACCCCTCAGGACCGCAGCCCCGCCCCCCAGGACCACAGCCCCGCCCCTCAGGACTGCAGCCCCGCCCCTCAGGACTGTAGCCCCGCCCCTCAGGACTGCAGCCCCGCCCCTCAGGACTGCAGCCCCACCCCTCAGGAGTGCGCTGTGAGCGCTCCTGGGCTTCAGCCAGAGCTACGGCAGAAAAAACAAACCCCCCCCCCCCCCCCCCCCGAATCTTATTTTTATTAACGAAAACGACAGATCCCCCAGATCTGCTCCGGGAGGGGTCGGGGGGGGAGGGGGGGGGGGGACACACGCTCGTTCCGTCTGTCACACCGTCCCGTCGCGCTGACTGAAGAGCACCTTGGCCCGGCCTGCGGGACAGTCCCGCTCACACATCGCATCTGGCCGGATGTCCAAAAGCTCACATTAATCTGCCCCGAGAGGCCCATCGGTTTTGATGTGCGAGTGCCTGGCACAGTGCAGTGCGTCCAAACAACAATCCCTTTCCCTGGGGTCAATGTCTAAGTGCTTCAAAATAAATAAATAAATAAACCGTAAAAAGTGACATTTTTACATTGATACGTTTCACATGCATTTATTTGACATGAACTCGATGCGTATGAAATCGTTAAGGTACGGTGAGCTATGCCCTAGGGGGAAGACCCAAGGCCCCACATCATTGGCGATGAAAAGGCTCCAGTCCCTGTTTAATTGGATCCTCTAAGACAGCTGATACGCAGGACGCCAATATCACATGATACACAGAACAGAACAGGACAGCACAGCAGGGTGCTTAGTGTTCATGTCTCGCATAGCCCGCCTTTATGAATATGATCGTAGGATGTAGAACATCTATGTCTGTACAAAGTCGGATGTAGAATGTGTATGTCTGCACAAAGTAGGATGTAAAATGTCAATTACTAGAATGTAGAATGTCTATGACTGTAGAATGTGGAACACAGAACGTAGAATGTGTATGACTGTAGAATGAAGGATGTACAGTAGAATGTCCAGCTTTTAAGTGTTTAATAAAGCAGTGTGTGTGTGTGTGTGTGTGTGTGTGTGTGTGTGTGTGTGTGTATGTGTGTGCGTGCGTGCATGCGTGTGTCTGTGTGTGTGTGTGTGCATGCATGTATGCGTGTGTGTGTATGTGTGGGGGTGTGTGTGTGTGTGTGGTCGTATGTGTGTGTGTGCGTGTGTGTGTGTATGTGTGGGCGTATGTGTGTGTGTGCGTGTGTGTGTGTGTGTGTGCATGCATGTATGCGTGTGTGTGTATGTGTGGGGGTGTGTGTGTGTGTGGTCGTATGTGTGTGCATGCATGTGTGTGTGTATGTGTGGGCGTATGTGTGTGTGTGCGTGTGTGTGTGTGCGTGTGTGCATGCGTCTCTTCCAGGCTGTGCCTTTGTAAAGTTCTCCACGCACGGTGAAGCCCAGTCTGCAATCAGCGCCCTCCATGGCAGCCAGACCATGCCAGTGAGTACAGCTCCTCACCCTAACACTACAGCTCTCTCTCTCTTTCTCTCCCTCTCTCTTTCTCCCTCTACTTCTCCCACTCGCTCCCTGTCTCTCACACACATACATTCTAGAGTACACCGTTTCCCACACACACAATAACAATCACACATGCATGCATGCACACATGCTCAATATCTGAGACCACAGTTAAATATGCAACAAAAGGCCACTTTTTTTTTTAATTTCAGCAATGTCCAGAGGACTTTGTCATTTTAACTGAACACTACTGCACATACACAAACACCACACACACGTACACACACACGACGGTCAAAACTGTCGAAATATTTCTTTGTATCATTATTCTTAGTTTGGTCATTGAGATCCACAACAGATTGCATTATTCCAGTCAGGAATTAAGCCATCATTTTCGCTTCGCACGTGCGCTCTTCAAAGTTCATTTATTTAGCATTTTTATGCCAATAAAATGAATGTAATCTGACGTCCACGGTCGCTGGCAGCGTATTATTTCACGCGATGTAATTCCATGCACGCGATAATCATTTCTGTTTCAATTTAGGGCCACCGTCCCTTGTTTGTGCGCTTTTCCAGCGAACCCTCGCCTTATTTTGCCTGAGAGCAGTCAGATCCCCGGTAATTTCCATGATAAACAGACTTTCTCTAATGAATTCATCGGTTATTCCGCACAGGAAGCAGCGCTTATTAAGACCCTTATTTCATTCAAGCATTCCTTTGCTGCCTCGCGGCAACGTGTTTCATTACTTTGTACAACAGCAACAATATGATGCGAATGAATATTAACTTTTTTTATTTAAACGAGACACGGGGCGATGAGGATGGGCCGCCGGTACCATTAACAAGACAGAAAGAATTATCTTAAGAGTCGCCACGCAACATCTGCCCGAACACGAGCGCCAAGAGGTGCCGGTGCGCTTTGAGCTACGTGACTGTGGCTCTCACGCGCAGATGCGCGATGTCAAAAATTACTGGACTGCGCCGCACGAGCCTCGCTGAGCATCACCGCATCACAGGGGTTGTAAGCCGCGCTGCTTTTGCAGTTTCACCATTAAGCGTTTCGTTTTTCCTGTCCATTATAAGACAATGTCATCATACATTTGACTAACAATTATGACTTAAATAAATAAAAACAACAACAACCGTTGTAGGAGTACCGTAGCAGCACTGCGGTACACTAGTAGAAGCCGCATTAGATTAAGTAGTAGCAACAGTAGTAGCCAGTACTGGCAGTGATAGTTGTATTGATTTTCTAATATACGTTTTTATGTTATCACACAGGTATCTTTTTTTATCACACAGGTGAGTTATGCAGCATTTCTAAATTCAAGTGCACCGTGGAGAATACGGTGCGAAGACCACAGAGCTGATTTATATACAAATAAAACACCCGCGTATAAAACACACCGTACAGCGCTTTATAGCCGCGAGTCCTAAAATAACTCCTCCTTTTAACGGCCCGCAGTTCACAGCACAGCCCGAACCGATCGGCGCGCGCACACTGCAGGGAAGGGCTGATTCGTTCTGACAGCCTTTGAAGATCGACCGGAGACGACGAGCTCCGGGAGACGCCGCGCAGGGAAAGTCCCGTGCGCGCGCCCATGGGAACTGAGCGCGGGAACCAACCAAGCAGACCGTAGCGCATTAAAAAAAAAAAAAAACATCATTAACGGCCAATCAAAAGCTAATAAAATGAGCACAATTTGCATGCTCAAACCCAGTTTTCACAAGAGTGAAAGTAATTGTATTTCTTTTTTTTCTTTTTTTTTAAGTTGCGGGAAGATCTCAGCCTCGCAAACGGTTTTAATACGGTGGGATTATGCGTTAGGGCGTTCCGGCGCCCCGGAGGAGCTCTGAGGACCGGGAGCGGAAGAACTTAAGGAGCGCCTCGTTATCCCGAAAGCACTGTCTTTTGACAGCTTTTTTATTTAAATGCAGCACGAGCACAGTTCATTGTGAACTCAATCAGATTTACGTCCCGGGCTTCACACAAAAGTTATACCCAAATGTAATTTTAAAAAGTTAAGTTTTCTTTTTCTTGTTTAAAGGCGGAATAGACCCTGTGCACTTCAGAGTGGTCTGAAGGCTCAAGTCACTCGTCCTGATTGGCAGATGGTCTTTGGGGTGATGGGAGGGGCCTACAAATATGACTGGACATTCTCAATATGGAAATACAAAAACACACACTGACAGAGCCACAGACACAGAGAAACACAGAGCCACAGAGAAACACAGAGGCACAGACACTGAGAAACACAGACAGAGAAAGCCACAGACACAGAGAAACACAGAGAAACACAGAGGCACAGACACAGAGAAACACAGAGCCACAGACACTGAGAAACACAGACACAGAAAGCCACAGACATAGAGAAACACAGAGTGGACACCGACAGAGGCGAAGACACAGAGAAACTCAGAAACAGAGAATCACAGAGCAGACACTGACAGAAACACAGACACGAGAAACAGAGCCACAGACACAGAGAAACACAGACACAGAGAGCCACAGACACTGACAGAGGCACAGACACAGAGCAACTTGGAGCCACAGACACTGGGTACATCTCATGGTGCCCGGCCATCCGTGGCTATCTGTAACAATCTGACAGGCCTTTCAGAGCAGAGTGTGTTATCGCTCAGCGCCTGTCCCCACTGACAGGCCACAGGGATCTCAATCGATGGCCTGCTTCGGGCGGGGTAGTGTGTGTGTGTGTGTGTGTGTGTTGGGGGGGGGGGGGGGGGCGAACACAGGAAAGGTCAGGTGTTGGGCTAAATCTTCAGAGAACATACTTAAGGATGCAAGTGGTCAGCGGGTCCTATCAGATATGGGTTTCATTATTGAGCTGTGGAGGGAGAGAGAGAGATATGAGGGATTTAGACGGACAGGGATGAGCGGGGGGGGGGCGGGGGGGGGGGGGCACACAAAGGTCCCCCCCCCCCCCCCGGCTACTGTAGGCACCTTGACCAAGGTCAGAACGCAACCACTGGTGGTCCACGTTCTCACGCAGGCTGAAGAATTCTTGCCGTTTACTGGCCTTTGGCATTCCGGACAGAGGAATGGCACAGCCGGGCACACAATGGCCGCTGAGTGACAGCAAAGAAACACAATGGCTGCTGAGTAAAGGCACAGCCGGGCACACAATGGCTGCTGCGTAAAGGCAAAGCCAGGCACACAATGGCCGCTGAGTGACAGCAAAGAAACACAATGGCTGCTGAGTAAAGGCAAAGCCGGGCACACAATGGCTGCTGAGTGACAGCAAAGAAACACAATGGCCGCTGCGTAAAGACAAAGGCACACAATGGCTGCTGAGTAAAGGCACAGCCAGGCACACAATGGCCGCTGCGTAAAGACAGAGGCACACAATGGCGGCTGAAATACCGAAAGGCCAAATTGGGTGCCGGAGGAGGAACCTGGCAGGAATTTAAAAAAAATAAAATAAAAACATCACCCGAGATAAAGCTTTGCTAACCTCACTGTAATATTTCTGCTCTGGAAAAGTCGTTAAAAACCGAGAGATTAATGGTCTACTTTCCTTTTCCGCTTCGTGGCTAGAAGTCGTTTCCACGACACTTTTAGCCTTGTGTTTTCCGGACATAGAGACTCAGGTGCCTGACAGAGATCAGCCAGGTGTGTGATCCAGGTGCGACATAAACACACACTCTGCCTGCGGAGTATCAACTGTTCAAAGGTCACATGATCGAGAACTTACACGCATGGCACATACGTGTCCAATCAACATTCAGCAATCTCACACACAGGATAAAACATCCCTGTTGCAAATATTGATAATAATGAACCCACAGTCACTTCCAGCTTGTTTACCAGACATGTTTCATGCAGAATTGTTTTTTTTTTTTACTCTCTCACTCTCTCTAGTCTGTCTTTATGTGTCTATCTGTGTGTGTGCATCCATGCAAATGTGTGTATGTCTGTGTGTGTGTGTGTGTATGCGCATGCATGTGTGTGTGTGCGTGCGTATGTATATGTGTGTGTGCGTTCGTGCGTGCGTGCGTGTGTGGGCATGCGTATGTGTGTATGTGTACGTGTGTGTGCGTGTGTGTGCATGCGTGTGTGTGTGTGCAAGTGTGTGTGCGAGTGTGTATGGTGTGTGTGTCTATGTGTGTGCGTGTGTGCATGCGTACGTGTGTGTGTACATGTGAGAGTGCGTGCGTGCGTATGTGTGTGTGTGTGTGTGCGTGCGCGTATGTGTGTGCGTGAGAGTGCGTGCGTGCGTATGTGTGTGTGTGTGTGCGCACGTGTGTGCGTGTGTGTATGGTGTGTGTGCATGCGTGCGTGTGTGTGCGCGTGAGAGTGCGTGCGTGCGTATGTGTGTGTGTGTGTGAGTGCATGTGTGTGTGTGTGTGCATGCGTGCATACGGTATTTTGGGTAATTTTGGGTTAAGCCTGCTGCACCTCTCTCCTCAGCCCGGCTCCCGTTCTCTCCCCCCCCAGGGCGCCTCCTCCAGCCTGGTGGTGAAGTTCGCCGACACTGACAAGGAGCGCACCATCCGGCGCATGCAGCAGATGGTGGGGCAGTTCGGCATCTTCAACCCCACCGTCGCCCTCCCCTTCAGCTCCTACAGCACCTACGCACACGCGGTGAGCTCCCCGCCCTCCTACCCCCCCCTCAACCCACCTCCTGCCCTCTCCTACCCCCCCAACCCACCTCCTGCCCTCTCCTACCCCCCCAACCCACATCCTGCCCTCTCCTACCCTCCCACCCCCAACCCACCTCCTGCCCTCTCCTACCCCCCCAACCCACCTCCTGCCCTCTCCTACCCTCCCCCCCCAACCCACCTCCTGCCCTCTCCTACCCTCCTACCCCCCCAACCCACCTCCTGCCCTCTCCTACCCCCCCAACCCACCTCCTGCCCTCTCCTACCCTCCCACCCCAACCCACCTCCTGCCCTCTCCTACCCCCCCAACCCACCTCCTGCCCTCTCCTACCCTCCCACCCCCAACCCACCTCCTGCCCTCTCCTACCCCCCCAACCCACCTCCTGCCCTCTCCTACCCTCCCACCCCCAACCCACATCCTGCCCTCTCCTACCCTCCTACCCCCCCAACCCACCTCCTGCCCTCTCCTACTCCCCCAACCCACCTCCTGCCCTCTCCTACCCTCCTACCCCCCCAACCCACCTCCTGCCCTCTCCTACTCCCCCAACCCACATCCTGCCCTCCTACCTCCCCAACCCACCTCCTGACCTCTCCTACCCCCCCAACCCACCTACAAGAAACCCCTCCCCATAGGGGCGTGCATGTGCGCGTGTACAGGATCGGGGTGTGTGCAGGGGAGATGGTGTGTGTGCGTGCGGGATGGTGTGTGTGTGTATGTGTGTGCAGGACGGTATGCGTGTGTGTGGGGGGTATGCATGTGTGTGTGGGAGGAAGTGTGTGCCTGGGGGGGTGGGGGGTTCTGTCTCATTTGGGCTAAGGGGGTCCTGTTGCTGCGGCGCGGGCCTGTGCCATGCAAACTCCTGGGAAATCACACGGGAAATCACACGGCCTGTTTATAGCCCGTTTCAACGCACAGTGAAACAGGCCACAGAAACGACTGACTTTAAAAAACCGTAACGGTAATACGTGCACACAGCTCGACCGTGTACAGCAGCGGGCTGCACTACGCTGTACACTGTCCTTGTCGTCGGTGTTTCCCTTCTGGATGCGGGTGAATTATTCATTAGTGTAATTACCAAACTCATTTCATGAATACTCATGAACGAGCGCCACGTTCAGCCTGTGCGGCCAGCTGTGATCATAACCGAGAGGTCATCTTTATCTGTGGGGAACGGGACATTTTGTTTGGACGGACGTTTAAAGGCCAGCCACAGGTGATTTTGAGCCTTTATTTTAACACAGATCACGGGGCGGGGGGGGGGGGGGGGGGGCGGGAATCGAACGTTAAAAAGATGGCCGGGAAACGTTCGCAAAAATCGGTTGCGGCTGCCGATGTGTCACCGGGAGACGTCGAGGGCACCAACCCAGCAAAACCTATATCGGTATATGAAAAATCTATCAAAAAAATCTATATCGCTAATCTATATCAAAATCTATACCTGCTCTCTTTCTCTCCCGCTCTCTTTTGGCGCACACCATTCCTGCGCGGAACGTTTCATCATCACTCAGTCAACGACCAGCAACCGCGGGAGAGCCTACAGTGTCCACCGACACAGGCTAGCCGGTGCCCGCTAACACACCGAGCGTGACCCGCGCATTTGCAAGGCATGCTGGGATTTGCAGAAGAAGAAGAAATGGAGGAACGATGGTCCAGGGAGAGGCGGAGCCTTGTCCCTGCCTACCCAATCAGCTCTCGGATATTCTCAGTGCATTCCTGGCTGGTGAACGGGAGGGATCTCCCAGAAGATCCACTGGAGACAGCCGAGATCTCCTCGTCCCCGTACTGTCATTGGGGGAGCTACTGTGTGCTGCCAATCACGGAATCCTCTGAACCAATTAAAAGGCTTGGTTTTCTCACAGCTAAACAGTTGACTGACAACCAGAGCTGGGTGTAACTCATCAGTCGGGTAAACCCTTTAGAGTTCCCAGTGAAGTGTGTCACCCAGCAAAAACCAGAGTAATTTTCTTCTGAACACAAGTGAAAACATGTTTCCTACAAAACTATCACTAATCTGAGGGAAGGTTACTGAGGGATATGTTTTAAAACAACAATTATGATTAAAATGGTTATTTTACACAAGTCAGCTCATAGCAAGCGACCGTTTTTTTTTTTTTTTTTTAACTGATTGCGTCTTATTATGTAGGCTCTGGAGTCCGAACCGCGCTCGCTGTGGCGGTTTAAAATCCAGATCTAATTGCGCGAGGCTGGAAATCCCCGTGTGACGTCGTCCGGCCGGAGCCGAACAGACGGCGAGCCCACGGGAATCCCAACGTCAGTGACCTTGCGCCGAGCCAAATTTGGCTACACGAGCTGCATTTGACAAGGGAAAGACGCCGCTATCGCATAGCGCTACCGGCTCGATGCTAACCGGGTAAAGAAATGCTTAAACACTGCCTGGCCCTCGCGATTCTCTCCACCTCGCGGTCTCTTCTAAATCTCAAAAATATGCGACGGTGCTACAATTAAATACCTTTTAATATCCCTTAGTATCCTAAAGACCTACTGCCTCAGCAAAGGTTTCTCTAAGTAGCCAAGAGTAAACGTACATCTGAGAACACTCCAGTGCAGGGAATTGTACACCGTTTATTTTATAATATCAGACTTCGGTGCGCAGTAGTCCCGCAAAACAGCCAATGTGCAATGAATGTCAACACCATTCATATAGGCACCTCTAGCTCTACTCGGAGCCACATGCCGATGCTCTGATGCACTAGAACGCATAAACCACGAGCTTTCTATTTAATATATATTTATTGATTTATTACTAGCGATAACATTGTCAGGAATGGGTGAAATGTCACACGGGACCACGTGTTATTATTATATGACGTATGACCGTGCACGTAACGTGGTTTTTTTTAATACGGAGTACAGGCCAAGTAAGAAGGGAATCTAAAGCGCCGCTTCAGAGATACGGTATTGGATAGGATTATACGGTTGAGCTGACATGCAGTAAATTGGATTTTAGTCGAACCAGATAGGAGGGCCCTGATCACGAACGAGAGAGGAGAAGGACACGCTGACGACAAGTGGCAAGACGAGAACGCCCATTTTGACAAGGACAGCATCCTGAGTGTCAGACCCAGATTTTTAAATGATTATTTTCTTTAAAAAAAATTTTTTTTTAAAAACCCATGACCGTTATTGTCGAACTAGAGCCACCCCCTTTTGACTCAAATCCGGTACGCGTTAATAGTCCGAATGCTGGTTCAGTCGACTCCATAGTCAGTCGATGCATCCGAGTCTCCAACTGACCACTGCTACGGCTGCCGCCGCCGCAGTCGTCTCCCAGGAAATTATCACCATGGAGACTGTGACTATGGTCACCACTGAAGAGTTCTAAAGATTAGGGCCTTCGATTCAACAGTAGCGGGGACGCAACTTTTCAGGGAATGCACAGCACAGGCAGGGCGTGATGTAGGAAGACCTCGTCCTCGACAAAAGGAGTAATCACGAAGCGCCCATTTCACCTTGCACAATGCCGTAGTTACCGTGGAGACGACATGAAAGGGATGAGGTAAGGGTGGGGGGGAGAGAACATCATCCCAGGTAATAGCGCTTAGGAGCAGTCAGATGTAACCTTATTTAAACTGCGATTTTCACTGCCATGAAAATCATGTTTACCAGTAGCTCGTTGTGAGGAATCGCGTAAATAAGGACGGCAGGAGGCAGGGAGATGGGCCGTGTAGACGAGTGATTCAGGAACCGCCCTGGGGGCGCTGCCACTGTACTCTAAAATAAGGTACTAACTTCAAACACTTCACTTAGTACCTGGCCTGTAGATGTAGAATTGTGGGTAAAATGTGCAGTATCTCTAAATAAGGGCATCAAAGCAAACGAATAACATCATGTAATGTTATGACGAGCAGCAAAAAAAAAAAGTACAAAAAAAAATACACCTGAGTACAAACAAATGCAGACGATTTATATTTTCAATCAGAAAATTCACTTTGCATCAATTTCGTTAATTTTGAACGATGTCATAGGCACAGAGTACAGCTACAGATTGCTACAGTATCTCCCGATTTTGGGACTAAACGCCAGAGGAAGACCTCTGCCGTCAGTGATCACGTGTCCAAACGAGGGCGCATCAAACGAAAACGAGAGACAAATGGCTGCCGTGTTTTTAACGCGGCGTTAATACAGTCTACACCCGAGTGGGTGTGTTCAGATGGACGAGCGGCGGACTGAAACGCCCTCTGTTGGACAATGGGGGAACTGCAACTTGACATCATGGTACCAGAACCTCAGCCTGAATTGTAGATTTTTTTTTTGTAGCATCACAGGGATACTAGCGAATACGTACATTTTTTTTCTCCTGCCCGGCTGCTGCATGTAATCAAATGCTGCTCTGCATTACTGCCATTATTACATTTGTGTTACATGCTTCCAATATATCTCCACCACAAAAGTGGCACAAAAACATTCATTACATAACCAAAAATGTGGCTTGAAAATGAGTGTTATTACTGCATGTGCACACATCCTTTAATGCATTTCACTGGTCTGTGAATCCTGCTCATGTCCTCACCCCTAACCCTCCCTCCCACGCACGCACATGCACACTCACACACTTACACACTCTCTCTCACACACTCACACAGACACACAGGTTCGGTGCACTTGCACTACTCACGTAACGACGAGGGCTGCATTCACAGACAAGGAAACCATTTTGCTCACTGGAACAATAAAAATGACCACATAAACTGGATGGGATGCCCTTGACCCAACACTGAACCCTGCCTTCAGCCCAACCCCAAACCCTTTACCTGAACCGTAATTCAATCCAACTCTACGCCCTAACCCCAAGCCACAACCTTTAACCGACCAGGAACGCTACCTACAAACTGACCTGGAACTACAATCTCAAAGAACTCTAACCAGGTGTCTTGAATTTGCATGACAGCAATGAATAGTTACTTAAAAAAAATTAAAAAATGAAAGCCAAAAAATTGAACTCTGTCATAAGCAAGAGGTCCAACACCTAAACAGAGCCTGTAAACATCATCACCGTTTCCATAACGATAGGCCACGCCCCTCACCCACCAACCAATCACGTAGAGCTGGATGCATGGGGTGTGGCACGGCCCTTCATTTCCCAGCATGCATCGGTTTAATTCTTGCTCCTTTTTCCGCCTTAGTTTCGTTCCTCCCTCCCTCCCTCCCTCCCCCCCTCTCCCATTAAACGCTGGGTTTAGTCCACTCTGAGTAAAATGGATGGTCCCCCATTTGTCAGGTTGATATAATTATGCAAATGAGAACGGGAGTTAAGCACACACCGGTGGCACTGCCCCCGGCTAATGAATGAGGTGCCAGCACCCCTCCGGTTCTGGGGGGGTGGGGGGGGGCGGTTACCAGGGCACCCCTATGAGGGCTATTTCAGGGTGAATAATTACTCTTTTTCCTTTTTGTCGTCCGGTCGCTCGATGCTAACGAGGCCGCAGGACTGCGCCGTTAGCGTCGCTAGCGCCGTTAGCATTGTTAGCGTCTTTAGCGTCGTTAGCGGTATGGCGGCCGAAGGCCCCGGATTATTTATTTAATTATTAATGAGCTCGGCTGAACCTGAAGGGAAGAGGCCAGTGTGAATATGACGGTGTTCTCGCCCTAATTTCTGTCCCTTTTGCAGCAATGACATTCCTCCCGTATGTGCACTCTCCTGATTTTTGACAAAACTAGAAATTCTAAACAGACTTTCCAAATGAATAGAGTAGTAAAAAGTATGAATATGTTATAATAACTGTATGAGTACGCCTGGGAGTTACAGCACGCGCTCTCTCTCTCTCTCTGGGTATTTTGTCAAAAAAATATTTTGGCAAGCAAAAATAAAAGAAACTGATGTGGTTATTGGACTAAATAATGAAATATCCCCGCCCCCGTCTCTCTCCCCCCCCCCGCCAGCTGATGCAGCAGCAGGCCGCCATCATGGCCGCCTCCCACGGAGGATACCTAACGCCCAGCATGGCCTTCCCCGCCACTCAGATTCACCAGGTGGGGGCGCTCAACATCAACGGCCTGCCCTCCACCCCCGTTTCCGGTGAGTCGCACACACACACACACACACACACACACACACACACACACACACACACACACGCACACACACACACACACACATGCCCACACACACATGCCCACTCACACACACACACACACACACACACACACACACACACACACACACACACACACACACACACACACACACACACACGCGCACACACACACGCGCACACACACACACACCACACACTACACACACACACACACTACACACACACACACACACACACACACACCGCACGCGCACGCGCACGCGCACGCGCACACGCACACGCACACGCACACGCACGCACGCACGCACGCACGCACGCACGCACGCACACACACACACACTCACACGCACACACACACACACATGCACGCGCGCACACACACACACACACACACACACACACCCACTCACACACACACACACACACACACCCACTCACACACACACACACACACACACACACACACACACACCCACTCACACACACACACACACACCCACTCACACACACACACACACACACACACACCCACTCACACACACACACACACACACACACACACACACACACACACACACACACACGCGCGCGCACGCACATACTCACGCACTGACTGACTGACTGAATGAATCAAATATATTTGGGGAGAAAGAAACTGGAGGAGCTCCTCCAATCACAGAGCATATTGATAAGGTGGTGGTACTGATAGAAGGAATCCACCAATCGCCTCAGCTTTACTCAAGCTGTCGTCACCAGCGTGCTCCGTGATTGGTGGAGCGGCTCTGTGGTTGCTATGCGAAGGCTGACGACAGACCCCGCCCATGACCGACTCCCCCGTTTAGCGCTCGCAGCTTACCGCCGAGCCGAGATAACGTTCGGCTTCTGAAGGTAACCCCCTCTCTGTGTGTCGGGGGGGCATCGGGGCCTCCTGCTGTCCCGCGGGCGGGGCAGTGCGCCGCCGAAAACGCCCGGGGGGGGGGCAGAGCACGTTCACCATGCGGGGAGACTGCGGCGTGGTTGCAGCCCGGTTGCATCATCCCCCCTCCCCCCCCCCTCCGTTATTCAGCTTGCAGACAGGGAGACAGGGGCAGTGTGCATTCTGGGTAAAAATGCTGTAGATGGGACATCAGTGGAGGTGGAAACTTGGTGTAAACTGTCAAGCGGTGGATTTGTCAATGTTGGTGTCAATCAAAGCTCAGTTTAGGAGACCCAATCAAAGCTCAGTTTAGGAGACCCAATCAAAGCTCAGTTTAGGAGACCCAATCAAAGCTCAGTTTAGGGGCCCAAAACTCCGTCTGACAGCGTGCCGACAAAGCTGTTTGTTTTACAAGAGCTACAGTGCGATATTAACCAAATGTGAAATTTGTAGAGTTATTTTTCTACTATGTATTTACCAGTATTCCAGGTTAATATAGAGGCTACTGCTGGTAGCCAGCAGGGGACCTCCAAGTTTCTGGGGCCTCAAGCAACTGCACAGTTTGTGTAGCGGTGAATGCCGCCGGTGTAAACAGTCCAACCTCCTGCTGAAACTGTCTATCCCCCCGCCCCGCCCCACCCCACCCCACCCCCCACCCCCCTTACCCCACCCTCCACTCCCTCCAGGCCTCACCTCTCCGCCCGCCAACATCGCCACATCCGCCGTGCCCAGCATCGTCGCGCCCATCGTCAACGGCTTCACGGGCATCCCCCACCAGCCCAACGGCCACCCGGCGCAGGCGGTGGAGGCGGTCTACACCAACGGCCTGCCGCCCTACTCCGCCCAGAGCCCCACGGCCGCCGACACGCTCCAGCAGGCCTTCACCGGCATCCAGCAGTACACCGGTAACCCGGCCGCCACGCTGTGCGCCCCGCCGGGAGGTCGCGGGTTCGAACCCCACGCCCGCCCGCCGGTTCGAAGGCGCGACCCTGCTGTAAACCTGAGTGTGCGGGTCTCGCGTGCGGGCGCCCAATCACAGGCACACGTTATAACAGCGAGAGCGCGGAGCCACGCCAGGGCAAAGGTCACGGAGGCTCCGTAAGGTCAAGGGTCACAGACTCAGGGTTCTCCCCCGTCCCGCTCCTGCTGCTCTGCTTTGAATGCTGTCGTACCATCACATCACATTACAGGCATTTGGCAGACGCTCTCATCCAGAGCGACGTACAACAAAGTGTATAACCGTAACCAGGGTACCACTCGGGGGACGGGGGTACCACCCGCCTCGTTCGTTTGCACAAACCCAGCGGTCCTGCGGCACTGATCGCCTTTCTTAACGGACTCTAACGTCCCCTCAGGAGGCACGGGGTGAGGCACACACACGAGCAGGACGGAGCACACGTACAACACAAACACAGAGAGACACGCCGATCGATTCTCCGCGGCGAAGCAAACGACCGCGTACGATGATTACTCCGAATCTGCGTCGCGTCGCAGAGCGAATGCGAGCTTGGCTGAAAAAAAAGAGTCTTAATCGATTCTGATGCAAGAACGCATTAAATGTTACAAGAGCTGTCTCCCCCTCCTCTCTCTCTCTCTGTGCAGCTATTTACCCAGCAACAACACTGACCCCTATTGGCCAGACGATGGCACAGCCGCCGCAGGTCATCCAGCAACCGCAGCAGAGGGAAGGTGAGACCGGCTCCGATTGGCTGACTGAGGACAGCTGGGCTGCCGTGAACCAATGACAGAGGAGGGGATGTATTGGGGAGGAGGGGGGGGTGGCAATGCACTGTGCAACAGGGTGTGGATGTGCCCTGTGTGTGTGTGTGTGTGTGTGCGTGCACATACGTGTGTGCTCTCTGTGTTGCAGGGCCAGAGGGCTGTAACCTGTTCATCTACCACCTGCCGCAGGAGTTTGGGGACAGCGAGCTCATGCACATGTTCCTGCCGTTCGGTACAGTCATCTCCTCCAAGGTGTTCATGGACCGAGCCACCAACCAGAGCAAGTGCTTTGGTGAGTCGAACGAGCGAACGAACGAGCGAGCGAACGAACGAACGAACGAACGAACGAACGAACGAACGAACGAACGAACGAACGAACGAACGAACGAACGAACGAACGAACGAACGAACGAACGAACGAGCAAGCGAACGAACGAACGAACGAACGAACGAACGAGTGAGCGAACGAACGAACGAACGAGCGAGCGAGCGAACGAACGAACGAACGAACGAACGAACGTTCGCTGCTTTCACTGAGTCAAACAAATGAGTCAAACGCTCCCAACTCCCAGAGAAAGGCATAAATTAAAGCAGTATTTTATACGGCATGGCTGCTGAATGTAAAGTCTGCATGCATGCTGTATTGGATTTGAGAGTCATTATGTAATGAAACTGGGGGGGGGGGGGGGGATGGTGAGGGGGGAGGGATGGGGGGGGGTTGCCCAAGGCCTGCAGACCTCTGCAGCTAAAGTGCAGTCCGCTGCATTTCACACGGTCAGCGAGCATGCGCTGCAGCGCTGCAGCTAAGCGTTCCAGAGCTCAGCCTGCGGGGGGCGAGGGGCGAGGGGCAACACCTCAGACTTATTAACCGCTCACTTCACATCACATGGGGCGTAGGGCACGCCTGAAACGACGCGTTTCGCAGTTTCGGGAAAACCCCCCGCGGACGGGCGGCACGCGCCACAACCGGCGAGCTGCAAAATGGCGCACACGCATTCATGTTAAAAAAAAAAGTCAGGTTCACGCTGCACTCTGAGGGGGGAAGGGGGTGATGGGAAGAGAAAGACCCCCACCCCCCCCCCCGCCGCCACCACCGCGTTAGAGAGGCAGCGAGCCGCTCCTTTGAAAGGGAGATTTCCATCTCAGCGGGATTCACATGCAGAAGTAACTCCGGGCTCCGAGGCCTAATTTATTTATATCCGGCTCTTCACTTATTCATCCTGTTTATTTGGGCTGGGGCTCGGACCGGGAGGCTGGATCGCCTGTCTGTAGTTTAGGCACGATTTCTGCGTGTGTGTCTGTGAGTGCGAGTGTGTGTGGGAGTGCGTGAGTGTGTGCTTGAGTGTGTGTGTGTATGTGAGAGAGTGTGTGTGTGAGAGAGAGTGTGGAGTACGTGTGAGTGTGTGTGTGTGTGTGTGTGTGTGAGAGAGAGTGTGTGTGAATGTGAGAGAGTGTGGAGTACGTGTGAGTGTGCGAGTGTGCATGTGAGAGAGTGTGGAGTACGTGTGTGTGTGTGTGTGTGTGTGTGTGTGTGTATGACTGTCTGAAAGGCCAGGTTTGGCATAATTGGCCAAAGCATCACCCAGGGAAGGGAGGGATTTCAGACAGCAGGAGGTCCATAACATATCATGCAAACCCCCCCAGCTGTGCACAAAGCAAGCATGTGCCATTTTAACAGCAGACCCTCTGTGAAATGGGGGAAAGGGCCACTGGCAGTCTGTTCTGTGCCTCTGTGATGTCACTGTGTTCTGTGCCTCTTTGATGTCATAGTGAGTGTTCTGTCCCTCTGATGTCACGGTGTGCATGTTCTGTCTCTCTGATGTCACGGTGTGCATGTTCGGTCTCTCTGTGATGTCACAGTGTCTGTTCTGTGCCTCTGTGATGTCATAGTGCCTGTTCTGTCCCTCTGTGATGTCACAGTGTCTCATGTCTCCTCCCCACAGGCTTTGTGAGCTTTGACAACCCCGCCAGCGCCCAGGCCGCCATCCAGGCCATGAACGGCTTCCAGATCGGGATGAAGCGTTTGAAAGTGCAGTTAAAACGGCCCAAGGACGCCAGCCGCCCCTACTGATGGAACCGGACACACCCCTGCAGAGCTCTCAGCGACAGCACAGGTCAGGCCTCCAGCCACCAGGGGGAGCCACTAACCAACACAGCCCACCAGTCTGCCGTGCCGAACCACACTTAACCCTAATCACATGCATCACATATGGAACATGACATGCTGCATTCCGAAAACTATTAACGAGACTGGATTTTATTTCGGGCCAAAATACAAACTTGCGCACAGGCAGTCGGACTGGACTATTACCACAAAACTGGCACCCGGCACACCTGTGTTTTGACGGGTCTTTAAAACATTCTTTAAAAAAGAAAAGTCTAATTCTCTTCCATTTTTTCTGCCTTAGGTCTGGAGCCTGAAAACAAAGATATCTGTAAGGAGTTAAAACCTTTTTTTCCTTTAAAGAAGTTGGATATAAAAACTGAACAAAAAAAGAAGCAACTGCGTCAGTAAAAGGGATTTCTGAATACATATCAGCTTTATTTTATGGAGACTGGATGGGATTGGAACTGGCAACACCCACAACAGCAATGGGAAAATAAGAATGATGACAACAAAAAAGATCTGGGGGGAAAAAAGGGGAAAACTTTGAACAATGCAGCTTTTTTCTCATCGAGACTTGAACTGTTAACAAAGCAACAAAAAATGAAGCAGCAACAAATAGATTTATATATATAAATATATATATATATATATATGTACACACACACACTCACACACGTATACACTAGAGAAATAATCATATATAAATATCAACACAAATATCTAAGAGGCGCTTGTGGCATTGTACCAAACTGGAAAATGAGGGTTAAAACTTGAAGGAGGAGGAATTATGGTGGGGGGAAAAAAGAGAGAACGCTTTTCTGTCCTGCCAGCAGACTGGAGATTCCTCCCTCTCTCGCACTCCTCCGGCAAGCGCAAAGCCTCCACTTTCTGAGGTCAAGACGGAGGTTTCCACAGCAACACTACAAACTGAATCCCTCCTCTCCTTCTCTCTCTCTCTCTCTCTCTCTCTCACACACACCCCTTTAGGGACCAAAGGACCAAACATTTTTATTCTTATCAACCTTTATGTATTATATAAATATGAATAACGATATTACTACTGCAACCTGCTGACAACGTTACCAGTAAAAAAAAAAAAAAAAAGAAAAGAAAAAAAAGAAAAAGGAAGAACAAGCGTCAGGGCAAACGGACAAAGAGTTTTTGATTTTAGTTCCTGTTTTGAGTTTTTATGGCTTAACCACTATGGGATGTTGGGGCGGGGGGGCAGGGGGGCTGGGTGTTGAGAAAACGGACACAAGGATTTTTAAAAAGTTATAACAGGAGAAAGTCTGAAACGGTTTTAGCTCCGGACGTGGTTTGGATGTTTTTCCGAGGCCAGTCTTCATCTGGGGGGGGGAGGGCGGCGGGGGGGGGGGGGGGGGGGGGGGAGCTTGAGTGTCCAGGACAAGCGTACAGTCGTCCCCCCCCCCCCCAGGACCTCTGAGGCCACTGAATTCCTTTCTCTCTTTCCCTCGATATCCCGCCCGTACAGAAATGCAACATGCAGCGGACGTGAGGACTTTTTGAAAATATATTGAAAAATATATTTCACAGCAATGCATCTTAAAACACATAACTCTATATATTTACTGCAATATATGAAAGTTGCAATAATTCCTATATTTGCCCATGCATATCCTGTACTTACTTTGCAACATCTCGGTAATACAGCTCATGTAAACACATCGAAAGTATATTGCATTTCTGTCGGGTGAAGCCATGGATCTTTGGAGAATTCAACATGGCGGTTCCTGTTTTTGTGTCACAGTTCACCACGCTGTCAGTTTTCCTGAACTGCCTTTTATCCACAAATGTTGTTGTTTGACTCTCCGTCTGAAATGGCCATTCAGACGCACGAGCCAGCCGCATCGCAGCGACATCCTCTGTCAGTCTGCAAGAGAACGCGCAAGGCAGTCATGACATCACCATCCCTCAGAGCAACACCAGCTGAGCTGCGCAGTCACTCTGCAGTCCCCCAGCTGAGCTGCGCAGTCATACCGCAGTCCCCCAGCTGAGCTGCGCAGTCATACCGCAGTCCCCTGGCTGAGCTGCACAGTCACTCTGCAGTCCCCCAGCTGAGCTGCACAGTCATACCGCAGTCCCCCAGCTGACCTGCGCAGTCACTCTGCAGTCCCCCAGCTGAGCTGCGCAGTCATACCGCAGTCCCCCAGCTGAGCTGCGCAGTCATACAGTAGTCCAGCCACGGAGCTGTGTGCCAATTATTTAACTTAATTGAATTAATTGAAAAAAGTCCTAGAACAATTTGAACATTTTCCCAAAGTTAACTTAAATTAATTCACTGGGAAAAAACATCAGAGAGCTTTATCCTGGCCCATTTTCCAAACTGTTTCATGAACAGGCTGAACCGAAATGGAACGGACACAGCTTCTATTGAAATACACTGCTGTCTAAACTCCTCCCTCCCTGGGTAACACTACAGCCAATCACATGCCACCTCACAAGGCCGCTGGCCAGAACTAGACCCATCACAAATCAGGACTTAATTCCCTAACTTGGTGCATGTCACTACACTGAAAGACGGCCCATAGCTTAGCCACTTTGTATAAAATAATACGCCATTGTAACTTAGATATGACGGTTAATCCAGTGCTTTTGCAGGGCGCACCACTTGACAACCCCAGTAAAATCGTTTTTTTTTTAACAGTAAGCTTTATAATGCAGCCCAGTACTTCATTGTGGAAAGTTGTGTTGAGGTACAACAGCATGGAACGGCAAATTTTAAATTAAAAAAATTGAAAAGGAGTTTTACACGCCAGGCTTTATGTGCGGGAAGCACCACAGGGAGCCCCAGAAAGCGCGTTTCACAGACGCGGGTACCAGTCGCGACAGGCGAAGCTACGATCCCGCGGCAACGCAAAAAAACATTTCCCAGAGTTCAACGAGGCAGAAGTGACCCCCCCCCCCCATCCCATCCCAGTAGCCAAAATCAGCACCAGCAAACTCATGTCTCTCTCCCTATGAATATTACAAACGCGTCCCGGGAAAAGCTGACGAATTGGATCGGTGGAAATGGAGGGAGGGCGCAATTTAAGAAGGCAATCCGAACATTCCACAGGAGCGCAGCCCGAAAGCTGGAGCCTGAAATTGTGCTGAATATGAAATGCCGGATTGATTATAAATCCCCCCCCCCCCGCCCCACCCCCATCTTGGCCCCCAACGGGGGTGGCAGCACCCAGTTCACTTCCATTGTACTTTCAGAAGGTGATTCACTGCTGTTGCACATTACATATCTTATCTGCAGCAGCTGAACACCACCCCCACCCTCCACCCCCCCTGGAGTGGGCCAGGAAAAGCAAAGGTTGCATCATTAGAAGCAGCAATAACAGACATAATCTGGCAGTAAAGTCAGGAAGTTAATGTACCACCCGCTACCTTGCTCACCCTCGGCAGTAAAATTATTATTATTTATTTTTTAATTTTTTATTTTTTTAAATAAGTGCTTCATCTTCTGATGGTTAATAAAACATGCAAATTACCCCGAACTCCTTAAATGTACGTGCTGGCCAAAGTTCTCCATACGTCAAGGGGTTAGCCCCTCCCTTCCTGCTACTAAGCTCCTCCCCCTGCAATAAGAGCCCTACTGCTACTCACAGGGGGGGGGTGTGGCTTTAAGGCTCCTCAAGTGCTAGCCAACCTATGGTCAGGTTTGGCCCCTCCTCCACTGGAGTAAAGCCCCTCCCACTATTCAAAGCAGGCTTTGCAACCATCTCCAACGGCCATCCGACCCTCTCTGAACAGTTGAAGCCCCTCCCCTCCACTGTAACGGGGTGTCACTAAACACCTTTTCCCTTTTCAGAACACTTCACACGTGAACAATTTTCCCTGCTGCAAAGAGAGAGGAGTGAACTTGCTTTGCCGTACAGGATGGTCCCATTTTGAAGCAGGCCTCAGGCTGGCTGTAGTTAACCCAGGGTTGGCGACTGGTTGGACACAACTAAATACTTGCTGCCTTTCTATGGGTGAACGTAATAAGCACTCTCAACCCTTTAAGGTGTGAGGTCACAAATGAACATTCTAATGCTGATGTCACAATCACTACTGCCACTGGTGATTGAAAGCAGTGGAGTTCTAGAACGCTGACTTGGAATTCTGAAAGAGCATTACTGCCTTTTTTTTATGGGTGAACATAATAAGTGTTCTCCAAGCTCCCACTGGTATTATGGCAGAGAGCAGCCCTGCTGTGTGAGTAAATGGGCTTGGGGAGTGGGAACAGGAACTGAGACGGTTAACAGCACGTTAGCAACAGCCACGGCCCTGGATACGGCACAGCGGGCCCGGATACGGTGCAGTTACCGCGGGCGACAGGTCTAAAAGCATCCTGGGAGGAATAAAATGCGCAATCATCGCTGCGGGGCGGCCATAGAGAGCACTAGAGAGCCACAGATTCTCTAGACTCACCAGATACTCAGCTCCTTCAGGCCTCGCTGCTCTAGCGGGTTCTGGCAGAACCTTCGCTACGGCAACACTGTCCTTGGCCATGACCCCTGACCCCAAACGGCCCTTAATGAATTCCCAGAGTACCTTGCTTCAGCACCGACAAGTAGGGAGGTGGAACTTTCTACATTAACGACCCGGAGTCGAGTATCTGGAGCTGAGTATCTAGAGTTGAGTATCCGGAGTTGAGTATCTGGAGCTGAGTATCTGGTGAGTCCAGATACTCAGATCTGTGCTGAAAGCCCATCGGCAGCCTCCCAATGAAAAGGAGCATTAATTGAACTCATTTAGATTATTTAGATTATTATTTTTATTATTATTACTAATTTGGTGGGGACAGCACCGAGCATCAAGCTAAAATTCATCTGTTGTCCTTGGGACAGGAAAAGTCTTCAGTTTTGGGGGGGGGATTAATCAGTACATTGTGTACTTCTGACAGCATTGATTTGTCTTTTTGCTAAGAAATACATTATTGCTGCCTTTTTTCCTTTGGTGGGGTGGGGCACTTGGTCACATGACCCCTGCTGTGTGATGTCACACCCTTGGCGCCGCCCACTGCCTTGCCTTCTGCCCCCCCACTGCCCACTTGCCACCAGCACGCATCTCTCTCTCTTTCTCTCTCGTGCTCTTTCTCTCTCTCGCTCTCTCTCGCTTTTTCCCTCCCTCTCTCTCTCTCTCGCTTTCTCTTTCTCTCTCGCTCTCTCTCCTTCTCTGACTCTCTGGCTTTCTCCCTCTCGCTCTCTCTCTCTCTCCCCCTCACTCTCTACACGCCAGGAACAACAAGCCATTTTCAGTAATAGGGTCCGACCTCAAGGAAGACATGATCGAGCACTTTGAGCCAGACCCTGCCAAAACACACAAGCTTTCTACCATAAGACAAAAAAACCATCATATATAAAACATGTAATACAAACTCCAAAAAAATGCGAGGACTTATCCAGTCAATATCTGTGTACATTCTATATTCTTACATCCACAACATCTATGAAAAAATATTGAAGTTATTACCACTTTCATACATACATTCATGCATGTATTATAGAATATATTGTACAAGCTTGTTAGACCAATCTTCTACAATATATGCATATGACTATTTTGATCTTACTGTAAAAAACAAAACAAAAGGACAATTAGTAGTTTTTTAGATATTCATTACATTTTGACATGTATTCAAATATATTCCTTTTATTTTATCTTTTACTGTACGTCACCCCTTTTTCCCCTCAGAGGTTACAGCGCTAGATAGGCACAGTAGCAGCACTCAGCAGTCCAGGATTTAGAACAACAGAAATATTCAGGCAGCTAACCTGCCTCTTGCAACACCTGGAGTGGATCTAGCCGCTTAGCACTAGCCGCTATGCACTAGTCGATGTGCGCTAACCGCTATATACTAGCCGCTATGCACTAGTTGCTGTATGCTAACCACTACGTGCTAGCGCTATGCACTAGCTGCTGTACGCTAACCGCTATGTGCTTGCCGCTATGAGCTAGCTGCTGTGCGCTAACCACTATGTGTTAGCCACTAAGAGCTAACTGCTATGTGCTAGCCACATGTGCTAGCTGCTATGTGCTAGCCGCTATGCACTAGTCGCTATGTGCTAGCTAGCCGATGTGTGCTAACCGCTATGTGCTAGCCTCTAGGAGTAGCGGTTGCCGTTATTGGTGCCAATGATGTTTACCGGGTCCTTCAGAGGGTGGCAGCTGTGGCATGCAGTCAACAAGAAAACACATTATCAATGCCTTTAAAAGGAGATATTGCCAAACTACAGGTGTAGTGTCCAGTGCACATCTACACAGTCGCTACATGAAGATTTCAAACAGTGGCACTTTCTGTTGAAAAAAAAAAAAAAAAAAAAAACCCAAGTTATTACGCTGCAATATTCAGGTCAATGCTCTAGTGAGATTATCAAATGATCAAACGCCTGTCTGTCTTCAGAGCTCATGAAACGCACTCACTTATCACGCAAAGCTGCAGAACTCTAAGAGTGATAAAAACCGGCGCGGAGACCGACGTTCGCACGGCTCTCTGGCGTCGGTGAGCTAAGCGTCCGCCGACGGTCGCCGCGCGTTCCAGAGGCCTTCGGGAAGCGGGTCACAAAAACTTCAATAAGATGGAAAGTACATCCCCCGCCAAAACTAGCAAAAAATCTTAGTTAACAAAGGCAAAAACAGGATAGAGGGGCAGTGGAAATTATTCCCTTTGGAAAAGGTCCGGTTTGTCGCCGGTTAGCTAACCGGGCTCCTGTTAATCCGTTAATCTAAACCTGCGATTTCCAAAAACTGTGGACCGCATCCTGTCTTTGGGTCATTCAGAGGGGTTGCGAAGGGTCACAAGACTCCCAAGATAAAATTAAGTACGACACGTGTGTACGTTGCACACACAGCGCAGACACCTCCAATTAAAACTGCAATGCACTAGATCAGTGGTCTCCAACCCTGGTCCTGGAGAGCTACAGGGTCTGCTGGTTTTTGTTTTCACCTTAAAATCAGCACCCAATTGAGACCCAAGACACCAGGTGAGTTGAGTTAACTGTGTGATCAACTGCTCTAATTGATTCATGAAGTGCAGAGTCACTATGAAAACCAGCAGACCCTGTAGCTCTCCAGGACCAGGGTTGGAGACCACTGCACTAGATACTGTGTACATTCAAGTGTTTTAACAAACTGAAGAAAAAAAAAATCACGATTCCACATTTGGACGTGCACTTTCAAGTCCGCATGTCAATATGGGGGATTGGGAGCCGCTGACCTGGATGGGTGTCACATGGGTCTTCGCTGACCAACCAGGAGAGAGGAAAGCCTGCTGCTCTCCCACTGGACTGGAGGGGACCCTTTAGCTGCTCAGACTAGTTTTTCATGCTGCAGTACCTTGACAGGGACTTCCTTTTTTCTTTATTAAAACTGCGTTCAAATTTGCTATAAACTGTAAACCAGGGGTGTCTGTAAACCACCGGACTGAATTCCACAAGGGGCCACACGCAGTGTCTGCAGGTTTTTGCGTTTTTTTTGGGGGGGTTTTTTTCTCTTCTCTTTCATCAATCAGCTGCCAATTAAGGCCTTCGGAACAAGGCGTGTAGACTCCTTGGCCAATCAATGACTTAAGTGAAACAACTTGTGCCAGTAACACCCCAAAAACCGGCAGACACGGCAGCGGCCCTCCAGCACTGGAGTTTGACGCCTGTGCTGTAAACTGGCACAGGTTGCCATGGCTCTGTTGCCATGGCACCAGGCTGGCTCCAGCTGGCAACAGGAGTCCCCCAGCGCTACGTGACGGGTTCAGAACATCCACTTACATATTCATGAGACGGGTCACATGGTCACCCGTCTTTCGCCTCCAATCGAGCAGGGGACAGAACATCCGGTGTCAAAACTACGGAGCCAAGCGTCCGGTGGAGCTCTAGAATACTGCGCGTTCGACCATCCGGTACACACACACATACGCGCTATCTTCGGGGTCAAAGGTCAAAGGTGGAGCTGGGTGGCCACGTGACACCAGCCGGGCTCGCCTTGCAGGCCGCCCCACTTCCTGAGCGAACAGCAATAGTTCTCGTTGCACTAAGAGACAGGCGTCGCGCTAGACCACAGAACCAGCCCAGTGTGTATCGAGCCTCGCTCACCACTTTAAAACAAACAAAAAAAAATATTTTTTAAAAAAAGCAACAAAAAAAGAAAAGAAAAGAAATAAGTTCTCTGCTTATGGCAAAGGTCATCAAGTTCAAAAACGAAATAAAGGCATTTCACCTTCTGTTTGGGTTGTCGGGGGGGGAGGATATATTTGGGAGAGCATTTAATTCTCAGTCTCCTCTTTCTCTACCTTCATTCTGTCAGTTCTACTTCTCAATTCCTGATGCCAACCCAGTCTCTACGCATGCTGAGTTGGGGGGTTACTTGGGGGGGTGGGTGGGGTGGGAGGGTATACGGGGGTTAAAAGGTTATTATATTGATAATACGGTTCTTTGACTATTATCTGATTGCTATGAAAAGGATAGAAATAGCTTACTACAAATATGAGATCTGTATATTTAGGGAAAATTTGTCAGCACAGGACCTGTTGAGCGGCTGATTGGGGTGGATGGGTTGGGATGTTTGATTTGTTTTTCATTTATATTGTACTTCAGGGCTTTCAGCACAAGAACTACAGACAAGTACTGGATCTGTTTAACAAACAAATGAAACTTTTGGAAGGGGGGGAGGGGCAGATAGAAATGTGTTATTGCAAAGCCAGCCAGGAGAGGGTGCTGTTCTCCTGTTCTCTTCCATGAGACCAGAGCGCCCTCCAGTTTTTCTTCATTATTAAAAAAAAGTTATTAAAACGTTCCAGGAATAGTCTGAAAAACCAAACGCTTTCCCCCCTTTTAAAATCTGTTACACTTGCTGCTTTGAGAGGTTTTACAGTTACTAGGGGTTTCGTTTTTAGATTATGAGATTATGCCATTATTTATTAATTTATTCTGAAGGACTTTTGTTTATATTTATTAATTTATTTATGATGTACTGTATGTATGATCAGCTCTGTTTTAAAAGAAGTCTGAAATGCTTACTGGTCTTTTCTCCTCTCCTTTTTCAGTTTTACAATAAAAAATTTTCAAACGGTACGATAACCTCCTGAGCAAGTGTTTACTTCCACATAACAAAAAAATAAACAGTAATTTAGCAGTTCACACAGCACTGAGCACAACTGTCAGTCACTCTCATTGGTGCACCTTAATCCAGCTGACATGCAAGTGTCATTAATCAGCCAATCAAATTAACACCTTCCGTGGAGTCATCACAGAATGCATAGGACACCGGCGCACCGTTAAAGAAAAACTGAAATGCGTTGTGTATTTATGACCGAGTCTTATTCTGAATAATAAAACTCTGCCCTGTAGGGCTTCATGAAATAAATTGACCCAATTACAGTAAAGTGTGGCTGCCGGTCGCCGCGGAAACCGATGCTTCGTCTTTATTACAATCAGCTAATGAAAATCAATACTCACCCCCCCACCCCGACAAACTCCCATCCCCGTCATCCGCGTGTGACCCCAGCGTGTCCCAGTAATAAATTAGGGTAATGCTGCCTTTTGTGAATTGCCAATTATCAGGCAGAGAGATTTACGCCTAAGGTCTTCATCACAAGGTCTCCTAACATCGGAGCTGGGGCTCTTCCCAGAGCTCACGGGACAATGATGTCATTCGTTAAAAAGTTAGGTGACAGGGCCTCATTAAAGGGAATATGCAGGAAGATCCCAGGGTGTGTGTGTGTGTGTGTGTGTGTGTGTGTGTATGTGAGTGCATGTGTGTGCGTGTGTGTGTGAGAGTGTGCGTTTGTGAGAGAGATGCAGTGCATCCCATTGCAGTGGAGCAAGTGCGCATCGCGCGTAACCACATTACTGCATCACTGATAAAGGCTGCACGGGCGCAGCATTACTGCATCACTGATAAAGGCTGCACGGGCGCAGCATTACTGCATCACTGATAAAGGCTGCACGGGCGCAGCATTACTGCATCACTGATAAAGGCTGCACGGGCGCAGCATTACTGCATCACTGATAAAGGCTGAACGGGCGCAGCATTACTGCATCACTGATAAAGGCTGCACGGGCGCAGCATTACTGCATCACTGATAAAGGCTGCACGGGCGCAGCATTACTGCATCACTGATAAAGGCTGCACGGGCGCAGCATTACTGCATCACTGATAAAGGCTGCACGGACGCAGCATTACTGCATCACTGATAAAGGCTGCACGGGCGCAGCATTACTGCATCACTGATAAAGGCTGCACGGGCGCAGCATTACTGCATCACTGATAAAGGCTGCACTGGTGCAGCATTACTGCATCACTGATAAAGGCTGCACGGGCGCAGCATTACTGCATCACTGATAAAGGCTGCACGGGTGCAGCATTACTGCATCACTGATAAAGGCTGCACTGGTGCAGCATTACTGCATCACTGATAAAGGCTGCACGGGCGCAGCATTACTGCATCACTGATAAAGGCTGCACTGGTGCAGCATTACTGCATCACTGATAAAGGCTGCACGGGTGCAGCATTACTGCATCACTGATAAAGGCTGCACGGGCGCAGCATTACTGCATCACTGATAAAGGCTGCACGGGCGCAGCATTACTGCATCACTGATAAAGGCTGCACGGGCGCAGCATTACTGCATCACTGATAAAGGCTGCACGGGCGCAGCATTACTGCATCACTGATAAAGGCTGCACGGGCGCAGCATTACTGCATCACTGATAAAGGCTGCATGGACGCAGCATTACTGCATCACTGATAAAGGCTGCACTGGTGCAACATTACTGCATCACTGATAAAGGCTGCACGGGCGCAGCATTACTGCATCACTGATAAAGGCTGCATGGACGCAGCATTACTGCATCACTGATAAAGGCTGCACGGACGCAGCATTACTGCATCACATATATTTTGTTTCAGTATATTGCAGTTGCATAATGAGGAGGTGGAATGGAACTCAGCCCAGCATTCATCTAGCCGTAGCCCTAACCTCAATCAATCAATCAATCAACCAATCAACAGACCTTTAATCTCCCTGGGGGGCAATTTGGTCACAGTCCAGCTACAGCAGACACTGAGGAGTACACTAAATACAGCACACATGGGAGGCGTGAGATTCTGCAGGGGCTGTTTTTCCATGTAACACACACACCATGTAACACACACACACACACACACACCATGTAACACACACACACACACACACACACACACGCACACCATGTAACATTCACATACACGCACACGCACACCATGTAATACAAACGCAGGCGCACACACACAGACACACACAGGCACACACACGCATGCACAGGCACACACAGGTGTGAAGAAGGAAGTTTTAAGAAAGTTAGACGGGCACAACCATGAAAATGGTGCGCGCCAACTTCCTTAAATCTTTCTTAGAGGCGAGATCACAGACGGACTGGAAGGCTGGCCGGATTAATGGGGCCCGGTCAGACCAGACGAAGCCAAGCCACAACAAACGAGGCAGGAACGCCTCTGATTCATCCGTCAATAAATCTGAGCCGGGAAGTTTTGTCCCACACAATGATGCGTCATGAAAAACAAAAGAGAATGATGATCCGAGATGCTGGAGGTGCTGTTGACTGCTTTTTTTTTGTTTTGCTACAGAAGAGTAAAAAATAAGATCATCCCCAATGAGATCATCAATCTCTCTGAATGTTTTGACATGGGACACAGAATTTCACAATATAAAAGAACATTCCAGTGCGTTGAAAGCAAAAGAGTTCTAGAACGCTGAATTTTCTTCGAGGAAAAAAAAACCTACTCTTCATTTGGTTGATAGCCAATAATTTGGGGCCCATTGTTTCCTTCCCAAGACCAAAGGCCAGGGACAGGGAAGTCAGTAGTACAGTTGGGGCCTAATTTACCTTTAGCATGAGCCAAACATTTCAGCACACTCAAAACGAATAAGACAACCAATGACTGGTGTGTAACAAATAGGCAGTTTCTGTAACAGAGCAGGGCCTACAACTGTTTCACAATTTGTAATGGATATCATTCGATAGTTTATCTAAAGCAGACAAAAACAATGTGACCACAAAGCTAATATGTTTTTGTGAAAATGTACGATTTTTTTGAAAACTCATTTAAAATTCACCCAAATACAACAAAAACGACTGCTGTTGATCCCATCGATGTGTCGTAAACATTGAATTCTGAATGCTTGTTCGTACACCAAAAATAAACATACTGCGCCTTTCCATTGGTTGTTTTACAAATTGTTTGAAGCCTAATGGCCAAACGCCACGGCGAGAACATTTCAGAGGCTAAGGGTAAAATAGGTCAATTTTACAGCATTAGTCCTTACAGCAGAACTCTCGTGCGCCTACCTTATCTGTATGGTACACCTCATCCATAAATACCTCAAGTGAAGGTCGAGGCCCTTTGGATTAAGGGTAAATATGTCTCTGCTGTACATTTATTTATTTATTTTTTAAAGTAGGCATGTGCTGTTGTATCTTAAAATAATACTCACGCTCATTGTTGGTTTGTCATTCTGCAGCCTATTTCGCGTAGGCTACGGCTTCTGACACACCTGTGTGTGATTAATACGTGACGTGACGTGGTGGGCCCCCGCGTTTGCCACGCGGAATATTTAGGTAGTCCAGCTGCATTGGTCTTTAGTTCCGCTCTATACATTTATTCCACAGCTGGCTGTGTTCTTGCTAGCTAGCTAAATTTAAACAAGTGGGCGATGCTTTCGGAGCATTTCAATGGCCTTTCTTACATATGGGCCAAATCTGTAGCTACAGGCACAGCCAATTAGCGCGGGCGCTTAACTATGCAGTCACTTTTTCGTGAATCCTAGCTACATCCCGGATGGAATTTAAATGTGATTGACAGACGGAAACGCATGGACATCCAGTTCTGGGAGTCCCTGACGTATGAGGACCGTACATCAGAGTTCGCAGAAGTTGTAAAAAAAAAAAATTTAAAAAAAAGCTTTAAAAAACGGCCGTGGTTCTCTCATTTTTTCATAGGTTTAAATAACGTCATGCAATTATGTTAAGGCTCCGTGCCCATGAAAAGAACTTGAAACTACAAGTTTGTCTTCGGTTCGGTTGTGTGTTTTAATGAAGAAAAAGTGCAGTTCCATTAATTAAAATCACGAGCCGTGTATTCTACGGCGCGCGCATCATCATCATTCAGTGAAATCATCTCTCAGCCAAGGCCGGGGGTGTTTAATATTGAATCACTAATTTAACGAGCTATCACTTCTCCCGTATCTGCACCGTGGTGTAAAAATCGATGTATTTCACGGCTATTAATAAAAAGGGGCAGGAAATATGCACTGCCAAATACTGTATTATATACTAATTCATTCAGCAGACGTTTTTACCCAGAGCGTCTCAGAGAACAATATAATCTTGTGCGACGCAAATCTTAAAGGCTGTAAAAACCCACGCCGTAAATAAGGACAACTTAGATGAGAAATATCTCACAAACCTCGACTAGTGCTGCAATGCATAGAAAAAGGTGCTCTATTCATTTTGGAAACGTAACCACCTTTGACAGATGACAAATAGCCTACCTCCCCTATATATTTATGAAAATCCCCTACTTCGTTCGACTTTCAAAACCTATTCCCCCATACCTCTTTTATAGCCCCATATTTACCTAAATTTGACTCCCAAATTCTAATCCGCATTAGATCAATGTACATTCGGGATCTGTTTCCAATATTTTAATACAGAAATTGACAAAGAATAAATGTGAGCACATTCGTTCCACTTTAATTTTCCCCTTAAAATATGCAAAATAAAAATAACTAGGCTACAGGTAACAAACGTCAATGGCTTACGTCAAATTATAAGTAAAATATGTACACATTTACATATTATTGAACATTTATACACAATGCTTTAATATATTACTGTTAAGGAGATCTGTTTCTTTACACAGCACAGCAAGATTAAGAAGACTGCGAACAGTTACATTAACGATATACGAGTCTCTTTCCCCCGAAATCTTTACCCCCCACTACTGCGTACTATAAAGATTTTTTTGTCTGTCAAAAAAAAAACCGTTAATATGGATAGGTAGTATTTTCACGTGGTTGTTGGATTCTTGTACATTAGAAATTACCTTTATTATGACATCACAGACTCGTCCAAGAAAGCGTTAAACATTACCGAAGCGTTAAATATTCACGAGATACATTCCCAGGAAAATTCATGGCTTTTTATTATTATTTTTTAAAAATTCTTTTTCTACCGGTACTGCACGTAATATGCACATACACTGCTGCAGGACTTCGGCCTTGCCTCAGATGTTGACAAGACCACCGTTTCCAGGCGACAGGTTTACAGCAGGTTATTTCCTGCACAGCCATATCAGTTTGCTAAGGCTTGTGTGGATTAGCTTCCCTGACACCCACCATCTTTTCCAAAGGAGATAAAACACACTGTGCTCTGTTTCACATTGCAAGAGTCTGGATGTCCGTTCAAACACCCCAAAAAAGGAGCACTCATCTAAGGTGGTGGTGGAAGGGGGGGGGGGGGTGTGATGATGCTTTGGGAATGTTGGGATGACGGTGGCCCCAGTCTGTCTCAGCATCTGTATGTGCTGATGTGACAGGGGTACCCCATTCCCAAACTTTTACTCCTTACATTGAGTTAAACACGCTAAGCTCAACCTGTTACCATTATTGTTGTTGTTATTGTTACTACTATCATTCAGTTCAACACGAGCAGCAGGAGCAGTGCGAGGAGGGTGAGCAGCGAGGTTGGGGTGACCCCTGCCCCGTGCGGGGCGGCCCCTCTATAGAGCTGGGACGTCCCAGAGGAGCCCAGCTCCAGCCGGCTGGGGGGCAGGGCCTTGAGGTCCTCCAGGGCCCCGAAAGCAGCCCGCGAGAACTGGGGGTCCCCCGTGGTGAGCAGGTCGAAGACGCAGGAGTGGAAGTACACGTCCTCCACCTGCAGCGCCTCTCTGCAGCGGGCCGCCGCCCACTCGTGGGCGGGGCCGGGGTGCGGGCGGGGCAGGGGCGGGGCCAGGGCGTGGTCGCCGATCAGCTGGCCGAGCGGGCAGCCGTGCAGGCACAGCTGGAGCCCCCCGCCCTCCTCGGGGGGCGAGCCCAGGACCTCCTCGGGGGTGCGGACGGCGAGGCTGAGGTAGCGCCCCACCCGCCGGACGACCACGGACGTCCCCACGTAGCGGGCCTCGATCCGCACCCGCCGGGCCCCGCCCCGCTCCGTCCCCCCCGCCCCCCCCTCGCCGTCCCGCTCCGCGATCCACAGGCTGCCCCCCTCCCCGCCGCTCCGCGTCCCGTCCAGGAAGACGGAGGGCAGGTCCTCGCTGGTGGCCTGGTACACCTTGGGCTCCGTGCAGCCACCAAACGCCTTGAAGATCACAGTGATCTGGGGGGGGGGGGGAGGAGGAGGAGGAGGGGGAGGAGGAGGAGGAATCACCAAAAAGAGTTTCAAGAGTCAAAATCCCTAAAGGGGATATTACTTTGTCTGTAAAAGTACACCAGACCAAAATTCTGAGCTAAACCAAAATCTAACATCTAAAATATGTTTTTCTTCAAGTGTAAGACTTTAAAAAGTAAGATTTGATTAATAAAAAGAGTATAATCTCAATAAATGTTATCACTATAAGAGTTGTCTGGTTTTTAAAAACAATTCAAATTCTTATAACTTTTGCTTCGTTTGTTTTTTTAGAACCCCAGGCAAACAAATAAAAAAAACATCAGAAGTATGATTGCAAAAAAAAGAAAAGTTTTGTAATTTTGGTAGTTTTTGCCATTATACTTTTTCCCACCCACTGTCAAGTAAGACAGTCCATTCATTATAAAGTTCGTCCATTTTGTTCTTCGCCGATACCTTGACAACACATCAAGGAGAAAAATCTAACCGTCAAAAGGGAGAAAGCACTGCGCCGCTCTGATAACTTTCCGCGAGCGGCTTTATCGATAGCGAAAGCGCCCGGCTGTGCCAGCGTCAGTTTTATCGCAGTCCCCGATAATAAATTCAGTCAAAGCTGACAGGCCCTCACTTTCAAAACTCTCATCCCAATTAAACACAGCAAGACAAAAGTCTACTTTCAGACTCGGTAGAAAAACCGGGATAAACGCGCTCGAATGACACAGCTCGACTATCGTCATTCCTAGCAATGTTAGCTTAGCTTTCTCAGGTCACGATATAGTACGCTAATGTTTCTCGCCGTGTTAGTTCATCCGGATTACATAAATGCAAGCTTAAACAAGATATAGACGCGGGCCGTTCACACCACTTTGCTGTCGAACGCTTAAATTGTGGTCAACAATCCGGTTGTTTGTCTGTCACTGAACTGTTTGTCTTTAATTAATGTAGAAGACCGAGTGTGATGATTGGCTGCAGGACTGCAGCTATACAAACTGAATGGTAGGGCTGTAATGAACAGGACACTGGGCTTGTAACCTTAAGGTTGCAGGTTCGACTCCTGGGTAGGACACTGCTGTCATACCCTTGAGCAAGGTACTTGACCTGAATTCATTCAGTGTATAAACGGACACTATTTTTAAATTAGCACGTCTGCCAAATAGGGCAAGTAACGCAGAGTTGGCTCGAGCCAATCGGGGAGTCGTGTAATAAAAGCAACTCTGGGTCATTAGATTAGGAGGACAACAGAATATGACTTTATTCTTCATCCGGAGGTGGTTTGTTTTAGGCTTTACCTGCGAGCATACAGGAACCGTGCAAGCACCCATTACCTTTCACTTCTCACCTCTTTTCCTCCACTCCCCATACTACCCCTCCCCCCCCCCCCCAACCGAAGAGCTGCTTGGGCGGGGTACAATTTTTTTCCAAAGAAAAGAAAACTGTGGATTATTTCTGTTTGCCATTTATTGCACAACACTTGGCGAGTTCACCTCAATTCACACAAGCGCTTCATTGTCTTGGACCTGCAGCAGAACCTGACAGACCGCAAGCACTTTACGGCCGTAGTACCACAGATCTCCACAGGGTGGCGGTATAACACTGAGGAGCCCGCACGATGAAACACAACTCCGGCTCAAGATTACAGATTCAGATTTGGCTAATTACCCCCCACCCCCCACCCCCCCCACCAAAAATTACTTTTTCTACATTAACTTACATCTGCCACATCGGCTTTGTTCATTTCAACAATTAAACTTTTTCAAAGCAATTAAAAGGCAGTAGAAGTCTTTATGGCATTAACAACGCTGGAGAATGTAACGTGTTGCTCAGGGCTATTCATCAGGCAAACTGGGGGCAGAACGCAGGCCAGCATGGACTGAATATCAGCCAGTTATCCACTGAGAGACCATTAAAACACACTAACTGATCATTCACCGAACATGACAAAGCAAAGGGTAGTGATGATTCTTCATTATAAAGGCAAAGGGGAAGATAATGGTGAAACAACATTTTTTCAGAATGCGTTGCTCATAGATATATTTTATTACTAACTGAATTAAATCAAGGATAGAAAACTGCACACTACATGGACAAGTGGCTCACTTTAGAATACATGCCTTGCGATATGAACATCATCAATTCAGTGAGTGGATCCACTGAACTTTAAGGGCTGAGCTCAAGGCCAGAGCACTCAACAGACCCATCCAGGTCATTTGAAGGTCAGTGGATCTACACTGTGCCGGTAGAGGTGTGCCTCAGGTCCCAAACTAGCGCGCTCCTGTTCCAGAAAGGCAAATTGGACAGAGCAGCCCGGAACCCAGGAGTTATTGATCCGGTACACAGCCCAGGAATCAGAGCAGACATCTCTCACATCAGAGCCAAACCTGGTCAGGCTCTTAGCACTGTACAGCCATGAACGCAGGAAACCAAGGCTACGTTTTGCCTAATCTGACACTTAAATGATTTAAAGCAGATGGCTAACTTCCATTACCTTTTCCAGTAAAGAGGTTGGGGGCTAAGTGAGGTCATAATATATATGGGCGGGGCCCTGTTTGTTTTCACAGCTGAGTGACAGCTTACAAACCCGTGATTCTGAATCTACTGCTGAATGACATCACAGATTTATGCCGCAGGGCGGCCATCTTTGCAGGCTCATATTCAGCAGTGAGCCGCGCTGATGCCCGTGCGGTGCGGGGGCGTGTCCCGGGCGTGTCGGAGGCGGTGCCGTGCGCGGCTCACCTTGCTGGCGGCGGTGGCGCCGGCGCCCGGGGCCACGGGCACGTTGGTCACCTGCACGGACAGGTAGCGGTTATCGACGAGGGGCCAGGCGCCCTCCGCCCGGCAGGTCTGCACCTCGTCCCGGAAGGTGCGCAGGTGGGGGTCCCCGAATAAAGCGCAGTGGGCGTAGCTGACGGGGGGGCCCCCGGCGGCCAGGGCCCGCCGCTCGTAGTCGCAGCGCTGGGGCGGGGCGGGGGCGGTCCCCCCAGCGGGGTAGGGGGCGGCCGTGGGGGTCCCCCCAGCCCGGGGAGGGGGAGGCGTGGGCCCCTCGCTGGAGCAGTTGTGCTGGGAGAAGAGCTCTTTGACGCGGAAGACGGCGGAGTGGTAGACCAGGTCGCCGCGGCAACCGCGGGCGGTGCGGCGGGTGCAGCGGGAGTAGGCGCGCAGGGCGGCGCAGAACCCCGCCCGGGCCGCCGCATCCGCCGCCGGCTCCTCCTCCTGCGTCTGGCCACCAGAGGGCGACGTGGAGGCCACGTACTCCGCGTTGCAGCGCTGGATGCGGCACTCCTGGCAGCAAGCTGAGGGAGGGAGGGAGGGAGGGAGGGAGGGGGGACGGAGATCAACGTTACACACCTAGCCACGGCTACAACGACATCACTTCCTGTTCCTGATCAATGAGAAAGGCTGACTGAGAAAGGAACGTCAAAACAACAAGGTGCACTGGCAAAGCCCACCACAGGCACTGACCACATTCACGGACTAATTCAGTCCAACAGATTTTCACTCAATTTCAGGACAGACGTCCCGCGTTCCTTGTCCGGGAACTCAAGTTGGACACTAATTTGTCTGACCGTAAAAGCACTGGCTTCAAAAATCATACAAAGCTGGGAAATGCAGGCGTGCAGACAGACTGCAGACAGAAGCAGGTGAGGCGCATTCAGGTGACCTGGATGCTCTGATGCTTTTCAGGATCAGAGTGTATCTGGATGCTCTGATGCTTTTCAGGATCAGAGTGTATCTGGAGGGAAAGTTTGATCCTGATGTTTCCCAGCTCTTTAGGAGAAACCAGGACAGCTGAAAAAAAACCTACAAAGCAAGTCACCCCTGAACACAAGAGCATCGGCATAAATATTTTTACGCACTTTTAAAGTTTATTAAATGTGTTGTGGCAGCTCGCTTTTCATAGGCCCTTGAACAAATCAGAAAAGTAGAAAACGCCGGCCCCTACAGGAGCAGAACTGAACCGGCCAACTGCCAAACGGCCTCAACAACCAATCAGAGACCACAAAAACAGGAATGGCGAACCATTGTTTTTCAAAAATACAGCCGGGAGTCTGTAGTGATAAATGTGACATCTTTAACTCACTCCATGGAACGATGAACTCTTCACACCAACCGAGGGAGTTCCATTCAAAAAGCACCTTTAGCTAAGGATTTTAGGCCCAGTGTACTGGTATGGGGGGGGTACTGGGAGGTACAGCAGAGTGGTTACTGTTGTACGTCTTTGTTGTAAGTCGCTCTGGATAAGAGCGTCTGCCAAATGCCTGTAATGTAATATAATGTACTGGTCACCCTCTCTCCAGCACTGAGCATGCCCAGTCTCTGTTGTGACAGGCAGCCATTGTTGCTAAGTAACATTTGTCATGAGAACCCTTGGTACACACCCCCCCCCCTCCCACAATGACAATGTGTGGGTCATACAGGCGCTAAATCCAGTCTAATTACCAGGACCCCCATGCTACACCTGCTGAGCCCCCCCAGGCCCGTTCCTGTCCAGTATAAAGGCGCTCCACTGCTGAAGGACGGTCCAGCTTTGTCTTGCGGCTTAACAAACACTTTAACCTTTAACCACCTCAACCTTTATCTGGAATGTTTTTGTTTCAAAATTCTAAGTCAGCATTCTAGAACTCCATTGCTTTAAATTGCCAGTGGTGATTGTGACATCAGCATTAGAATGTTCAGTTAAGAACGCTCTAATCACATTGCCTAATTGTGATCTCGCACCTTAAATGGCGGTTAAATGTACCAAATGTGCTTATTTTTAAAAAATAAGGGTCTGTGTACATTTTTAAACCTTTTTTTTTTTTTTGCCTTGTTAGAGAAGAAATTGTTCTGTGTTCCTGGCAGTGACGTTACCAGGCCACCGGGAACAGCTTAGCGTCCTGGCAAAGCCAGCTGCCCTCTGCATACTCCACATCTCTCACCCAAATCACTCCACCGTGCGTTGGCACAGATGCCTATCTATGCCCACTTATTCCTGGCCAGGGTCTGGAGGTGGTGCTGCAGCCAATCCCAGCATGCACTGGGCAGGAATACACCCTGGACACTTCGCCAGTCCATCGCAGGGCACACGCAACATTCACTCACACACCCATACTTTTAGGGGCAATTTAGGAAACCCAGGCAGACACGGGGAGAACACGCAGACCCCACACAGAAAGGCCCAGGCCGGGATTCGAACCCAGGACCTTCTTGTCGTGAGGCAATAGTGCTACCCACTGCTCCACCATGCCGTTCCCACAGGTGCGGATCTCAGCACAGCTTTACCGTAAAAAAATAGCCTCTGCTTCATCCTGCACAATTACTGCAATAATCTAGAATGCAGAAAAATAATATATCCAATATATAAAAATAAAATGCTATAAAATATTGCATCACTTCACAATATCTGGCCATATATACACATTCCCATTCTCAGATAGTTTATATATACATAAATAGTACTGTTGCCAAATTATCCATAATATAGTCCATAAGATTCAGTTTCAACCGAATTTTCACCACAAAAAAAGTTCAATAGGATCTTTTTTTTTATTCATAAGAGCAAGGACAGCTAATCTAGGAAAGAGTTACCCCCTAAGGAGGAACAGCCAATGGATCGTCCATTCATCCTTCTTTCAATAAAAAGAAAGGAATATTTGACACACAGAAATGTGAATGCCCCTGTTTTAGGTCCCACCTCGACCAGTCATTCTGCCTGCACGTGAACAGTTTATAACGGTCTAGTAACGGTCACTGCTCAACAAAACTTCGGCCATATTACGAGCCTATATTTTGGGAGACAACTGATATGTCGGTTGTTCTGTCAACACTCTGGGTTTTAAAATGGGTGTCACAACATTTAGTATAAAACACTGAGTATACACAGATTGAAACGCCAAGAATGGAGAATCTCACCCTGCTGTTGAGGGTGGAGAGGGATTTTTCCCATCTAATAAAATAAATAAATAAATAAATAAATAAATAAATAAATAAATAAAAATGAAACATTCTTACTAGAACTGGATACCCTTGTGAATAATCCTGTCCATCATTTTGGACTGGATAGTTAATTTTTTCTCTCTCTCAAATTTTTATTTACAAATCTTCATTAGCATGACATTTACGACGATTTTTTTCTGCCATAACATACGAGAACGGAACAATTAAGGGGGTACCAATGAATTAATTCAAATGAAACGGTAATAACAATAACAATCGTAGAAACGATATAAAGTACTTCCCTCGCTCTGCATTGCTCTTGCCGTCTGCTACAGCCCAAGCCAGCCAGCTCCTGTGCATTGTTTTAAATTTTTATACATAATTGGCTACAAAATATTCACAGACCACACTAGCCCACAACAAAGTTCGAACTGCTCCTCGGGACGCTGCGAGGGAATAACATCAGAAACTGCGCTGGCGCGAGGGGGAACTGTGAAGATTGAACACAGAAAACGAGTTTTACGGCACTACCAGTGATTTGCGGTATATCTGTACTTTAGTGGAAATTTATACAGCTAAGTTCCTTTTTTATTAACTGTTTTTCGCTAGTTGGTTAGAGGAAAAAAACACCTCGATAGTGCGGTTTGAATGGCAATAAAAGCGGTGTATTTGGTGTGGGGGGAAAAAACTAGATTTTAACTTTTTGAAAACAATCTGAACCCAAATAACAGCTGCAAGTTAACGCTTCGAAGAAAAACGGAGCTTTCCTTTCTCACATCTCCGACTCACGATTCGCTTCAGAAAAGAAGTTCACAACTCCATGCGCGCAAAATACGCACGCAAATCATAAAGGGCACGCGCAGATTTATTAGTTTGTGTGCCTTACCTGGTCCGGGCCACAGTGAC
>CM077289.1:3703590-3778590 GCA_039654925.1 Anguilla pacifica
TTGGCACAGGATGTTGGAAGGAAAGAAAAACTTCTCACCCAGTTGGCAGTTGCACTGTACAAGTGCAACTGCCAAATTTTTTTTACCTCGACAACTTATGTGGTCCTAATATGACAAAAACTACAGGCCTGACAGCTTAGCAAACAGCATTTCTGAAAGGAGGAAAAACCCAAGCCTGATTTGACAGCTGAGTCTCTGATTTAACCCTCTACGGCATGAGGTCACAGATATGTGATGAGAACGGTCTCTAAACCGAACATTCTAATGCTGATGTCACAATCACTGCTGGTGAAAGCAATGGGAGTTCTAGAATGCTGACTTACAATGTTGAAGAAAAAAAACATTCCAAATAAACCTACACTTTAACGGGTTAAAAAAAGACCATAGTTACGCTCCCTGTATTGCCCCCAAACACAAAGCATGGAGACCCCCAGCTCTGAAACAGCAAGGCCTCGTTCACATGACTCATGGGGCCCAAAAGTATTGGACCTGGGACGTCCCAAAGTCATCCAGACAAAAAGTGTTCAAATCAAACCCCCCACCCCCAAAGAGAGGGGGAAAACAGAGAAGGGAGAGAGAAAAAGTGAGAAACGGAGAGAGAAATAGGGAAGAAAGAGAGTGAGAGAGTGTGAAAGTGGGAGAAGGACAGAATCAAAGTCAGAGAGGAGGGAGAGGAAGAAAGAGAAGGAGAGAAAGAGGTAAAGAGGTAGCAGAAGGGAGTGAGCATGTCTGTGTGTATGAATAATACATCCGATATGTAATCAGTTTAACAGCCTTTTCAGGACTCAGAATATATAGAGCAGCGCGGGATGGGTGGGTTGGGGGTTGGAGCTCCCCAGAGCCCCCCCAGAGCTTCTATTTTTAAAGGGGGTGGGGGGTAAAGAAATCAAAGCCCAGTGCCCCACTCCAAATCCCAGCGGGGAAAATTCCTCAGACTCGGTCCTTTGTTGTGGGCCCATGTGCTGTAGAGAGAGAGAGTGAAGCCTGCGTGAACCTAGACGAAGCAGGCCTGCACCCCAAACACCCCCCCCCCCTCACCCACCCAACACCCCCTCACCGCACCCCCCCCCCCCACCCCCCTCCCCCCCCCGCCCCATCAGCGCAGAGCGCTACATAAATCGCATTTACAGTCTGGAGATCCCAGAGGTGCGCTCCCCATGGCTACAGGGCCATCATTCACTGTCTGACGGGCACGGGGCACGGGGCATGGGGCATGGGGCACAGACACGGGACAGGAACAGGGTCTGAAGCCTGACACCACCCCACCAGCCCTAAAACTCTCACTCCGCCTTCTGGGGTAGGGGTACGGGCAGAGAGAAGGGGGTACGCGGGGGAGAGGGGGGTTTAGATGTCTTTTTTTTTTCTTTCTTTTTTTTAAAGAAATAAAAAAATGTATGTAAATTTATTCCATGGATTTAATTTTGTTTCTCCTCAAACCATTTCAGAAGCTGGCAGGCCTTTCCCCCGAGGCCTGGCAGAGCAGCTCTCCCTCTCTTTTTTCACCACGGTGGCCCTCAATCAAAAGCTGATGCCTTTCCAAAAATGTGTCGGGGGGGGGTGGGGGGGGGATGGAGGGGCCAGCTCCGTGTCCCAGAGAGACGTGTGCCGAGCCCCCCCCCCCCCCGGGAGGGAGGAGAGGGATGGAGGGATGAACCGCTCCAGTTGGTGGGGGGGCTCGGAGGAGGGCCCGTCTGCTCCTCGGTGGGGGGGGGGTTCGGCGCCGAATCGTTGCCAGATGTGCCAAGTGTGTCAGAGCAGGAGGGCACAGCAGGGCGCAGTTTGGGGTCATTAGTCAGGTTTGAGGGCCCCTTCTGGGGGCTGCAAGAGCCAGAAAAACAGAACTACCCTCCTCCTTTTCAAAACCTAGTATATGGCTGGACCTAACACACATCATCTGGCTGACCAATGGTGCAACTTCATCACTGTCAGATCACTCAGTCACTCAGTCACAGACATTCGCGTTCGTAGGGCTGGCCCCGCTGTTGTGGTCCAGCCAAAAACACACCATAAAAATATCCAGAGATGAATGCAATTGTCCCGGGTCTTCATAAGGAAGTTCAAACTTTATCATTTCTGCCGAAACAATGAGTTCACACTACAAAGAAATAATAATTTTAAACGTAATGGGCTCCAAATGTTAGGAAAAAAAAAATTAGGAGCGGATCATAGTCGTCATAGTGCAATGAGAAACAGACCGCAAACTCACAGGCCAGACCAGACCAGACCAGACCAGACCAGACCAGACCCGAAAAGGGGCGAGCAGGAGGGGGGGGGGGTGTGTGGGGGGGGGGGCGGCTGTTAAAAGCGTTAGCGGCAGGTTGGCGGATTAATCGCGTAACACCCCGGGTGTGAGGCGATACTGCGCAATTAGCAGCTGCGTTGACAGTTCCTGACGGGGGGGGGGGGGGGGGGGCAGGGGGGGGCTAAGCCAGGCCAGCAGGCTCTGGGCCCCTCGCATGAATGGGCACTTTTACCACCAGTTTAACAGGCCTTGGAGGCAGCGTCGCGCGTCCCGAGAATCTGCAACAAAGAAAAACATTTTTTCAGACGGGGAAAAGATGTAACGAACCCGGGCCGTTTTTCTCCTGCCCGACCCTCCGGCCTTTCCACAGCAAGATTTCACACCTCAGAACCGTCTCAGCGCACCGACGAGGGGGGAAATAGCTGAAAAGGGGAGCCATTTTTGCTAAACGCGGTATTTGTACATGGACTGTAAAGCTTGGCTTTTGTTGTTGTTTTCTTACTGCATAGCCCAAGCATGAGTCACATGTGTTGGGTCAATGCTCTGAAGTGTCTAAAGTTTCTAAACATTTCTAAAGAGCAGATTATTGAGCCAATGAAGCAGACAAGCACCCCATCTCTTATATTACGATTCATATATATTCTATAACATACTATAATATATATACTGTATATATATATATCCATCCAGGATGACGGGGGGTTCTGGAGCATTTCCCAGCATGCATTGGGCGAGAGACAGGAATACAGGCCGCCAGTCCATCACAGAGCACAAACAGACTCATTCACTCATTCACTCATTCACTCATTCACTCACACGCTCATACCAAGGGGCTATTTAGACTCTCCATTAAACCTAACCTGCCTGTCTTTGGACTGCGGGAGGAAACCGGAGTACCCGGAGGAAACCCACGCGGACACGGGGAGAGCATGCAGGCTCCAGACCGAAAAGGCCCCGGCCGGGACTCGAACCCGTGGCCTTCTCGCCCTGAGGCACCAGGCCGACTCAGACAGACGGGAGTAGGAGGGAGACGTGCTGTACAGTCCATCCCTGCACTAGAACACTGCCTTAACAGGATGAGCCAATCAGACAAAGAGCTCCAATACTCTCCAATACTTCTGTTTTGTCCTCTTTTTTTTTTTGGCAACTTGATCATCCGATGATAGCTTATGGTAAATGGACTGCATTTATATAGCGCTTTTATCCAAAGCGCTTTACAATTGATGCCTCTCATTCGCCAGAGCAGTTAGGGGTTAGGTGTCTTGCTCAGGGACACTTCGACACGCCCAGGGCGGGGTTCGAACCGGCAACCCTCCGACTGCCAGACAATCGGTCTTACCTCCTGAGCTATGTCGTCCTTATCAGTGAGGAGTTCATTTAATCACATGACCTGTTTTCATCCCCTAGCAGGCTAATATTAGCAAGCGCTTTTATCTTATGAGGCTAAAGTAAATAATACATAATAATACATAATTAATAATTCATACGGCAGTGAGGGCGGATGGTGCCATGATTGGTTAGGACTCTCAACTGCAATAGAAGTTGTTAAAAAAAAAAACAGGTAAATAAATTATGTCACACACTACTTTGGGTAAAATAAGTATTGTTTAAAAAAGCAAAGGCCAGGGTTTTTGTGTGTGAGTGTGTGTGTGTGTGTGTGTGTGTGCTTGCGTGGGCAGTTTGGAATCTGTTTGGGGGGGTGGGGTGGGGATGGAGGTATTTCTTTAACATATGGTGCATCAGGAAAGGGGCGTTGACTCTGTAACCTGTGACTTCCCATGAGCCTCTTGGGAGACAGCGGGCCCCCCCAGCCCCTCTCCGCCCAACCTTAAGCTCCCCATTCCGGACCCCATTTTCTCAAGCTTGGTCTTTCAGGGCCTGCCTATACACCTATATACTTAGCCCTTCACACAGACACAGCGCCGCCTAGTGGGTGGTCCCGTCTTTGCACCCCTAGGCCTCGGTTCCGTCTACAGGTCCCCCACCCCCCCACCCCCCCACCCCCCCACCCCACTCCTACACAATAAAAAAAAACATTAAAAATAGTATCCTGGGTTTTTTTTTTCTTTTTAAATCAATGCATTAAAAAAAAAAGTTCTAACTTCGAAGTTCAGGACCAGTTGAGAAGCCAGTGGAAAAAATGATCCAGCCGTCCTTGCAGTTACCGTGACGACATGCGGCGAGTTCCTGGAGGGAGGGGCGGGGTGAGGTGCGAGGAAAACGGGCCAATCCCGTCCCCGGGGCACCCGGCGGTAAATTACAATAAAAGACTGGAGCGTGTGCGTTCATTCCTCTCAAGGGAAATGAGAGTCCGTCTGTCTGTCTGTCCGGGAGGAGAAGGGAAAGACTGATTCGCAGTCCGTCTGTCTGTCTGTCCGGGAGAAGAAGGGAAAGACTGACTCGCGGTCCGTCTGTCTGTCTGTCCGGGAGGAGAAGGGAAAGACTGACTCGCAGTCCGTCAGTCTGGCTCTCACTGACATGATCTGTCGCTCTGACAAACGTCTGCGATGGCAGCCAAGGGTCAGCTGTCACGTCATCTGTTTCCTCACCAGAGAGGGCGCTGCAGAGGACCACCGCCACCGCCCTCCCCGCAAACACATACCCAGTACCTGTGTGTGTCTGTGTCTGTGTGTGTGTGTGTGTGTGTGTGCGTGTCTGTGTGCGTGTCTATGTGTGTGTGCGTGTGTGTATGTATGCGTCTGTCTGTGTGTGTGTGTGCGTGTGCTTTACAGATGGGCCAGATTGCTTCAATCACTCCTCTGACAGCTGACCTCATTTTTAGGCTGTATTTTCCCCATGTATGGGCTGATATAGAGGATGTTTTTTTAAAGCACCATAATTACTCATTTAGCATTAGCGATTATTTTATTTTAGCCCTTGAGTCAGTAATGTAGCTCAATAGTTTGAGCATCAGGCTGGTAACCTCAAGGCCCAAACCGTCAGAAACTATTAAATGACTATTTCTGTTTAACTGTGATGATTTTGTATTTTAAATGAAGGAATCATCTAATTTTGAAAGAATTACACACACACAGAGAATATAACATGCAGAGGAAAAAATCAGGTTGCTTGTAAAATCGTTGGCTCCTAATGGTGTGCGTGAAATAAAATGGCCGCTTGATCGCTGACTGCTCCCTACAGCTGGTGAGCGAGTTTTGTTTTACGCAACCTCTGTTCTTGGTATGACCGCGATGATGTTTATCCAGCTCCGTCCAGTGCAATAGTCTCTCACTGCTAAACCCAGACGGAGCACTTTACCTGGGATTCAGTCTTCTGGCTTACCAGCACTTTACTCCTTATTCAAACAAACTAACCTGTCAGGTTGCAAGGTCCTCCATTTTCTGACAACTCTGGAAAACGTATAAAATTTCTGTTCGAATGAAAAAAAAGAAGCTATTAATTCGAACCAGCTGCTCCGGTTAAAAATAGCTCCGACTGGCCCAGTGACTCAGCGAACACCAAGCAACAAGCAAACCTCTTGTTTTCCCCCAAAATCCTGACATAATTGTAATTCATTTTCTGAGCAGACGCACCTTTACCCCTAAAAGGGGAGCTTTAAATAGCTCACGTCTAATGTATTGTGCGTTTATACAGCTGGATATTTTTCCTGGAGCGGTTCGAGTTAACGTTCAGCACCCAGGCCTCGGGGAATAACAAGCTCGCTACCTTCTTGTTTAAAATCAGGCTCTCAAATAACCGTTGCTCCGCTGCCATGACAACGACTGTCCCACTGCCGTCGTTAAAATCGCCCAAAAATGTTTAGCGCTTATTTACGTTTCACTTGCAGAAATGTTTAATTAACGGTTTGCGCAACGCGTCTTTTGCCTCAAACGGAACTATACCGACGGGAAAAACTGCATTCGAGACACACGAAAGCAGTCAGCATCAACCCCGGCGACTCACTGCTCTCAAAACCTATACGTCAGTAATAATAAAGGGGCCATGTTAGCCACTGTGAGCTAATAAAGATGTCTTGAGATGCAGACGTTATCTTTTTTGGCGCAAAAAGGCCCCATATTAAATTAAATTTTTTGTTGAAGCTGTCTTAATGCTCCCACTTCTCTTGCCCAGTTCTTGTGAGCTATCAATATTTGGGACCAGAAGGCCTATGCAAAATGGGGGCACGCAAGACGCTGGGAGACTCATTCTGGCTCAGCTCCAGACTGCACATCTGGCTGCCCTGGCCCCTCAGACTGACCCCCCCCCCCCCCCCCCCCCCCCCCCAGCCACCCCGAGCGGCAGACACATTCCTGGGAGCCCAGCGGGATCCCCCCTCCCGCGAACTCACGTGTAGACCGCTGAAGAGAATCCCGGCTGGGCTTGCAGAACGTCGTAGGTTTCAACAGCCCCCCGCCCCCCGATGGTCCAGCTGCTATTGCATTCTTGAAAAGGCACAGTACTAAAACTGAAGCATTGCATTTAAAAATAGATATTTAAAGATATTAAATATCTTTAAATATCTATAATATTTAAAAATATCTTCCTGTAGAGAGAGAGAGAGAGAGAGAGAGAAGCAGTAGAAGGGCACTACAGAGAGTAATGTGTCCCAGAAACCTGGTGGGGGAGGGAGGAGGGTCAATGGGCTCCTTAGTTCTAATCAGAAACCAATTTGCCCAGCGCCAGAGAGCTCAGATATAGCTGGAGCAGCAGCTGGGCTGATAAGAGCTGAACATTCAGCTCACTCTGTTTTTTTTATTTTTCTTTTCTTTCTCCGCGAGCCTTATTCTGTCAGAATATTAGTCACCTTCCTGTGCAAGTTTCCTGCCCCAGACGCACTAAGCCACAAGACTTAGAAAAGCAGAACGAAAAAGGTCCACGCAGACCAACCACTTCCCCGCCCCCATTAAAAAAAACCCTCCCGCCTGGGGTTTTATGATTTAATAAATGATAAATAATCATTTTAATAAACTCCCAGGGTTCGAGTCGATAAAAACCCATGCATATCTCACACATCTGATCAGTCTGAATAACTGAGGGCGTTCCACAATATGACGTCATTAAGAACAGATAACGCCAGCGCCCCCGATTGGTCCTTACCTGACATTATTTGGTCGGCTATGTGACGGCTCGGCATGGCTAGGGCAAAGCACACCTAAGAAACAGGAAACGTGGTCGTGAGCCGCCGGCCTGCAATGTAAACGCAAGAAGCCAGTCGAATCGATCAAACAAATGAGGTGTCATTTCCATTATTAACCACAGGATGTCAGCGTCACACAAGCGCACTTACGTTTCCACAGCAGACTCGGAATTTAATCTATCTTATTATAAAAAAGAGAGACTGTTACATTCATCGTCTCCGTCGATAAGAATGGTTTTTAACGAACGACAGGAAAGCATACATTTTCAAATAACAATTTCAAACAATCCTTACCACTTCCTTCTCGTTTCCGCCATATTACTTTCTCGTTTTGCGCTTAATTCGCCGACTACTCGGAGAAGGGTTCCCAGTCAACATATTGCCAAGGTGAAAATGAAGAGGACGCATAGAGCGTACATTCGATATGTTAAACACACATGTCTATGAGCTCACGACGCTTGTTAGATGTCGGCGGACAAGTCCGTTGGGGGGAATCAAGGGAGTCGCGTGCTAAATAGTACACTTTTGCTTTGACACTTGCGCGAGTCTGACATCTTTAAACGGCCACTTCGCACCACGCGCCTGGACATGGTTACTGACAGTAAAAGTCATATAGGCTATACCTCACAGCGGCTTGGAGGACTTCGTGATGACTTTTAAAGCGTCTGTAAATGACGTGGAATACAAAACACAACCGACGCGTTTACCAGCCATATATAGGAGTTGAGTTTGCCAAACGACCGGTGTCTCCCGTGACCACTACAACTGACGTCATTATTAAATGGATACGCTGATTGGATGGGAGCTGGTGTCGAGTATCGCTCAGTACAGCAAATCACCAGGAGGGGGCGATATCAATACATACCAGAACAGTGTCTTAACGCAAAGGTCTGCCCCTACATACGTGAGGTATTTCCAGGTATTTCCATTACATATTCCATATGTAATATAGGTTTCTTGCTTCTTTTTGTATGGTTGCTTCTCTCGTGCCACCTACAAATTAGCCAAAGCTTCCATTTTGATTGTGGTTTACCATAACACCTGTCTGGGCTTCCCTGCTGCCTCAAGTGTCCCAAACTGAATTATCAATGCAAAGGGATTGTACAACACATTCTTATTTGAAAATGTATAATCCCCCCCCCCCCCCCCCCCCCCCCCCACCATCTAAACCACTGAAAAGTCAGCATGGTTGCTTTCATTGAAACACACAATCTTTTTGAGGGACTTGCATTCTCCACTGTTTAGAGGCCCGTGTAAATGCTCGGGCTAAATTGAGTTTGTTCTAATTTCAGCACCATTTGCCCTTTTAACTTTAAGTGTCGTGTTTTGCAGTGATTAAACGGGTCCTGTTCTTCAGCGTAACTTAAATGCTCCAGTGTGGCGTCAGGAGAAAGAACGCTGCCACATCACACAACTGAGAATCACCAGCAAACGGACACAGATCGTGCAGATTATTGGGCACATTCCTTAATGAAGCAAAACAAATGAAAACGAGCAATGATCACTTCCAAGACACAATTCCAGCCTCCATTTCAAGCCATACACAGACGCACGCACACACACACACACACACACACACACACACACACTCTCTCACACACACGCGCGCGCGCACACACACACACATACACACAGGGTTAGTGGGGCTGGGGAAGGCTGGTCTAGCTACTGTAGTCTTGAGACTGTAAAGGTGGAGGATTTATAGAGATTTTACCCAGGGGATAAGGGGGGAGGGCTTCAGTATGGATGGAATCTGGAGATTCCTAAACACCCCCCCCCCCCCAGTCGCTCCTCGCTCTCTTGCAATGCAGCCTGTCTGACCCCCACCTGACCCCTCCCCCGGTGCTGTCCCAACGAGCACCAAGTTACCGGCCACAACCCCCCCCCCCCCCCGCCCCCCTCCTCCCCCTCACTGCCCCTCACATCTGGGCCCTGCGTGGCGCAGAACCCTGACCATCGCAGAGGGGCAGAGGGGTGGACAGAGTGGCAGATAGAGGGGCAGAGGGGCGGATAGAGGGGCAGAGGGGAAGACAGAGGGGCAGAGGGGTGGATAGAGGGGTGGACAGAGGGGCAGAGGGGTGGATAGAGGGGCAGATAAAGGGGCAGAGGGGCGGATAGAGGGGCAGATAGAGGGGCAGAGGGGTGAACAGAGGGGCAGATAAAGGGGCAGAGGGGCGGATAGAGGGGTGGACAGAGGGGCAGACGGGTGGATAGAGGGGCAGATAGAGGGGCAGACAGAGGGGCAGATAAAGGGGCAGAGGGGCAGATAGAGGGGCAGAGGGGTGGACAGAGGGGCAGATAAAGGGGCAGATAGAGGGGCAGAGGGGCACAGATGGAGGGGCAGGAGGTTAGAGGGCCAAATCTAATCAAAATGTATTTATGTAGCACATTTGGCAAACAACTGTCACAATACGTTTCACAACCAATCCAGGCCTAAATCCCCTCAGGAGCAAGCCTAAGGCAAGAGTGGCAAGGAAAAACTCCCTGGGGGCAAAGAGGTAAAGGGGCAAAGGGGTAGAGCGGCAGAAGGGTAGAGGGGTTTGGTGGTTAAATTATGGTATCATTTTTTAAAATATAAAATGAGTTTTTAAAATTTTTATCTGACTTGTTTAATTTGGTACTCTTTTGATCATTGCAAAATTAACTTTTTATTTAGTGATATTTGTAGCCAGCCAGTCAGTCCTGGGATGTCCATCCTGTGTGGAGATTTTATGGGAGAGCGAGTTGGTTTAGGAGGAGATATTAGGCACTGTAATCTGTTGCAGGTGTGTTTTTGCTGTAACCCCCTGCCCCCCCAAAGAGGTCTCACTGTGGCTCCAGTCTCCTGACACCCCGCATGCTTCTCAGTCCCTAACTGTCCCTAATTCCCTAACTGTGCAGGACCGGGTGCAACCAAAAGGCTTAAGAAGTCTTGCTAAATGTGCCCCATAGGGGAACTATAAAAACAGGGCTCTGATGTAACAGAGAAGAAACAAATCCCATTGACTGGAATTGGGAAACCCGAAGAACATTAAATCACTTTGATAGATAACAGCACCACCCTGTGGCTAACAGTTATATTACAACTTGCAGACAAAAAAAAAAAAACAGGCAGAAAAACATGGAATAGACTACAGAAAAAAAAACAACAACCAGCACTTAGTTATAAAACATATGTAAAATGGCATTTAATATTTCCATATCTGGATAGTTGCTTACAACAGTGTTCTATGTAGATAATACAGTAGGTAAGAAAAGCATCATGTTCACATAGTGTAACACCTTGGCCTATATGAAAACTGCGTTCGCAATTGTTTGTGTGCCAATACAACGGGAACTACAACTGACATCTGACTAAGGCAGAGGTAGCATATCTTTCATCCAGTAGATTATCTCTTGTGCTCCTTATCAGACTCAGTCAGCACAACATGCCTGGATGAGGGCAAAGGGCAAAGGTCAAAGGTATCTGTATTAATGACAAACCAAACAGCACACAAGGCCTCCCTTTTCCCAGCATCAATCCCTTCGACTGAATATCAGCACAACAAAGACATAAAATCTAAATAAAGCATTCAATGCTGAAGCAGGAATATTTTATTCCAGCATGTAATAAAAGTATTTTATTCAATCATCGCCTGAGAGAGAAAGATGCTTTCCATCTTTAATAGCATTAGCAATGGCCATTTGGTCAATGCACAAAATATATTTAATATTTGTATAGATTCATTTTAATATGTATTATAATTTCCACCAAATTTCCACTAAAAATGAAAACATTAAATATATTTCGTGCATTCGTATTTCATCCTTGTGGGTGTGTGTGTGCAAGCATGTGTATGTGTGTGTGTGTGTGTGTGTGTGTGCGTGTGGGACAGTTATGGCTCATAGGTGTAGAAGTTCTGGATGGTCAGGTCCCTGAAGAAGGGGAACCAGTCGTGGAAGAGGCAGGCGAAATAGGCGTAGAGGGGGTAGAAGGACTCCCTCTGCCGGGTGGCACCGGCTTTCACCATGTGCAGCGCAGCATCGGTGGCAGGATAGGCCGTCATGTTGGTGTACCCTCTGCAAGGGAGCAAACAAAAACAAACAAACAGACAAACAAAAACAAGCAAACACACAAACACACAAACAAAAACAAACAAACACACAAACAAAACACACAAACAAGCAAACAAACACACAAACAAACAAAAACAAACAAACAAACAAACAAACAAACAAAGCGAGGTTCTTTAAGGTCACGGCAGGAGTGTAGCAGCACTGGATGCTGCGAGGTAGTCATAGCAACACAACATCACATAGTCACAGCAACGTAACAACTTTTATTGAGCCTACACTGTCATTCCAAGACATGTTTTTCTTTTTAAAGATTTCACAGAGATGCAATAGGCCTTATGGGACATGGACGGTCCTCCCAGTCAAGAAGTAACAGGCAGGTGCACAGTGTTATCGCACGTGCACGCTGAGAGACTTAGGCAGGTGCACAGTGTTATCGCACGTGCACGCAGAGACTCACTTGATTTTTTCCATGGCAGACTCTGTGTCGATCAGCCCCAGGATGCTGATGGTTACCGTGACGTTCTTGCGCTGCATGGCCAGCTCGTGCTGCATGGTGCCGAAGAAGCCGCTCAGGGCGAACTTGGTGGCGGAGTAGGGCGCCACGAACGGATTGCACATCTTCCCTGAGGGTGGGAAGCGTGCGCGCATAAAACCAAAGGGGCAGAGCGGTATAGCAGGAGCTGGTCTTGTGACCTACAGGTGACAGGTTTGATTCCCCGGTAGGACACTGTCGTTGTGCCCTTGAGCGAGGTACTTGTAAAAAAGTTGTGTATAGGATAAGTACAGATAAGAGCCTGTAATGTTATGACCAACACAGATTTCATCTGTACCTCTGCACAGATAAAAACGTTGTTTGTGACTCTGCTTCAGATGGGAAACTGGGGTGCAGGGGTACCCAGCCTCTCCCCAGTGTGCTGAGGCCCTGGTCCTGGGCCAGGACTGAGTACCCCAGCATGCACTGCAGCCCTCCTGGGCCCAGATTAGACATTCCTGCATGCACTGTGGCCCTCCTAGGCCAGGATTGAGTATCCCTGCATGCACTCGGGCCCTCTTGGGCCAGGATTGAGTATCCCAGCATGCACTGCGGCCCTCCTGGGCCAGGACTGTGTGTCCAAGCATGCACTGGGGCCCTCCTGGGCCAAGATTGTGTAGCCCTGCAAAGGCAGGCACTGCGGCCCACCAGGTGAAGAAATAAAGCATCTAGGCTGAGTTCCTCTTGTCTAAAGGACAGAGGTGTGCAATCAGACTCGCCCAACATGGAGGATGTACAATCAGACTTACCCAATATGGAGGACATGCAATCAGACTCACCCAACATGGCGGACATGCAAGCAGACTCAGCCAACATGGAGGACGTGCAATCAGACTCACCCAACATGGAGGACGTACAATCAGACTCACCCAACATGAAGGACATGCTAGTAGACTCACCCAACATGGAGGATGTACAATCAGACTCACCCAACATGAAGGACATGCAAGTAGACTCACCCAACATGGAGGATGTGCAATCAGACTCACCCAACATGGAGGACGTGCAATCAGACTCACCCAACATGGCGGACGTGCAATCAGCCTCACCCAACATGGAGGATGTGCAATCAGACTCACCCAACATGGAGGACGTGCAATCAAACTCACCCAACATGGAGGAAACCACAACGACAACTCCCCCGCTTTTCTCCAGGTGGGGCAGGGCAGAGGAGGTCATTTGCACGTAGCTAAGGAAGTTCACCTGCCAGAACACACGGGGCAGATTAAATTAAAATATGCCTTTATTACCAATTCTGTTTATACTAATACTGTTTATTTAAACCATAAAACAAAAATATGGCAAGTACTGGTAAACCCTCAAATTGTATGTGATTGGCTGTAAATTTTTATACATATTTACATTAATAATATACTATACTACTAATAATATGTACTTATTTATATGACGTACATGGAACACCATTTATATTTATATTGCTACATTGTTTTACTTGCAATATGCTTACGTTGTTCTTACTGTTTATTTAAACCAAGACATATTTACACTCTTCAATTTAAACTAAAATAAGCATTTATTCTCTTTTTTTTACATTGAAACCTTTCGATCAATAGCTGAAGACAGTATAAAATATATATAGTCCTGGGGCTAACTCAGAAATCAAACGTATGGCTAATATGAAATCTGTCCTTTGATTGGCTAATGGGAAACCCATCCTCTTATTGGCCAATGTGAAATCTGAACCAATGAAAGGAGTTTACCTGCTTGCCTTCTCCTGGGAAGGGTGATGCAGGCAAAGCATTATGGGTCAAGCAGCTGACTGTTAGCAGGAAGCGGCTCATTAAAATTACATTATTGATATTTACAGGCCACTGAGTCTGAGCACTGTTGCTGCCTGTGAACAAACAATATTGCCTCTCTTCTGTTTTTTAAGTATTTAAATCTTTCGCAGCTTTTCTGAAACTGCTCAATGGAATGGAACATGCCGTATATGTATGTAACGTACCACACCTTCCTGCTACTTGTCTGTAGTTGCACATTATAAAAGCATACATTTTTACTATATATTTTTTAGCATTAAAAAGAAAATTCACTCCCTGTGTACCAAATGCTACAACAGTATGTTTTATCCTTGTACACTAATGAAAGGCTTGCTGCAGAAGCAATGCTATTTTCAGCATACCAAATCAAATCAATCTTTATTTACATAGCACACTTCTCTCTCTCTCTCTCTCTCTCTCTCTCTCTCTCTCTCTCTCGCTCTGATTTGTGCTCTGGGAGCACACAGAGGCTTGCATTTGAGGCGTGCTCCTTGACCCAGAATTTTTTTCTTTTTGTAAATGAAATCAGTCTTTGCACAAACGAGGCGTCAGATTCTCTCTACGTACACGATGGCAATATGTGGCCGTATCAGGTGCAGTACCTGCATTAGCCACCGGACGTGCTCCACGTCACGGTCCCACATTGCGAATGGGCTGGGTCCAATGTGGTTCAGCACCAGGTAGTCCAGTCCCCCTGCATGTCCACACACACACACACACATACACACACGCATGCATCCACGCACACACACACACACGCACACATGCACACACACACACACACATAAGTTGTTCTTATATCAATCTTTATCTTACCAAAGACATTACATAGCATTGGCATATGTTTACTGAAGCAGATGCTCTTATCCTAACTTGGTTGTTAACATTATAGTGCTATATGCATGATGAACAGCCAGCTGACTCAAGTGGTTGAAACTGAGTATCCCTGTATGAAACTATGTCAGGAGAGAGGGAAGGCCTACAGGTGAGTCATTTCACACTGCTGCACCTGCCTCAGCTGTGTTACTTACCTAGCGCTTCCACAGCAAACTCCACCACCTTTTCAGGGTCCGAGGTCTCGCCCATATCGGCGGGCACGTACAAGGCCTTCTGTGCCCCGAGCTCCAGGCACTTCTCCGCTACCTGCCGGGGGGGAGGAACAGCGCAGGAGAACAGTCACAGTCAGCCAACAGGCTCTTCAGGTACACAGCACAATGGAACAATGGAATACAGTCACAATGTAGAATGGAACAGTCAGACAGCACAATGGAACAGTCACATGCCACAATGGAACAGTCACAATGCAGAATGGAACACTCACACGCCACAACAGAACAGGGAACAGTCACAGAGTGGAATGGAACAGACACACAGCAGAATGGAACAGTCGCACGTATACAGTCACAGTTAACAGACGAACACTGCAACAACAAAAAAACTGCACTCCATGTAATACCACAGTAGGCAGGAGAGTAGTGTGTAAAGGCTAACACAGGATGCATGTCAATCACAAATGCTGTCACATGCGAAAAACACGGTTAAAAATGGCTGACTTTCTTCAAGACGTTCTCTCTCCTGGCAGTGATGACGATCTGGGCACCAAAGCGGGCGTAGTGATAGGCCATCTGCTCTCCGATTCCCGTGCTGGCCCCCGTCACCAGCACCCTCGCCCCTCGAAGGGATTCTGCCAAAAAACAGGTTCGCAAGACACGGCCAACAATTAGCAATTAGAGCTGGACTGACCCACCGCAGGTTAGTGCGTTTGATATGGCTGGAAACCCACCACCACCGCCACAGCTAGAGATCAATAAAGCCACACGATCAATCCAGGGCCGAACAATCACATGACACCTCGGACACCCAGGTCAGATCGGATGACATCCGTCAAACGTGAAGGTCACGTGACACCATTACAGAAAGTACAGGAAGACTTAACGGAACCCTGCACCTCATTCTTAACAGTCCCTTGCCACAGATAGGAAAAGATTCACAGCCCTTGCACCTTCTGAAAATGAAGAGCCGCCGGGGCCTCAGGACAGGCGTAGCTCACGAGTCCGCGGGTCACGCAATCCTGCGATGAGACCGATGGCGCTTCGAACCCGGGACGCTGTCCGTGCCACCGCGCCAGTTCAGAAACAATGGCGCCCGTCCGCCGCATTACACCGGATTACACGCTCCGCTCGGTCGCTCAGCTCCCTGCCGGTCCCCTCAGCGTCGCCACGCCGCTAAATTAAAACTCCGTTCGGTGACCCGGGAAGACACGCACAGCGCTTCCCTTTCATGGTCAGAAAATGCGCAAAATAATTACGATTAAATTTTTTTTTTTTTTAAATGAAAATTAACTGAACATTCTAAAACGGGCGTAGCAATCCCTACTGGTAACTGAAAGCAAAGGAGTTCCAGAACATCTAGAATTTTTGAAGAAAACAAACAAACAAAACAGAAACACTCTTCATAAGGGGGGGTGAGGGGGCGCACCTCCCTCCCAAGGCGTGGTAACGCGATTAATGGGGTTGGAGAGCCTGTTCTTCAGAGGACAATATCTTGTATCACGTGTGCGTTTCCCTGTGCGCTCGCACTTAAGCGCTGAAGTGAAGACAGCGATCGTGTCTGAGCCGACATGAAATTTATCGCGTGCACCGACGAAAGTACAGTGCAAGCACGCGACCGATACAAATGCACGCAGTCAGAACGGTAAACGGTATATCGAGGTCAAAGAAACACGGCCAACTGTGAAGTTAGACGGCCCGACGAGAACTGTTGTTTGGACAGCAGACATTCGAGAGTAAGTGACCAATTTCGACTTCGTCAACATATTGTTGCAATGACCATAATAAACGTTATCATGTAGTGTCACATCTCGTGTTATCTAGGGCCCTAAAGATAAAACAATTAGCCCAGAACAGATCATCAGTAACGTAATTCAGCTGATCTGTTTGCCCGACACCAGGTACATTTCAAAGGAACAGTCTGAATTTAGTTTAGAACAAGTCTGTTCAAATTGATTTAGTAAGCTTAAGCTGCCAACGACATCTTAAGATAACTGCAACCGATCGTTGAAAAGACGTGCAATTAATTACTGTATATCATTGAGCCAGATAAACTTCTTGCTCATATTTTCAACATTTCAAGGATCATACGAATGCCATAGGCCTACTTTGGTTGTGATGATTGTGTCAGTAATACTCCGGCACTTACTGTATGTCGCTTTGGATAAAAGCGTCTGCCCAATAAATGTAATGTAATGCATGTAAGCTGTAGCACATGAAACGCCTAGCGAAACTAAGTGACAGGGAACAGAAACCAAAAACAGCATTATCATGGCATTAAAGCTAAATATCTTTTATAGTCTACTTTCGGTACATTTTCACTTAATTTTTGCTCTGCACGTTTCTGAACTTCCTTCAAGTGGTTATCTACTTGCATTTTTATATTAGCCTCAACAAGTGTACTTTACAATACACCGTTTATTACGCAATGTTCATAAGAAATATCTACACTATTTATGCATTCATAATTTATATAGTTAAACATCCACTCCATCAGATTTTTTTTTTTGGTATACCCTCAACTTTCTCTAGCCTACTTGGCCGACGTACTGAGATTAATTAAGATACGAAGACAACAAAAAAGAAGTGACTCACCGGGAACAAACGTGTCTCTCCAACTGAACGCCATCAGCGCCGCGGCTACGCCGAGTGCCAGGATTTTAGTACGAAACTTCATTGTAATTACTGTAAAAAAACAACGGGGTCCGAGGTGGTTTCTGTCGGTGGAACGACGTTGTGGGTGAGTTATGCAGGATCAATGAACCAACCTGCCAGCGTGTAGAAATATAGTGCTTTTGGTTTGCCCTCCGGTTGCTGGAACTGTGAAACCCACACGCTTAAGTTCTTATCACTCACCAACAGGAAAAAAATCAGCACTGAAATTTACACTTCGCCTTTTACTGAGGGGTGTAGTACGAAGCGAGCTTATAGGGCTAGTGAGCTAACTTCAGATTTAACCCTGGGTTCTCCGTATCGTGAAGCTAGCTCACTTTAAATCGGCGTATGTAGCCATGGTAATTTACACTGCACGACTAACCGGTTCCGCAAGGTCAAGTTCACGCTATCAGTTTGAAATACATAAGAGCGCCTCCCTTCGACCAATCAACTCGGGAAAGGACGTCTCCATTCCAGCAGGATCCCGCAAAGCTCGGGGCGTTCTCGCAGGACGGCGATCATTCTGAGACCAGATTAATACGGCGGCTTTCTCCGTGGATATTAGAGTATACGAAAATTAAAGATTCTCAACAGAGCGCGTAGGCTTCCAACTTCTTGAACCGTTCACATTTGCCTCTAATCATATCATAGGACAATGGCTCAAGTCCCATAATTATTGAGTTTATATATATATATATGAATACACTTTGGTGTGATTGCTTCTGGCAATATTTCTGTATGAAGTGTACAGTTCAGGAACCCTAGAATGAGCATGGCGACAAACGGCAAAGAAAAACTGGGTATGTTAAATTTCCTTTTTATAGTATACTCCCCCAGTGCCTGGTGTCTCCAGTGTTTAAAAATCGGATCCAATAAGAATCTGTCTCTCTCTCTCACACACACACGCGCGCACACACACACACACACACACACACAGTCTCCAAAGAAAGCATCAAAAAAAGTGCAAAAAATATCTCTTTATTAATGACAGCATCATTACACAAACAAGATGGAGAACGCTACAGCTAATGGATGCTAATGCAAAGTAAGCTTTGGTAAAATGCAGCACAATAAAACCGGTATTGCATGGGGGCAGATCTCAACCAGTTCCCTGGATGGCTTCGTAGAGCCAACACAAATGCACATTACGGAAAAAAAACAGACAAAAAAAAATTAAATTAAAAATTAAAATAGTTTATCCACAAACACCAGAAAAACAAAACAACAAGCTATTTAATTTCTCACAGCCAAAGCTTGGGTTTTTCAGGGTGTTCCAAGATGCCGGAGTGACACTGTTACTTCCTGTGCTAACAAACTAGCTACACTTTCCACGCTGGTATGTAGGGGGGGGGGGAAAGATACTTCTTAATTCTTCGTGGTCACTTGTACGATATTCCTGCCTACATTTCTGTCTGCACAGAGGAAGCTTTGAAATCTGGACTTTTGCAGTTCAGCTGAGAATGGTTCCTAAAACCGAACACAAGCGCAAAAACACTGAAAACCTCAGGAAAAGTCCAAACGGATGAACTGAGATCGGAAACGTCGCACCCTGCGCGCGCAGACTTCACGAATGGAGAAGTGCACGGAGAGATGGCACAAGTGCACGCAAGCTCAGCGGTGTGGATTCAAAAATGTCACCGTTAAAGAAAAATCTGGGACCTGGGGGACACTGGAGTCCTTTATTGACACAACATCTTCTATATCTGGACGTACAATTTGGGAAAGGTACACAAATATGTGGTTGTTATCTTTGATTGATCTATGCCTGTGCCTGCTAAGTTTTTTTTTTTTTTTAATTATTAATTAATTAATTAATTAATTAATTAATTAAGGTTTTATTTTTTAACATAATTTTTTTTCATGTTTATTCAAGAGCAAATCCTTGTCCATCTCATTATTCAATAATTGTATTCAAATATTTTAACAAAATTTTAAGTTCTTGGAACATTAAGCATGAATACCCTGATTCTGAAGTGCCTTTTCAAACTAACAATGATATAAAATGAGACCTAAAGTGCATATGCAATGAATCAAATTGCAAAAGGAAAGGAAATTGAATTTCTGGATATCTATGGTGAAGAAACAGAATTTCGGAATTTCTATGGTAAAGAAACTGAGGTTCTCGATATCTATGGTAAAGAAACTGAAGTTCTGGATATCTATGGTAAAAAAATGCCTATGACAGAAGGGAAGTAGACGTGCAACATTAACAAGCATCAGCGCAGATATGTATATACAAGAAGCTCCTTGTGCCAGCAATTTAATTGCAAATAAAGCAAAATTATTCTTTTCATTTATTATTATTTTTCTCTTTTCCTTCAAGCGAAGTAACAATTTTAGTGTAATGTGTAGTCTGCAGTGATGACCAGGCCAGACGTTGTCAACACATCAACGATTAAATATCTTTCAGTTACTTCAATAAATATCTTTGTGCAATATTCTGTTTTGGGGTGTGTGTGTGTGTATGTGTGTGCGTGTTGGGGGGTGGGGCTAGGAGGATGCTGTCTGCCAGCTCACCTGAAAATATTATCATTCATAATTGCACCAAAAGATTAATACTTAAAACTGCCAATAATCCAGAGCTGGCTTCTTATGCAATATCCACACATTAAGAAGCATAATTACTGAACAGTTAGGGGTTAAAACAAAGAAAATGAAAATCCCAAATAACAGCATTGAATATCATGAGGGGGCGGGGATATCGCATATGGGCGCGCCATTGGTGGAAAATGGGATGGGGGCGGAGTTATGACATGTGGCAGGGCCACTGGTGCATGTAAAACGAGTCTGGAGCTAGTTGTGAAAATCACTTTTACACACCGTCCTACTTAATATTTACAAGAATACACAATAAAAAGTCTAAAACCCCAAAAATTGTCCAGACCCTAAAACCGATAGCATGTTTATTGGCCGATGGGATTATCCAACAGCCAGAAATCATATGCGAGAATGCATTTTTACTTTTTACATGCAAAAAAAAAAAAAAAAAAAAAGGATGTCCTTTTATGGAGATTATTGATAGGTCATTTAAAAACAGCTACATATGCAATATTCCACTCTTTTTTTTCTCATAAGAACAAGTACACATACAGTGCTAACGATAAGGATTAAGGTTAAAATCAGGAAACATCGGCAAACTGTGAAGCTGCAGCCTGGCGCAGACACCAACGGTGTGTTAAGGCTGGCCAGCTGCACTTTGAGTTTTGCTGTGCTCAGCATTTTTCTGTGCTCAGCAATCACTCCCTGGCTTATCAACGGTGCCCGAGAGCCCAGCGTTTCAAAGCTCAACACTTGCTCGTTACCATGACGTTCTTTTTTTTTCTTTTTTTTTTTCCTTTTTCAAATTTCTGTCAACTTAACCATCTGGACAACACTTAAATTAAATGTACATTTGCACAAAAGACCGATTCTGTATTATGATTGCTCACATTATACTAACTATACGCTCCTTTTCCATTATGACTCAGACTTATATACAACTCTGTGGTACTGACATTTTAATATTGTGTGTGTTTAGTGAGTGTGCGTGTGTGTGAGAGAGAGAGTATGTATGTGTGTGTATATGTCTGTGAGCATATGTGTGTGTGTGTGTGTGTGTGTGAGTATGTCTGTGTGTACGTCTGTGTGTGCGCGCGCGCCTGTGCATGTGTGCGCATGTGTGTGTGTGTTTTCTGCCTGGCTTCAGCGACCTGTTTTGTAAGAGATGAGCAGAATTTAATATCTGGTGAGTATGTGAGGTTGTTTGTCTCAATGTTGGCAAAGTGCTGGGGGTGGATTGGAGAGGGGGGGGGGGTGCATTAAATAAGGGAGAGGAATAATGTCTTCCACCCAACGGTGTTGCCATGGCTACAGTACTGCGCGCGTCTCCGGTCGGCACCGTCGGATTTAAATTCATAACGGTTCTAGAGTTTTTAAAAATACTTTTGTTAAAAAGGGACCCTGGGCACTTCCAATAAAGTCTAACTCGCACTGGAAACAGTTCCAGGTCCAGCCTGCTGGACCCTAGCTACCGCAGTGGTCCCATCTTGTCTTATTTCGGGCTCAGCTACGTTCTACTGTCCCTCACTATCTAACTATCCTTTACCGCCACCGTGTTACAGTTCTCAACCCAGGATGCAGCCGCTTTCGCCGTTCGCATGGCATAACTGCTAAACAATCGTCCCACATTAATATAGCACGTCACCAGAGCTGGCGGTATAAAATGCTCCCAGTTCGCGCAGCTTATACAGCTTATACATTCATTCCTCCGTTAATTTGTCGAATGCGGAACTTTCGTGCGGAGATGTTCGACTACTTTGGGGACGATCCTCAACACCGCGCACAACCAATGCAGCCCAACTCACGAATCTAAGCACGGGCAAATAAATAAGTATTTTTGTATCAATCTGGGACGGACTTGTTTGTTTGTTTCTTGTGACTTTTTCCAGTTATAGCTTCAGCTGTAACCAAAACAAGCCTCCACTATTTATTTATATTGCTCGGGATATTAAGTATTTAGTTGGAACAGCCATGAGGACAAAAATAGCGTTCACTTACAAGTGAATGAAAGTCGACGGGATTTGAACGCTTATTTTGAACCTCAGTGAGTAGTAAATGACCCCAAGGGGAAATGACTATGACTGTAAAGCAATCTTGTGTATTGAATGCGAGTCCTTATCGTGGAGTTGTGAGGTGTGGCTTTTTTACTTTTACGAGGAGTTTTTACTTTTTTTCTTTCTTTTTTTGGACACATCTGGTCTATCTTCGCAAAAAGGCGCGGAGTCGGAGCCACGTTTAAAAAGCCAGCGCCAACTGTTCACCCAAGTTGTCCTATTAACCGACGGGGGCCTCAACAACAGTCTACGGCTGGAATTCAGTGAAAACTTGAATGTGGAATTTAATTAAAGCTAGAATTAATTTTTACTATTACTTGCACAACTTCAGAAACAATGAACAGGATCTTAAAGATAATGAGATAATGAGAATCCATACACCCCTGTTTAAGCTGGATTCCAGCATCTGAACGGAAGCAGTAGAAGTTTCCGGTAAGAGCGGATTTATGGACTGGCATTATCGGCATTACCATGGCTGTATCTTGTTACTGTGCAGGAAAAAAAGCCTTTACGGTAGATAAATCAGGTTGCATGGAATCGACAATACCGTTTTCCATCACTATTTACAAAGCATTACTGACCTTTTGAATAAAGCTGAACCCTCAATTTACAACCATAGAGACTTCTTGTGATGGGGCTGTATTCAATTACGACCTAATTCCAAGTTTACGGCATCTCATTTTAATGACTGCCAAATCTGATTAGGAACAGACTCCAGTCTCCATCCCAATGTTTAGAAACGTCTGACAGGAATAAATATAGTTAATCACATATATTCACACAAGAAATCTTTGAATTTGCGTTTCCCCCCTGAAATATCCGTCTTTCCACTTACATAAACTGGAAACTTCTACCTCCGCTAATGAAGCTGACCCACTTCAACCCAGCAGCGGCTCTGGCTCCCCCTGGTGGCCACCGGTGGTAAAACAGCCAATGCGGGCCGCCGTTTGCGCAGAGGACTACACAGCTGGACAACATTTCCCATAAAGCACTGGGAAGGGGACCGGAGAAGAATGACAGGCAATGGCGGGTGAGCGATGGGGATGCGCGGGCGGGTCCTTTCAGGACGTTTTTAAGACGTCTTGACCAGGTCGTAGACGTGGATGTGGAAGTCGTCGTCATATTTGATGTAGTAGACAGACGGCTTGGCGGGGACCTGGTAGATGACCAGCCCGGTTCTCTTCACCCCCTTGTCGGTCACGTACTCCACCTGCTTACCCACAAGGCTCTCTGTTTCCTCGCCTGGCTTCCTGTCAGCTGGTAGCAGGTGCTTGTTCTCTGAGGAGCAAAGGGAGAGGTGGACATGAGACCAAGTAAAGCTCCCTGAAGCCTTATTCCGTGTCGGGATAAGTTTTGTCGCGTGTTTTCATTTTATTTTTTACTTATTAAGCGAATAATTCCAGTGGAGAGCTCTGACGGGGTAAAACAAAATCCACAGTGACCCCTCTCCCATTACTGTCCCGGATATTAGATATCAAAACTTCTAGTAGCTAAAAAAAAAGCGGCATGTTTAGCGGTAATAGACAGCCAGACGTGGCTTCCACAAGAAAACGACACTGAACTCTGCTATAGACTCCATTGTTATACCACACAAGGAGAAAAGTACCAAAAATAAATAATGTTCTTAAATTACTGAGGTAGAATGCTCAGGTGTGGAATGAGAGGGGTCTCTGAGACAGACTCACCTGCTCAGGTGTGGAATGAGAGGGGTCACTGAGACAGGCTCACCTGCTCAGGTGTGGAATGAGAGGGGTCAATGAGACAGACACACCTGCTCAGGTGTGGAAGGAGAGGGGTCACTGAGACAGACTCACCTGCTTCAGGTGTGGAATGAGAGGGGTCAATGAGACAGACTCACCTGCTCAGGTGTGGAATGAGAGGGGTCACTGCGACAGACTCACCTGCTTCAGGTAAGATGCGCAGGTCCCCGTCCTTGTAGTCGTCCCACAGCTGGTACATGTAGAGGACGGGGTCCTTCTCGTAGGTGATGTAGTACCAGTTGGTCATGATGGGCGCCCTGGACAGCACCATGCCCCGCCACTCGTTCTTCTCCCCATCCTCCTTCTCAAACAGGTGCTCCACCGCCTTGCCCACCAGCTCCTCCGCGTCGTGCGGAACCTTGATCTTGTTGTTCACTGTGTGTGTGTGTGTGTGTGCGAGTGTGTGTGTGTGCGTGTGCGAGTGTGTGTGTGCGTGTGTGCATGTGTGTGTGTGTGCATGTGCGAGTGTGTGTGTGCATGTGTGTGTGTGTGTGTGTGTGCGAGTGTGTGTGTGTGTGTGTGGGGAGCAGGTCAGCGGGAGGTCAAGAGAGGCTAATTAATGCAATTTCAAATCAGTCAACTCAAGAACAGTGCAGTCCATGCACACACACGAACACGCACACACACACACACACGCACACGCACACACACACACACACACACACTCGCACACACGCACGCACACACGCACACGCACACACACACACGCACACACACACACATGCTCGCACACACGCATGCACGTGTACACAACCACGTCATGCGTGCACGCACACACACACATACACGTACACACACACACTCGCACACACACGCTCACACGCACACACGCACACGTACACGTACACACACACGCTTACACACATACATTTACATGCACACAACTGCGACATGCGTGTGCACACACACACGGTTACTCTTAGAGGGTATAAAGGATCACTGTGAATAATCTTTTTTTCTAGCACGGTGTTGACTCTTTCTGCAGAAATGAAAACTTAACATAATTGGATCAGGTATGAAGTGTTTTCCTGACTGGAAAATGAAATGAAATTCGATTAATTTAATGTTTCAAATTTAAATTTATTTGATGAATTGAAAATGAACTGACCACCAACCCCGCTTGAGTCAGGTGACATTACCAGTGGTTCCCAAACTTTCAGAGCCCTCAAACTCACGAATGAGCTTTCTCAGACCCACCCCATTATGAAAAGCCAGCATGATGCATATTCAAATATGAAACTGCAGTTGAGAGCTCCCTGTTATTCTTCGAGACCAATAGAATTCTGGGAAATGTAGTCTAGCCTGCTGGGTTATGTAGCAGAGGCAGAAACTCTGGGGGTTTTCAAGACCAGACTTGATACGGTGTTAGATACCATCTAGTCTGCAGGTAGTCAGAGCACTAGGTACAATTTAGTCAGGAAAATGGCAGGCACTGTTGGGTTTAATGGCCTGCTCTTGTCATTATGTTATGTAATGCTATGCTACGTTATGCTATGTTATGCTATGTTGTGCAATGCTATGCTATGTTATGCTACCTTATGCTATGTTACGCTATGCTGTTATGCTATGCAATGCTATGTTATGCTATGCTATGTCATGTTATACTATGCTACATTATGCTATGATATGCTATGCTGTTATGCTATGCAATGCTATGTTATGCTATGCTATGCTATGCTATGTTATGTCATCTATGGCAGGTTAGTGTAACTGCAGGTGGCCTTCAGCTAAGGCAACCCAGGAGGAAGATGGCGCCCGCTCCAGCCGCCCCACTCACCCACTTTCTCTGTGAGGACCTGCAGGTTGGACACCCGCTCGTCGTTGAAGAGCTCGATGCCGTAGACGCAGTCGAAGCCGTCGTACTTGACCATGTAGAGCGAGGTGTTGACGCTCAGCCGGTCGAGCACGGTCCCCTTCCACTTGGTCAGCGCCCCCTTCTCCCTCCAGCTGTGCTGAATCCTCATGCCAAGGAGGTTGTTGGGGTCAGGGGTCAGAGTTTCACTCAGCTCCCCGCTACTACGCTTCCTGGGGGGCGGGGGTCAAAGGTGAGGTGTGCACAGCGCATGCACACATACGCATACACACACACACACACAGATACACACACACACACACACACAAACATGTCTGTAGGCTGAACCCCTCCTGCGTTTCCTGGGTGGAAGACGCTTTCCTGAGTTGAACACACACACTGTTCTGTGGTCAAACACCTCCTACGTGTTCTAGGGGTGCAAGACATTACGCGGCGCAGACACTTTGTAAGCCGAGCACTCCCGCTGATGTTAGCTCCCAAGCTCGCTCGTGAGGCCCCTGTGTGCGTTCTGGTTCTCAGCCCAACCTCAGAAATTTAACAGGCTGTTAATTAGATGCTTTTAATGTCAGCTGAATTTTGAAATTATGATGTCCCCTCTGAAGGAAGGCATTGTTCTGTCAGAAATAGCTGTGCACAACTTTGAAAAATAAATGTCACATTTTCACATTCCTGTATTTTTAATCTGTCAGATGCTTTCATTGTGAGCAAAGTGCTCCATAACAAGCGACTAAATTACAAAGAGGTTGCTTTTAAAAAAAAAAATTCAATTACAGACTAGGAAGAGAAATCCAAAGGTTCTGAATTATTGAATGTGAGGACGCCCAGAGACTGAAGCTAAACCATTTGAGTAAAATTAAAAGGTTACTATACAGCAACGCCAAATGTACACTGCACTAAAACAAGTTTGAGGAAAAAACAATGGATAAACTTGTTTTCAGTCTACCTCATTGATTAAGAGGAACCAAAATCTGCACACTGGGCACTAGGAACTAAGTTTGTCCAATGCTTCCCAGAGGGGACAACATTAAGCAGCGCACGTGTGCGCAAGCTGAACTCCTCCCCACAAACCAGCTCTACAATGCAAGGTCCTGTCACTCACATTAGCTTTGAAAACATGAGCAAGGTTCCCAAACTAGCCTCTCCCTACAATGTCAGAGCTTCTGCAGTCCTTTTGAAGGGTCCATTCCTCCCAAACTCGGGGGGCAGTGTAGTATAATGGGTAAGGAACTGGTCTTGTAACCTAGAGGTCTCACCTTCGATTCCCGGGTGGGACACTGCCGTTGTACCCTTGAGCCAAGGTACTTAACCTGCATTGCTTCAGTTTATATCCAGCTGTGTAAATGGATGCTGTGTAATAAAGTTGTGCAAGTACCTCTGAATAAGAGGGCCTGTAATGTAAAAACTCAAGGACGTATAAGAACTGTACGGTTGGACCTTAGCGCTGAGCTTCACTGAAACATTGCAAGTAAAGCCCCCTGAAAATTATATACGCGGTGCCAGGATCAATCCGTTTCACCCCAAATCCAAATCACAACCATTCTGAGGAGTGAGAGGATTCTGATCCAGGATTCAAAGGATATCACCTACACATAATTCTGCATCTCAGATGACTGCCATAAACTCTCATCAAAAAATTCAGGGGAGGGGAGGGACACGTGGCAGAGTCCATAGCGTGACAAACAGTATGAGACATTAACACCAGCCACCAGCCAAATGCTCGAAAATTTTATCTGTGGCTGGCAAATTTGTCTCAAATTTGGCAGGTACCCACCCAGGTCTAGTGAAATATCTAGCTGTCTGGTAAAACAGTGAAATTGGCAGGTGAATTTTGGGAGGCATCTGCCACTGTGGTCAGTGGACAAAACAGTTAGCTTCCTGCCCTGGTGACAGACTCTTAGCACATATTTATATCCCCCCGTGCAGCCAGGGGATTGCGCCTGATTCCTTACTGCTGCATTGTTCTCCCACCATTACAGTACATTACTGCCATTTAAGAGACGCTCTTATCCACAGCCACTTACCAAACTGTTTACATAGCATCCATTTACAAAGAAGGACATTTCACTGAAATTAAATATCTTAAAATACTTTACTGAAATGGTACAGATAGGGTTTTTCCCTCACAAGCAGTGTCCTATTGAACCTGCAGCCTTTGGCGTTCACATACCATTACCCTGTCTGAATAAGGTTACAAAAATAACACGTTAGGAGACCTCTGTCAAAAACAATAATATTGTTTCAAATTTCATACTTCATTTTTAAATTATTTTCCCAGTTTGAGAAGTTTTTTTTTTTTTTTACAGAAGCATGTAAAACGCTGGCATGACGGACGAGAAGAGGTTCATTCGTACCTCTTACCTTTTGTTTTTGCCAAACCTGGCTTCCGGTGGATAACCAAGGCAACGCAGCCACAATGCAAATATGTAACTGAGTGTCATTCGTTTCTCAAGGATACCAGCACAGCCTGCCAATTAGCAAGCTGGCTGTTAGCGGTCGGAAGCGCTATCGTTCTGCCGGCATTGAATTTCTCCCTGCCACGCCCACTTCGGGGGGGGGGGGGGGCCGAACATCCCCCCGCGAGCCGGAGGAGACGGTGGCTTAGCACCGGCGGGAAAGCAAAAACAAGCGGTCATGATAAAAAATGAAAGGTTAAAACCGTGTCAGCCTACCTGCCCTTTTTCTTGGACATGTTCCCATAAATTCAGACACTACTGCAGAGAAAGAGAGAGAGAAAGAGAGACACAGTGTGTCAGGTTGCTGTCAAATGCATCATCACAAACTGCTAAATGCAAGGAGAAATGGGTAGTCCCGTTAATGATACGTTTTTGTCAACAGCCCATGGTGGAATTTATTACAATTAATTATAGATCATCACGGATATTTTACACTGAAAACAGATTTGTTTCAATTCTCACGCTAAACGTGTGCTATGCTTACTTTACCAGTGACCTCTATTTATGGTCACTGGGCAGACTCGTTGGCATACTTGAGAGATAAAAACGCGTCAGGGACATTGTGAAATGCATCCACTATGAATAGTCTGGATTTGCGGGCTAGTGTGTACAGGCTACGTCAGGCTTACCTACACTGGCAAACAGTGGGCTATGTACGTACCCCGTGTGTAATGACAATCGCCTAGACTACAGACTACGTCAGGAGGTTCCTTTGAACACCTTAATTTACAAATATATATATATATTATTCTGGGCGGCAAATCAAAAGAAATATGTACCACACCTTACAGGCCTGTCTATAGCCCACTACAGCAATAGAAAAACAGCAGCGTTCATTTAAATATTTAAATCCCCTGGTGTGCCTTTAGGCTGGAAGTATCGCAAAGATGCAGAAAAATACTACGAGACACAGAATGCTATTGATCAACCCGTCGCCATAATACAAATGCGGCGATGATGACGATGCACGTCTGAGCGAAGGGAGTTGACGAACTTCCTGTAATCTTTTTCCTTGTTCGTCTTCTGTTTTACCGTAAGAGGCTGTAGCCACAGGACGTCAACGTGTAGCATAGACGAAACACAATTTCGCGAAACACGCCAGCACTGCGCGTGAATTCACGAAAACTCAGAAGTCTAAGCAAATCTATCGAGACGACTAACGAGTAGAATATGCTCTAAATGGCTGTCTAGCTTGCCAATGCAACAATATCCACTACCATCCGACTGGTTAGGTTCGTTAGCTGCTATGAAACACACAAAGCCTACACCTCATTTCAATGTCAAATATTTGTTTATGTCGATAGTTATTTAGCTAGCACATTCGATACAACCGGAAATCAACAATAACAACGTCCTCCATATTGCATAACCTTGCTTCATAAAATACTGCAGTGCCTGGGAATGCAATGTTCCCATTCAACGCTGGGAACACGTCCTTTTTATTGAAGCAAATTCCTAATTCGCTGGATTCTCCAGCCACCGCACCCTTCTCGAGCAAAAGTGGCGGTGCTTTGTTTTATTTATTCACGGAATAAACCAGTCAAAAGGTGTCATGCGCGTACAACAATATTGTTCTCGTGCCGATACATTTGATCATCAAAAAATATGACTTACAGATCGGAAGTATCAGTAGCGTAAGCTAATAATCAAATAGCAACATGGACAACACCGCGGACTACGTCACATATGAGCCTCTATATAATTGTTTTGCATTCGTTAAAGATATCCCCAATAACTGTCATGGCATTACCGTAGCGTGCGCAACAGGCAAACGGGTCGTTCTGGGCGTTTTAAATAGCCTCAATTCGCTGTCCTTCATTCGCGTGGTCAGCTTGATTGAAAACTGACATTGATTAAGAATTACCTGTTCACTATTTTCATGTCTGTGTGATGTAATTCTCTCTGCAGAGCGCAGTCTACCTCACGCGAGCTTCAGAAACCCTTGAGGAAAATGGGTAAAAACATAACCAAAGAAAAAACTACAACTACCAAGCTCGGAGCGTGTTTAGGTCCCTAATTCTGACGTCACTGTACTACTGGATCCCGGAATTTGATAATTTGCCAATAATTTAGCTAAATTAGTTTTTCGGGATTCTGAAAGTCTCACACCCATAATTGTTATTCGTGTTAGATGGCACTCACCTGCTTTATTGAACTTTATCGCTGGGATTGGCTACGGACTATATTTTAGCTCAAGTTCACTTCTGACGTTAGGGCTTGTGCAGGGATATGTAGTTCTAATGTCGTGTAGCCTACGTTACTTCGAACACCTTTTTGTTCATCGGCAGGGTTGCCAGACTGGGGATTCGTCCCAGTTAAAGAGAAAAAAAAATCACGAGAGACCTTTCCACGTTTCGTATTAACATGTACCGCATTCCTAATCATGCCTGAAGGGTTTTAAAAGACAACCTTCTTGAAATTTCTTTAAATATATACATACAGAATCAACTGTAGGTATTCGATCCTATCATCCGGAGGAATGTTAAATGGCTAAGAATGAAAATAAGGCATCTGGCAACACGGGGAAGTCCGCACCATTGTCTGTCTCTGTTGTACAGGGGCTGATCGCTGCATTTTAGGGTTGTGACTGCGTCCCAGCTATTTGGAACAGCCTAGTGTTTTTAATACTCACTTTTAGCAATTTCGTGACAGTTAAATATGCACATTTGGTGATGTGCATATCTTTGTTATAAATCGATCGTATCATGCCATGAAGGACAGGGTGACTTTGACCATCCATAGCCTATTTACATCGGAAAATGTCTATACTGCTGTCTCCAGTGGAATCATCTGACTGCATGTTTTTATTATTATTATTATTATTATTATTATTATTATTATTATTATTATTATTATTCATTTGCTTATAATGAAAGAATGCATTTGCATTCATTCCTGTAAACAATTATGTTAATAAAAAAATAATTTCCGCAAAAGAAACTTGTTCCGATGACTTCACTCTGGCTTTATAATACAAACAGGAATTACTTGCTTGTGGTCACGTGATCATTTCACGAAAGTAGGCTAGGTATGTTTTTGTTGTCACTATTGTGACATGTTGGATGAAATGGAGAGGACTTGTTGCTCTCAATCTGTTAGCAGGAGGGCGAAGGAAGAATCATTATGCATAGTTTATATACGCAATGAAACATACCGTTTTTCATTTTGAAAGTCCGACATGTTTTGCAAATAATTTTTTTTTGTTTATTTTTTTACGAATGAAACATAGACATATGAAAGATGCATGACTGTCTTTTTCGGTTTTACGGCTTTATTGCATTTAGCACGTGAATATATATCAGCATACGACTACACATATGCTTGTGCACGCCGCGTTTTTTTTTTTTCGTTTTTTTCCCAGGATTCCCCTGCTCTTTCAAATACCATTGATTGATCGACAGTTCTGGAAGTGACCACTAGATGGCAGTCAATTTCTTTGTCCCTCTCCCACACCCCACTGCAGCAGTCTTCAGACGATGTGTTGTTTAACGTTTAACTATAATAATAATAATTTGGTGTGTTTTCACATGTCAGGCACTTAACAGACCCCACGTCCCCGTTTGTCTTGACCTCCTTGACGCCAGCTCAAAAGATTAATTACATGGGCCCGTTTTCCAGTGTAATATTTTGTGAAGCAGTATCCCAAGCAACAACCATCATATCATATGTCATTGCAGGAAGAACTATTGAAATACTCTTTTTTTTTGTTCCAGCCCTTACATGAACAATGTTTTTTTGTGGAAAGTATTTTGAAGAATATGCTCTTCATGTGCGCTCATACTTTTGCCTGCCACACCCACAGACATGCACTCACGTGCACACACACCCACGGATACATACGTCTGCACATGCTGACGTATACACACACACACAGTACCCACGCACACCCCCGCACCTGCAGACACACAAACACAGACACACTCACAGTCACACTCACACGCACACACAGTACCCCCCCCCCCCCACACACACAGTACCCACACACACACACACACACACACACGTAGAGACCTTGAACCGACAGCTTCCGCTCCTTTTCGCTAACAAACCCGTCGCCGCCGTCACCAGGGCGACCGAGCGGGAGGGACCAGCCTCCGGCAGGACTCCGGTCGCACGGGCACGAGGCGCAGGTGTACGGAGGAGGGAAGGCACGCCGTTTCTCCGGCGCGTCCGCCTTCCTTCTCCGACTCCTGGCCCGTGCCTTTTCAGGCGCCCAGGCCTTGATGAGCCCCGACGAGCACAAAGCCATCTCGCTGCTCGCTTGCTTTTGCCTGGCCCTCTCAGCGCTCCCCGGCTTAACGTCACCGAAAATGTCAGGGCGTGGCCCCGCTAGAACTTGGCAAGAGTCACGGAACGTTGATTGCCACGTCACTGATCAGGAAATGTCCGCGACTGATCCGTCTGTGATGTCATAGAGGCATCCGCGACTGCTCCGTCTGTGATGTCATAGAGGCATCCACGACTGATCCGTCTGTGATGTCATAGAGGCATCCGCTTTCTGCAGAAAGCTCATTATGACACACGGCTTGCTTGGTCCATTAATAATTTGCCCCTGGGAGACCAGCAAGTTCCAACCCATCGGTTATTGATGCAACACCAAAATGCATGAGATATGGTCAAAGAAACAGTTGGGCAACGATAGAAATGATTACATTGGTTGGTGTGATTTGCTACGGATAATAGCAAGTGAAAGATGGGGGATGTCCCCTGTTGGCTATTTTTACTGTAAGACGTATCAGACTTCTTGCAATGGAGGCTACACACGTCTACTCTGCTCGGTTCAATTCATTTCTCCATGCCATAAAGGGCATAATGAAAATGTGCTCCTGCTCATCGATTCGCTATCGAATGACGCCGAAAAAAGTATCAAAGTCACTGAGGTGGCCTCCGTCGCACGTAACCGGACGCCAGATCTGCCTCAGCAGCTCACCGTCCCGGCGGATGTTCACAGAAGAGGAGCAGCATCCTGCAGTCGCCAGTGCTCCCACAGGAGATACAGTCAGCCAGCCAGAACACCCCCCCCCCCCCACCCCCACCCCATTTTCGGAGCTCAGGAACTAATCAATTACCCCCTGCGTACAAGAAGGGCACTGATCGATGGGGGGGGGGGGTGCTCCCGGTCTTAGCCCCAAACAGTGGAGAGCAACTCACCTTTAAGTAGCACCTGGGCGGATTGGGTAATGCAACACAGGTACATGAGCTCTCCCCACCAGCCGCCGCAGCCTAGACCAATCCGCTTCTCCGGCGGATCCAATGCCAAAATGACACAACGATGAGAGCGGGCCATTCAGCCCAGAATTTCTCACCATTTTCACCAACTAAACTGTACCTACTGCCCTGATTACCCACAGGCCAGATAGTATTTAACATAATAAACAAGACTATTTGGATTTCGTATTTAGATTTTTTTTTTCCTTCTCACGTTTGGTCCTGCAGGTGAAAGCCTTGCCACAGCCTGGACCGTTGTTTTTTCTTGTGCCTGTCATCTCCAGATGGATGATCTCGCCGGTTAATTTATTCAGACTTCCCCCACCTCTCGAGCGGGAGAAAAGATAGAGATCTTCTGGGGGGAAATTAGATCTGAGTGTTATCAACGCCGGCAACAAACCGTGACTTATTACCTGTTAAAAGTCATTTGTTTTAGTGCAACAGAGTGCGAGAAACTTGAGAGGGGAAAAGCTGGGTGGCAGTGTAGTATAATGGGTAAAGAACTGGGCTTGTAACCGAAAGGTCGCAGGTTCGATTCCCAGGTAGGACACTGCCGTTGTACCCTTGAGCAAGGTAATTAACCTGCATTGCTTCAGTACATATCCAGCTGTTTAAATGGATGCAAACGTAATGCAACTGCTGTGTAAAAAGTTTTGTACGTTGCTCTGGATAGGATCGTCTGCTAAATGCCTGTAATGTAAGGTAATGCCTCAGCCGTTCTGCCAGATTCCTGTGCCTCACCTGGGAAGGCGGGTTTGGGCACCAAAAGACATGGAAACAGCCGCATTATTAGCGAGCCCACAGACTCGAAGCTCGTGACTGTGAAGCATATTCCACAGCGCATTCCTCCTTAAAATAATCTGGGGATTAAATCTAAGGGAGGAAAAGAGAAAATCTAAGAGGAAAAGACCCCCTTCCACACACTCCCGCCCCCACTCACCTCGAGTTTCAGAAAGTCTGATGTCACGATTCCGCCCCCTCTCTGCTCTCCCTGCAGTCCTCCCCATCACCACCAGAGGGCAGCACAGCAGCGCCGGCACATGGCGCAGGCTCACTCTGCTGCAGCACCGGTGCGGAGCCTGTTGAACGCAGAGGTGCAGCAGCAGCGGCGGCAGGTCTAGGCTGCGCTACGCGCCCGCGGAGAGGGTCTCTGTCTCTCTCGCGTGCGTGGCAGGGAAAATGACAGCGAGAGCGAATCGTGACAATCCGTGCGCTTTTTAGAGAGGAAGTTATAAACTCGCCCGGCTCCCCACTGGCCTCCCACCCTCTACCCATGTCGTTATTACGGTGTTAAGAGGTCTCTCGCTCTCTCTATCTCTTTATCTATCTCTAATTCTCGCTATCTCTCTCCATCTCTCACTGTCTCTCTGTGCCTCTCTCTCTCTTTCTCTCTCTGTCACCTCATTTTCATTTTGGAAAATTAAACAGAATTATAATGAGGTTTGAATGTAATACAGAGCCTGTGGGTGGAGTGGGGGGGGGGGGGGGTTGTGGGGATATGCGGCGGGGGGGGGAGCGTGATTTTAATAAACACCACGCTGCACACTGTGGCTCAAACACACTCCCGACAGGAGAAATGCTGCACCACACTGCACCTCATCCCTCCCCTAATAGAGCGATCCAGAGCCTGTGGAGGATGCAGCAGGTGGCAGGTAATCAGACACACACACAGCACACACCGCCACGCACACCGCCACGCACCCCAGGTCCCGCCAATCAACCCGCGGACTTTGAATGGCGCAAACAAGGCTGCGACTTTGGTCTCATTGAAGAATTTTTGTTGTTTTTTATTTAACCAGGAGAACTTGTCTGTCCGCCATTATTGCAAGAGAAATCCGGCCATCACTGAAAGGGTGACCACGAAAGGGAACGCGGGTAGACTTTGATCTTTTTGGTTGGTTTTTTTTTGTTTTTTTTGTCTTCGTATCCAACGACTCTTCAGATGCTCGGAATGAAAGCCCCTGAGGAGGCGACTAAACCAAGAGGCTGGAATGAAGGATTTGTGTACTTAAGGACCCTTTGAAGGGCAGGTTTTCCAGAATGTTTCTCAAAATCAAGTGAAAAAAAGTCAAGTGTTCCAGAACTCCACTGCTTTCAGATGCCAGTAGTGACTGTTACATCGCCATTAGAATGTTCCGTTATGAACATTCCAATCACACATTTGTGACCTCACAGTTATTAGACGATACTGCCATTGTGGCGTCCGACCGAGTCGTCCTCTGCACTGTCAGGCGATTGGTCCACTCACCAGTCACATGGTAAGGCCCGGTGTGGATTATATGTCCCAGATAAAAAAAGTATCAGAGGACACTTGTGAAGAGGGGGTCATTCAAGCAAGTGTAAATCTGAAGAAACAGAGGCACTGTCCCCATTTTTGGATTTGACCCAGTGCCCCAGTGGAAGCAGACCACCCACATCTGCCCCCCAAAACCCACCCCACCACCTCTGCCTGTCCCGCCCCTCTCTGCACCCCAACACTAAGGGACAAGTGGGAAAATATATCTGCAGCCCCAGTTTCGACAGCACCCGTCCCCTGAGGTAGAACAGGCTAGGTAAAAAATTCTACATTCTAAAAATTCTAAGCATTTAAATTTTTTTATATTAAAAAAAAATTAACATCCTTTGCAGTTACATTTTCATATTTTATCCCGTTTTTTCATGCATGACCTGCTTGCAAAGCTTTCTGGGTAATCTCTTATGTTTCCCATTACCGGCTGGATCGAAACGGTGGCGACGGTAATGCTCTTTAGAGAGTCAAAATGAAGGACGTGACAACAGCCCGGCAATTTCCAGCAGCTCCCAATGATAATGAAGGCCAGCCACGGTTACACACAAAAATCTGCAACTTGTCGGAAACAATTAGTTTGAAACAAAATGGCTTCCCCAGAGACAGTGTTTAATGTACAGTGTCTGAGTGGCGCGAGTTAATTCTCTACTCATCTTCCCCTGGCGCACACACACACACTCACACTCACACTCACCACACTTACAAACAAACACACATACATACATACATACATACATACACACACGCAGGCACAAACACCAAGTAAGGTTCTGGGTTTTCTTTTAGAACTCCTCTAATTATGATGCACTGACCACATTTTTTTAATATAATTATTTTGCAGGATTGTGCCATTTTTTATGCAACCTGTAAGAGCTGAATCTTCTGCCACGAATTAATTAATTTATTTATTTTTGCTTCTTCTACACTTTTATTGTTTTGACCTGAGTATGCTGTTTGATTAGAAATAGACCTGTACCTTTACAGACGGTGGACACAATGGCATTGGACATCCCCTTTATGACATCAGCAGCCTCGGAATGTTGGAAAAGAACACAGATGCGATTCGTTGAATTCATCATACAGTACATTCTAATTTCAAGCAAAGAACAGAATAAGGCCCACAGTGCTCAGATTGAATGACCATCCAACCCCCCCCACACCCCATTACCCACAACCCCACACACACACACACACACACACACCCTGCACCAAATGTGACCTGGTCTCATAACAGGCAGTGCATGATCGTGCTGCAGTAAGTGTGCTCAGCACTAAAGGGCACTATTACCTGTGCTCATGTGTCCCTGGGCGATTATCCCAGGCCAGAGAGTCGCCCCGGACAGCACAGAGTTCAGCCGGCCCTCCTGTTAATCACAGCTACACTGCTCTCTCCCCGTTTTCCCACAATGCCCCTGGGTTCTCTGCTCTGCTCTGAGAGCGCTGTGGACCAGCTCACATCCACGGGAACCAGCGGGGGTAATTAATGCCCCTGCAGGAATGAGCTCTGAGTGAGTGTGTGTGTATGTGTGTGTGTGTGTGTGAGTGTGTGTGTGTGAGTGTGTGTGTGTGTGTGTGTGTGAGTGTGTGTGTGTGTGTGAGTGTGTGTGTGTGTGTGTGTGTGTGTGTATGCGTGTGTGTGTGAGTGTGTGAGTGTGTGTGTGGGCCCTACTAGGTATCAGGCATTTCACATTACGGGGAATGGCGTGAATGGCGGTAACAGGAAAGGCATGGGAACATTAGCGAGCTCTCAGAAAAGAGCCGCTACTCATACAGACCTCACAGATCACTCAGGCCTTTCTCTCATTCTCTCATTTCGGCACTGAAATTTCTGACGGCTTCACAGTCCCTCGTTTTCAACGCCAGGTTCACGGTACTCCTGGGTCCACACACACAGACTCTCACTCACTCACTCACACACACACACTCTCACTCACTCACTCACACACACACACTCTCACTCACTCACTCACACACACACACTCTCACTCACTCACTCACACACACACTCTCTCACTCACTCACACACACACACGCACACAAATGGATAAAAGTACTTCTGCAATACCGTCCATTCCCAGACCCCAGATGATCAAAGGCGCTACGCGGTGCGAGTCCTGCTCTCCACGGTTTATTTTTAACTTCCGTTAATTATTTACTTTACCTGCGCTGTCCAGCTCACTCCCCGCCCCCCCCTTCTCCGGGACACGGCCCGTCCGGCGCGTGGACAGGTTAGGGGGCGGAGACGCGGCCCGCAGTCAGAGGCGCCCGATGACTCCTTGTTTTCACCACTTTAGCACTCAGTCATCAGGCGCATAAGCAAAGGAAGCTACAACAAAAAAAAACAACAAAAAAAAAAGACAGTAAAGTGGACAATTTTTCCAGGAAGCCATTTCCGTTTCTCACAGAGCAATTGTGACGTAAAAAAGCAAACCCCCCCCCCTCACCCCACCCCCCTCTCCCCCACATAAAAATCAAGCGTAAAGACTCACGAGGAGTCAAAAATTCACTGTCAAGGAGAATATTAAAAACAATATCTTCTTTTTGTTTTTCTTTCTCTTCCCAGGTAAGGCACTGCTGTTGCTCCCTTGAGCAAGGTAATTAACTCGAATCGCTTCAGCATACGTCCAATCGGACAAGCCCATCATCGCAATTGGTCAATTCCAAGTCAGGGGGGCAAAGAGAACACATAGTCAGTGTTTAGCTTTAGCGTCACGAATGCGCATTTAGCCCGGGTTTAGCCCGGGTTTAGCCCGGGGTAACTGGCATCGTACGTGCGGCCGGCTCAGTGCCCCAGCGAAACCCGCGTGACGCCACACCGCTGAAACTCGCTGGGAAACTCGTTCCGGAAGCTCGAGCTTCCCCGCGGCTCCCGACAGCGCACATTAGCAACAGCACTTCGCTGGCGTCAGTGGAGTCATCTGTGCCTAATTACAGCCCCATCTCGCCTCCGATGAGTCCCACAGCGTCACCCATCCTAGCATCCATTTTACTGCGGCGGACGATGGACCGTATACCGTCCTTCTCCGCGGAGGTTAGCTCCTCATCCAGGAGGTCTCAGCTTGTCTTTCCCAGGTGGGTTGATGATGATGATGATGATGATGATGATGAGGATGATGACGTCATCCTCCTGTGAATGGTGCTTAACTGGGCCTGTTGTGTGTCCATGATACGCACAGCATCGGACACGACCTCTGTGCCGGGTGGCGATTGGATAATAGACACAGCCAGACAGACCCTGTTTCTTCCCTCCTTTTTGAGGTTAGAGAGCCAAATAGGAAACAAGGAAGCCATTAAATTACAAAGTTTGGAGGACAAGCAGCAAGCAACCCTAGCCAATCGGCACAATGGCTTGTGAAGACCCCAGTTCAGGCAGTATAGCCACACATTCATTAGCTCACTAAGGCTGGGGCAGCCAGCGCACACCTGTGCTTCCCAAACTTCCTGCCTGGGGTTCGCCTGCTTCAGCCACACGTTTGGTCCCTCAAACCAAGTTTTTTTTGAAAGGTTCTTTGACCCCCCCCCCCACACCCACCCACCCACCTCAGACCTCATCATACCGGTTGGGGTAAAATGGCAGCGGCCATGGCTGCAGGGGGGCGGCGGATAGAAGTGAACGGTTGGCAGACAGCAGAGTAATGGTCGCTCTGCTTGCTGATGTTCAGGTGCAGGTGCGGTCCTGCGTTACACAGGACTTTGGGTGCAGCGCGTCACCCTGTCAGCTCACCCGCGCCAGAGCGCCTCATCTTTGGAGCGGACCTCCCAAAACGGTCATTTATCACCGTTTGTCTCTTGACACGCTCATCTTTCTCTCTCTCTCTCTTTCTCTCCTTTCCCCACTCTCTCTCTCTCTCTCCCCCCCTCACCTCTTTCCCTCCTTCCCTCTCTCTCCGGAGGCTCACACAGAGCACTCAACAGCATGACTCAGTCCCGAGCTGCACTGCGATTGGCTCGTCTGCTTTCAAAGCTCGCACCCCTTGCACACCCCAGTGCGCCAGGACGTCCAATGAGGAGAAGCTTGCCTGCAATGTCAGCGTCTGTGCACCAGGGGGTGCTGTTGAGCAGCAGGAGAGCTAATTTATGGATTTCCAGCTCTCAGTGTTGAGGCTCCGGCTGTATGTAAACTCAGAGCCCGCTGCAGTGGCCTGTGGAGATGAACTGAGACAAGCTCTCCTTCCAGCATCTCATCCCAAGGGGTTGCACAATTATCTTCCTTTCTTTTTAGAGAAAGAAGAAAGAGGAAGAAGAAGAAGGAAAAAGAAGTGGTCCAGGTTAATAGTGCAGCTATTGATTTTAATCTCCCGCAGGAACAGCAGAGGTTCAGGGTAGATAAACATCAGAAGCGCTGATTGTTATTGGTGTAGGACATCAGCAGTGCTGCTTGTGATTGTTCTAGGACATTAGCAGTGCTGCTTGTGATTGGTGTAGAACATTAGAAGCTGAGGTCAAGGTGTGAATTCTCACCTCTGTGCTGCAAGGCAACCTAAAAACAAAACTTTGTTTGTTTGACTGTAAATATTGTCTAATGCATTGTGTGAGGACCTAAGGAGGACCTCTAGCACACAGGGCTTTAAGACAAATTCACCTGCAATGAACAGGGTGGACTTCAGTCTCAGTACGATTGACACTTTCCTCAGAGTCGAAGGGGTTTAGTCCTTAACAAAAGACACCGCGTAAGTGTGTGTGCGCGCACACGTCCAGGTATGTGTGTACAGGTATGTGTGTATGCACTTACAGGTATGTGCATACAGGTATGAGTGCACAGGTATGTGTGTATGCACTCACAGGTATGTGCATACAGGTATGAGTGCAGAGGTATGTGTGTATGCACTCACAGGTATGTGCGTACAGGTATGAGTGCACAGGTATGTGTGTGTGCACTTACAGGTATGTGCATACAGGTATGAGTGCACAGGTATGTGTGTGTGCACTTACAGGTATGTGCATACAGGTATGAGTGCACAGGTATGTGTGTATGCACACACAGGTATGTGCATACAGGTATGAGTGCACAGGTATGTGTGTGTGCACTTACAGGTATGTGCATACAGGTATGAGTGCACAGGTATGTGTGTATGCACACACAGGTATGTGCATACAGGTATGAGTGCACAGGTATGTGTGTGTGCACTTACAGGTATGAGTGTACAGGTATGTGTGTGTGCACTCACAGGTATGTGCGTACAGGTATGTGTGTATGCACTCACAGGTATGAGTGCACAGGTATGTGTGTATGCACACACAGGTATGTGCATACAGGTATGAGTGCACAGGTGTGTGTATGCACTCACAGGTATGTGCATACAGGTATGAGTGCACAGGTATGTGTGTATGCACACACAGGTATGTGCATACAGGTATGTGTGTACAGGTATGTGTGTGTGCACTCACAGGTATGTGCGTACAGGTATGTGTGTATGCACTCACAGGTATGAGTGCACAGGTATGTGTGTATGCACACGTCCGGGTATGTGTGTACAGGTGTGTGTACAGGTATGTGTGTATGCACTTACAGGTATGTGTGTACAGGTATGTGTGTGTGCACATACGCGGGTGTGACTGGCCAGCGGCAGGCCGTTTCAGGGCAGCGCTGCTTGTTTTAGATTTAAGCGATGCGTCCGTAAGCGGTGTTCTCCCCTGTATGGCACTCCTGTGTGCGCTCTTTCTTCGGTCGAAAACGCTTCTTAATCACCCCATCATTTCGCGTAAATAAACACCTTCCCAGCCAGTCTGTGCTCACATCACCCTGCGTTCTGTAGTTTCAGCTTTCCGCCGGCCTGTATGTTTTATGGAAATACTGATTACGTTTTCTATAAGTCAGACAGCCGTGACCAATCATGAATTATTCATTGTCTGCGATTTATGAAATAAAAAATAAATAAATCTTGGGGGGAAAAAAAAGTTTGCACTTGGTCTTAATCAAACAAGGAGTTCTACAACTGGATGCCTGTCAGAAACAACCAACATTCGCATTCAACGTTCCCACTGCTTTTTAATAAGACACCTGGGAACCCTTAAAACACTGCTGCACTGAGACGGGCGGGGGGGGGGGGGGGGGGGGGTTGGAGCCAGAGGAGGGAGAAAGAAAGACAGAAGAAGGAGTCAGAGAGGAGAGAATTAGAGAAGGGGATGGGGAGGGACAAAGAGAGAAAGGGGAGAGAGAGAAATGAGGGAGAGCCAAGGAGAGAAGGAAAAAGGGGAAGAGAGGAGAGAGGGAGAGAGACAGGGATGAAGAGAGAATGAGAGAGTCTGAGCAGTGGCCAATGGGATCAGTGGTGGAGAGACTCCCAGCCATTCACGATGAGACAACATATGTACATGCAATGCAAGGTACCAATCAGCTCGTTGGGAGCAATTAGGGATTAGGTGTCTTGCTCAGGTGCACTTCTACACGCCCAGGGCAGGGGATCGAACCGGCAACCCTCCGACTGCCAGACACCCGCTCTTACCTCTTACCTCCTGAGCTATGTCGCTCCTATAACCACTCTTACCTCCTGAGCTGTCGCCCCCATGACTGGTGGCGTGCGGAACCATCTTCACTTAAACATGCTGAGTCCCTGTCAACAAACTGTGACCTTGGCAAGGGGGTTGGGGGGGCAAGGGGGGGTTGGGGCGGGGGGCAAGGGGGGGTCTGCCAGGCTTGGGATTAAATATTAGCCTGCTGGGTCATCAGCAGCCACTGCCCTCCTGAAGGGAGCATAATACATGTCAGGTCTGCCTTCTGTAAATTAACACCTCTTCTTCTTTTTTATCAATTCCTGAAGCTCCATGGGGTCAAGGGTCAAGGATGATGTCATAAACAGAACGATGTGCGGTTGGACTGTCGGTCTTTTTCTTCCCCTCCCGCCTTTTCTTTAACAGCCAGAGAAAGAGGATCTCCAGGTCGCCCCCTGCTGCTCGGCTTGCACTGAGACAGGGTCCTCAGCCCTGGTCCAGGAGGGGCGCAGAGAGGACCTGCTCGTTTTCGAAATTACAGTATGTCATGTTCAGACACACCCTGCGCCTGAGTGCACCTGTTGTGTTCCTAAAGGTGTGTCTGTGATGAGTGAGTGTGTGTGCTCACGCATGTTCACCGCCAGGGGTACATGCATGTGTGAGTACGTGTGTGTGTGTGCGCGTGTTGGTTGGAATGTTTGCTTTAAAAGCATATTACCAATGATCAGGAGATGAAATTACAGTACAGCAGAGAGGGACAGACAAACACAAACATACACACACGCACACGGACAGACACACACACACACACAAACACACACGCACACACACACACACACACAGACAGACGCACACACACACACACAGACGCGCACACACACACACACACACAGACGCACACACACACACACACACACACACACACACACACACGTACGCACACACACACACAGACGCACACACACACACACACACATACGCACACACACACACACTTACACACACACACACTTCCCTCACAGGGCTCAGTAACATGATTACCGGCTCATAATCACATTGTTTGTCTGTTAAGTAGAAAATGCATCGGCCCGCTGTGATCACACCGGACGGCTTGTGTTCCTGAGAGACAGGAAATGGCCGAACCCCTTCACCAGGCCGGCATGTTCCTAATCTCCCCGTGCCAGGACATATCCCCCGAGGCTCCACCCTTTCCCCCGCACCCCCCGGTGGCGGCTTTGCCCGAATTCCCGGGTGGGTTTCGCTCATGGAGTTGTGTGATAACAACGCCGAGCTCTCACAGCGATTACAGCTGGCTGCACAAAATTCAGCGCACCTGCGTGTGCGAACGGGCAACGGGAGAGAGGTGGCGAATATAGCGGGAGTTCTGGGGTTCCATCTCGGGAACACCACCACGGACTACCCCCCCCCCGCCCCCCAACTTTCACTCAGCACTTTGTGTACTCTGGGCAGAAGGGCAGATGGGCAGACAGTGACTTCCTGTCACCAGGAATCACGCGTGAGCGTACAGTAAGAGAGAGGAGCGGGTGGTCCGCTCTGTATGCCCTTTATTTTATGTGGAGGCATGCCTTCTGGGAAAAAAAAAAGATAAATATCTCCTGGGGGTTTGAGGGATGAGTCCAGGAGGGCAAGGTGAACGTGGAGGTCGGAGGAAGGACTTTTTGTTATTTATCTTTGATCTTGACACACTGTCAAATTGTTTCTGGATGAGTCCCTATTTTATGATAACTTGGGCAGTTTGCCCATGCACAAACAAACGCCTATAATGCCAGGAATGGCTGTTCTCTCCAAAGCAGACACAAAAGGTAATGGGTATATGAGTCAATTGCAGTGCGCTCAGCTGGAGTTTAAACCTCACGTTTACACCCCTAGACCACAGAACTGCATCACAACAAGAACAGCTACCCAAAATCTCCAAAATAAGGATTCGTTGTCCTGTTTCGGGATGCAGTTCTGTGGTCTGGAGGTTCAAACCTGTGGGCTTAAAACTTTAGCTAAGCACACGGCAGTGGACCTTATGTGCGGGTTTCATAGACTCAGATTAAGTTTAGTCCTGGACTAATTTGACTTCTGTATGGCGAATCTCCGTGCAACATTGGATTCAGTCTCTAAACTAGGCTTAGCCTGTGTCTGTGAAACCGGCCCTTACAGGCTTCACAGTTACAGTTAGCGGATTCCCAGCCGCGGTGGCGACTGCATCCTCTTCCAGTCGCTTCCAGTGATTAGTGAAGGTTATCCCGCCCTTGTTTCCCGCACGGCACCACCGTTGAATAATATCCTTGCATTTATATCGTACTTTTCCGAACGCTCAAAGTGCTTTACAGCGATGAAGGGGAACTGGCCTCATCCACCACCAATGAGCAGCACCCACCTGGGTGATGCACGGCAGCCATTTTGCACCAGAAAGCTCACCACACATTAGCAAAGGTGGAGAGGGAGAGAACATTTTTTTAGCCAATTAAATGAGGGGATGATTTGGTGGCAAGTTTGCAAGAGCCAGATCTGGGATTTAGCCAGGACACCGGGGAACCCCCTACTCTTTACGATAGGTGTCATGGGATCTTTAATGACCACAAGTGAGCCAGGACCTTGGTTTAACGTCTCATCCGAAAGACAACATCTCCTACAGCACACTGTCCCCGTCACTGCACTGGGGCATTGGGGTTTATTTGACCAGAGGGAAGATTGCCCCCTGCTGGCCCACCAACACCACTTCCAGCAGCAACACAGTATTCCCTGGTGGCCTCCCATCCAAGTACTAACCAAGCCCACGCCTGCTTAGCTTCAGCCATTCGGCAGGAGCAGAGTGCGTGGAGGTATGGCTGCTGGTGAAACACTGATAAACAACGCCCCAAAACAACGCCCTTTCCCAGCTGGGCCTGCCGAGGGCTTTGGCATTCTGGGACGGAATTGGGGGAAAAACCGTGCGCCTGCGCGCCCCCCCGATTCTGGTTAATCAGAACGCGGGTTTGACTCACACCCCCCCCCCCCCCCCCCGGCCTCATTCTCCCGCCAGCAGGTGTCCGTCCGTACGCTCGGTCTCAAGTGTGTGTGTATGTGTGTATGTGTGTGTGTGTGTGTGTGTGTGTGTGTGCCTGTTTTCGTTTTTGTTTTTTTCGTTTTCCTTGTCACCCAATCAATGAATCAGTCAATCACTTCAGTGTACGTAACGCTGCCACTCGACGGACCGCTGCTCAATTTACAGCTTGTCGAGATGCAGGAAGCTGTTATTTTCAAACTGCCATTTCCGAACTGCTATTTCCAGCCTTGATCAACGCCAGCGATGTAGACGACTGGTCCCCTGGGGCTACCTTTAGGAATCCTTGTTTTAAGAGGCTAAACAAATCAGGATAAATTGGGACAATTTATCACTTCTCACTCCACAGGTCTTTGCGCGACAACAGTGGAGCTGCAGAACAGAACCCCCCCCCCACCCCACCCCACCCCACCCCCATCAGCCAATAGCAGGCCTTTTCGGCACTGCCCCCTCCTTGACGGACAGGTGACAGAAGCCTTTCCGGTCTTTTCTAATAGGGCGCAAACCTTTCTGTGAATGACCCTGCTTGGCGTTCCCTGTGTTTGTTGCCTTATAGGGAGCCTCCTAATCGTAGGTACCTGTAAGCGGCGTATAAAAAAATTGCTTTTATTTTTTTGGCACGGTGCGCACAGAACGATTTAAGGTAAAGGTGCTTTTACAGCCCACTGCTGCGTTCCGCGTTCCCCTCAGTGCGATTTAAGTGACTTCGCTTAAAGGATAATGGTTGGAAACTATGAGTTTACTGTACAATTAGACCTGATTTTATAGCTTCCCTTTTAAAGCTTTCATTTTATTTTCCAAACGTTTCTGTTTGTGTAGGAGTTTAACACAATATACTGCATTAACAGAACTTTACATCAGGAACATATGGTCAACCATTACAGAGCGCTGGAGCGACTGTTTATGAGCCACTAGAGGTCATTTTATGGCGCCCAGCTTCCCTGGCTTAAATCCAACGACAAACAAACAGCTACCTAGCAACGGTTACCATGGCGACGCAATATTTTAATGCTAAGAAACACATACACGCAGACCTTCATCTACAGACTCGGTTGTACATCTACAATGTCTTCAACTGACAGAAACTTACATTTCTGCTACATCACACAAAACAGTTACATCACAACCGCCTGCGTTCATAAATATCCCTTTAAAATAAGAAAATCCTTCACGAAAAAAGCAAACATGTATGAAGGTAAGCTAAGCTTTATGCGCAGTTTGACCCTGTAGAAATCGAACAGAGAGCGAGGACGTTGCCTTCAAGTAACTTAAGTTCGTGCACTTGTACGCAAGTATTTCTCAGTTACCGGAGTCTGGCGGTGACCTCTTCATATCTTCTTGTTGGAAAATAAAGGTTCTTCTTCAATCCAGACACTTGCATTTGTAAGTTGGCCGTTATCTCTGACGTTATTTTCTGGTGAGCAAGTGACGGGTCGTGTTGGACTACGTAGAGGGACGTGTCCGTGCTTTTTCAGAACATTCCGGAATGTTCCCCATCTGCTCTCATTCATTTTGGTTCTGATGACTAACGCTAAGGGAAGGACTGGCTGTAGCCTCTCATAAATGAACACACTCAATAAACAACTGCTCTGAATATCGTTGTGGATAAGCAAATAAAATAAATCACACAATTTTGTGAACGTAAAAAAACAAATGGCGGAATATTTCACTCATTTAGATTGATACAAACTGTTTCTCTCACTCAGTCACGCGCAAACACACACACATGCATTCACACATGCACACACACATACACACACACACCACAGAGTTTGGCTGCCTCCAGTAGAATTTGAAAATGTGTTCCAAATTTGTATTTTTTATTATTCCTCTTAGAAAATTATCTCCAGGGAAAAGCATTTTGGCATGTTGCTGGGCCATATCGAGAATACATCAAGCCAGCAGGCCAGTTTAAAAATGCACGGCACATTTTAAAACACTTCCCTTTGTTTTTTTAGGTTTCTTTCCCCCAACCCACGGGGCCTTTTGAAACGATATGAGAGAAACGAAGTGAAATTGACTAGTGATTTAGCAAAAGAGAGAGGAAGAGAGAGACTATGAATGCTAATAGAGAGGAGCTCAACTGCCTAGTCTGGCGCCCTCTATCTGCAGTCTGCTAGTACTGCTCTTCCCCCTCTCTTCTAAGATCCACAACCTCCAAACTGCGTGTAAATTGCAAACTGTCTCCTCTCTGAGCATTCCAGGGCTGTTATTTATGAAATTACCCTCCTTTCAAATTCTCTTATTTATTTGCTTGGCTATAACCCGTCGCCCCAGGCTAAAGAGACAGAAAATGACTCATCTGATCTATCACGGAACAGCAGTCGTGCTGCAGCGCTGAGAACAGCGGTTCGACAGAATCTCTTTCAGCTCAAGGCCTCCTGAAATTACAGCTCTGAAGTCAAGCACCCCCTTCATCTTCATTTCAACACCTACGACCCAGAGCAACGCAGCAGCCGTTTAACACACTTCTATGGCTTTGTTTTTAGCATGGCTTGGTTATGTGAATGACAGACAATGGGTACACCCAGGCTAAGCTAGTAAATGTGAGCTACTAAATGGGCTAATTGGCTTCAAGGAACTAACCTAGCAACACTATGGCTAGTGAGAAACATTAAAGATTTTAAAAAATGGCTGAACAGTAATTTGTCATCGCATCCACACGATTAGAAGTTAGTTATCAAAATAATACTTGCCATTTCTCTCACAATCTAACAATCCTCTCACTTATGTTTTCATAGCACACGGCCATGAATGACTGTGGGCCGTTCTAAATTTCAGGAGACGTGTCTGATGTTATGATTCAAAACGAAAACGTAATCGCCTAACGGCGTGACATCCTTCGTTGCTGCGGAGGTTTTCCATCCAACGACTAATGAAGCTAAGGCACGCGATCCAAATCCCTTAACAATGCGAGGCACACAAAATTCGCAAAACTTGCAGCGCACACTATAGACAGAGAAACTGTCCAGAATCCTCCGTAACTCCTAATCTCTGATCGAACATTAGTCTGTTTTCTCCCGGGACAACGTTCAGTTCAGAAGGGAAGCGCCGTTTGAAAATGGAATTTATCGCGTTATGTGCACCCCGGTAATTAACCCGATTTGCCCAAGATGGGACAAGAGCAGCAATTAGCCTGAGTAAGAGCTGAAATGAGCACTTCAGATGCTCATTTTCGTGAGGCAATTTGGGCTAATAGTACCCTGCACTAATGAGGCAGTGGCGGCTGTCCCAGCCGGGGAACTGAACTCACGAGCCCCTGCCAGCAGAACAGACCCACCCGCGCCTGAAACAGCGGACTGCTGTTTGCTCCAGCACTGCGCCGAAAGGCATTTTTTACACTGCGCTGAGAGGCTAGCTTTTTACACTGCGCTATAAGGCTAACTTTTTACACTGCGCTGAGAGGCTAGCTTTTTACACTGCGCCGAAAGGCTAGCTTTTTACACTGCGCTGAGAGCCTAGCTTTTTACACTGCGCTGAAAGGCTAGCTTTTTACACTGTGCCGAAAGGCTAGCTTTTTACACTGTGCTGAGAGGCTAGCTTTTTATAATGCGCTGAGAGGCTAGCTTTTTACACTGTGCCGAAAGGCTAGCTTTTTACACTGCGCTGAGAGGCTAGCTTTTTACACTGTGCCGAAAGGCTAGCTTTTTACACTGCACTGAGAGGCTAGCTTTTTACACTGTGCTATAAGGTTAGCTTTTTACACTGCGCCGAAAGGCTAGTTTTGTACACTGCGCGAAAGGCTAGCTTTTTACACTGCGCTGAGAGGCTAGCTTTTTACACTGTGCTATAAGGTTAGCTTTTTACACTGTGCCGAAAGGCTAGTTTTTTACACTGTGCTATTAGGTTAGCTTTTTACACTGCGCCGAAAGGCTAGCTTTTTACACGGCGCTATCCCAGACTGTGGGGCTGAGTCTAACTGTGTCGGGCAGACCATCTAAGCTCTGATATTAAAGGCCTGTGGCCCTGTCATCCGGGACAGTGATACGACACAATAACAGGGCGAATCAGAGCTCACTGTTTCTGACACAGCGGTTAGCCAGCCCGATGCAATCATCATCATTTCCAAATGAGTGTGGAAACAGACATTCATTAATAGAATTAATTAAGCCAAGACCCCCTGATAAACAACAGAGCTAGAGCTGGAGGTGGGGGGGGGGAATTTCTTTCACTATTCACTGACAGACGCGTGATAAATGGCTGTATCCTTTTTGAAGCCGTGCATCTTCTGTTGTATATTTTAAAAAAAAGTAAATTCATTGGGGAGAGGGGCACTAAAATGTTGCAATTAGCATTCATGGGTTTTTTTTTGTGTGTGTGTTTGATTTTATTTTCCAGAGCTGTTGCAAATACTGCCGTTGTGTTTCGTTCCACAGTTCATTAGCCAGGAAGGAACATTCAAATTAAATCAGACTGAAGCCAGATGTGTCCTGAGCACACTGCAGCAGGAGAATTACCTCCCATTACATCACATCCTGTGACACGTAAAGATTCACTCCCCGTTCACTCACCCCCAGGGGGCCTTTGTCCTCACAGAACAGCGGTGGTGCTCGCCGAGCCAATCAGAACGCGCGATGGGGGGGCGGGGGGCGGAGCGTGTGGCGCAGTCCGTGGGATAGGACAGCCAACTGGCAACCCATGCATGGCGGCAGTGTAGCACAGTGGGTAAGGAACTGGGCTTGTGACCGAAAGGTCATATGTTCGATTCCTGGGTAGGACACTACTGTTGTACCCTTGAGCAAGGTACTTAGCCTGCACAGCTTCAGTATAAATCCAACTGTATAAATCAATACAATGTGGAAAAAAAAAAAATGCTGTGTAAAAGTTGTGTAAGTCGCTCTGGATAAGAGCGTCCGCTAAATGCCTGTAATGTAATGTAATATATGAAAGGATGTAAGCTGTGTAAATGGCTCCGGATGGGTGCGTCTGCAGTGTTCGCAATGCCATGCAAAAACAGAATGATAAGACGCAAGCCGTCATCCTGGCGAGATGCGTTTCACTGCACGAATGGCGGGAACCGGTAAAAATACTCCCTCTCGCCCGAAGTGGCTTTTAAGAGGCATTATCCGGGTTTCCTTTCCAGCAATTCTCCGGTGAGTCACAAGGTCCGTTTTTACTCGCCGCTGCGGTTGGTTCTGAAAGATATTTTATTTATTTATGTGTTTGTGAGTTTATTTTTAGGGCGGCTGTGGAAGATTCGTGAATCGTTGAAACTTGCGTCCAAGACAACAAGTCACCACTTGCTTCTACGACCTTTAATTATGACCTCCAAATATCACATCTGTATCTCTCAGACTGGCAACTCATCCACAGACCCTACCTACAGTCCCTTAAATTCCTCACTATCATTTTTAACAATCAACGACATTTACATCACACAGCACAAGCAAACTTTTTTTAAGAAGATACTGTATGTACAGCAAAACCAGCCATAACCAACAGGCAGTATGTTTACCTTCATATGAGAAATCTTGATTATTTTGGCGATACAGGCAAGCTGTCCCTTTTCCTTTTCAGAATGCAAGCATGCGCGACCCTATGCAGTTGCCGGGTGGATTTTGAAGCATCGCAGAAAACCTCAGAATTCAGGAATCCGATTGGCTGTGGCTCACCCCACTGTGGATGGTATATGTGCAGTGATAACCTGTCATTCCAGATAAATAAAAGCCAGGTAGCACTACTAGCTAAATCGCATACACAGAAGGTGTGTGATCTGCGTGTGGTGAAATCCAGGTTCAGAAAAGTAAAAGTCCGCCCCAGTTTTTTGTTCCAGTCCCCTGGATTGGGCAATCAGCACAACTCCTCAGACAGGAGCTGGCACTAATTATTAATAATTATTAAAAATCAGCTGGCGAAGTTCATGGGTGCTAGGAAAAAAATACACGGCAGGACTTTTTGACCTTTGGGCCCTGTTTCAGGAAGCGGAGGAAATCCGTGTGAACACGAGGTGAATGTGCAAACTCCACACATAGAGGATCCAGCCTGCCTCAGGGGGCGAGGGCCTTGGTTTAGTGCCATAAATACTTCACCTCCTGCAGCGCAGTGTCCCTATCATTGCTTCTGGGGCATTGCCTTTTATTTGGTCCAGTGGTGGGGAAGAGCTCCCCCTGCTGGTTCCTGCCATCAGCGGCCGGTCCGAGCACTAATTGAGGGCTGTCAGAAGCATTTGTGTTCGCAGAGTGACAGGACCCTCTAAAGAGGGGACGCTAACCCAAACTGACAGCCATTTGCCTTTTGAGTGACGCTCCGTACGTCCAGCTTCAGACAAGAGAGAAGAAAGAGGTTTCTCTCTGACAGATGGGTCGGATGGTATGACATGGGCTGGTATTGATGAGTGTGTGTGTGTGTGTGTGCGCGCGCGTGTGTGCAAGGTTAAGAGTGGAAATAGATAACGCAGAAGTTGATGCGCAGAATCCTGAGCCACATCAGCACTGACAGCAGTGCTGCAAGGACATCTGGGTAATTACTGGAAAACTGACAAAAACATCTCAGTCGATCCCAAGTGATCGCACGCACACACACTTTTTCTCTCTCTCTCTCTCTCTCTCACAAACACACAACTTTGGTGACTGGGAATTTTAGAGCTCTTTCTGCTCTTTCTAGACCAGGGGCGTCCAGTCTAACCCAGAAAGAGCCCCTGTCGGTGCAGGTTTTTGTTTTAGCCCAGCACTAAGACACCTGAATCTGCTTATCAACGTCTCGGTTCAACACCATGATTAGTTAATCAGTAGACTCAGGTGTTGTAGCGCTGGCCTGAAACAAAAACCTGCACCTGCACCTGCACCTGCACCTGTACCTGCATCGGTGCTTTTCGGATAAGGTTGCACACCCCTGGCTCTAGGCCTACTTTTTGAACACAAATGCTTTGCACCTGTTTTCACAGGTATCTAGGACTGAAGACGCCTCTCGTTGGCCACCAGGGGGCAGCAGTGATAACAGGGGATGTTGGGGGGGGCAACCAACATGAACACAGCCTTACCTCACCAAACGCAAACATGCCCTCATGGGAACATACCGCAATATATACAAACAAAATATATATTCAAGATATTGCAATAAATGAGGACAATATATATCAGCTAGTTCACATGTTGCAGTGTTGCAGGGTATGATACAAAAGATACACTGCTATGGAATAAACTTATTGCTGTGATTTTTCAAAAAGTCCACATATCTGCAGTCTTTTCTTGTGCATTCCATTTCCTGAAAGGCAACTACAGCACAACCACACCACAACACAACCACAACACAACCAAGGCTAGAGGTAGAGTGACCACAACACAACCACAACACAACCAAGGCTAGAGGTAGAGAGACCACAACACAACCACAACACAATCAAGGCTAGAGGTTGTGTGTCCACAGCCACAACACAACCAAGGCTAGAGGTAGAGAGACCACAACACAACCACAACACAACCAAGGCTAGAGGTAGAGTGACCACAACACAACCACAACACAACCAAGGCTCGAGGTTGTGTGGCCACAACACCACCACAACACAAGCAAGGCCAGACGCGGCTGCCACTCACAGTCCTGAACCGCAAAAAAAAAAAAAAAAATATGGGCGTTTCCACGGCAGCTGTGATCTCCTACCACGGTGTTTGGGTGGTAAATCTCACTCTGTTACACCCGCGTAAATCCTTTCGGTGATTTTTTTACGGGGAGTTTGTTGAGAGGGACGCTGCTCAGAAATGGGCGTGCGATGAGGACTGCCACGTTAACCTTGAGAGTCAATCATTCGCTCGCTCTCCAGGCCCAGGCCCGGCGCACTGCAGCAGGCACAGGCCGCCCCACCGAAGGGAGAAGAGGCACAAACCATTTGAGGAGAAATGGGGTTTTGTGGGGGGGGGGGGGGGGGGGAGAGAGGAGGTGATCTCAACAGGGAATTTGGTTTTGTTGTGATATTAAAAACTACATAAGGTCAGGGCGATAAATTTGTGAGCAGCGCACAAAGCGGACGGAACAAAGGATGGTACAAACCGCCGGTTCTCGCGAGCTTCAGCCTGATTAGTGATGCGCAGGCGGGGGTACCTGGTCAGCGGACACCCCCGCCCTTTTTTCCCCCAGATGGTTTGGTCCAGACCTGAAACAGAAGCAGTAGGTGAGAGCAGCTTTGTCTTTTCTCCTGTCTGTACTCAGCTGCCCACCGGGTAGCCCTTAGTTTCTCTGCTCTGTCTGCCCCCCCTCAACCCCCATCACACACTCTCTCTCTCTCTCTCTCACTCTCTCTCTCTGTCTTTCGCTCTCACACTCTGTCTCTCCCGTTCTCTCTCTCTACTTACCGTTTGCATTGGCTGACACTTACTTCCCATCTCCGAAAGAGACCCAGAGCCTGTTCAAACAGACAAATGAACGTGTATGAGGGTGGGGGTGGGGGTGGGGGTGGGGGTGAGGGCGTGTCCGCAGCAGGCCGGTCTGCTAAGACTCACTGGTGACCGGCTGTGGACCGGCCTGGTGACATAGAAGAGGGCCTTCAGGACGAGCGGGCTGTTCTAGAGGGAGGGGACCAGCGGGCTGTTCCAGAGGGAGGAGACCAGCGAGCTGTTCTAGAGGGAGGGGGTGAGTGGGCTGTTCTAGAGGGAGGGACGAGCGGGATGTTCTAGAGGGAGGGGGCGAGTGGGCTGTTCTAGAGGGAGGGGGCGAGCAGGCTGTTCTAGAGGGAGGGGCTGTTCTAGAGGGAGGGGATGAGCGGGCTGTTCTAGAGGGAGGGGGTGAGTGGGCTGTTCGAGAGGGAGGGGCTGTTCTAGAGGGAGGGGGTGAGTGGGCTGTTCTAGAGGGAGGGACGAGCGGGATGTTCTAGAGGGAGGGGGCGAGTGGGCTGTTCTAGAGGGAGGGGGCGAGCAGGCTGTTCTAGAGGGAGGGGCTGTTCTAGAGGGAGGGGATGAGCGGGCTGTTCTAGAGGGAGGGGACCAGCGGGCTGTTCCAGAGGGAGGGGACCAGCAGGCTGTTCTAGAGGGAGGGGGTGAGTGGGCTGTTCTAGAGGGAGGGGCTGTTCCAGAGGGAGGGGGAGAGTGGGCTGTTCTAGAGGGAGGGGCTGTTCCAGAGGGAGGGGACCAGCAGGCTGTTCTAGAGGGAGGGGGTGAGTGGGCTGTTCAAGAGGGAGGGGCTGTTCCAGAGGGAGGGGGAGAGTGGGCTGTTCTAGAGGGAGGGACGAGCGGGATGTTCTAGAGGGAGGGGGCGAGTGGGCTGTTCTAGAGGGAGGGGACCAGCGGGCTGTTCCAGAGGGAGGAGACCAGCGAGCTGTTCTAGAGGGAGGGGGAGAGTGGGCTGTTCTAGAGGGAGGGACGAGCGGGATGTTCTAGAGGGAGGGGGCGAGTGGGCTGTTCTAGAGGGAGGGGGCGAGCAGGCTGTTCTAGAGGGAGGGGCTGTTCTAGAGGGAGGGGATGAGCGGGCTGTTCTAGAGGGAGGGGCGAGCAGGCTGTTCTAGAGGGAGGGGACCAGCGGGCTGTTCCAGAGGGAGGGGCTGTTCCAGAGGGAGGGGGAGAGTGGGCTGTTCTAGAGGGAGGGGCTGTTCCAGAGGGAGGGGACCAGCAGGCTGTTCTAGAGGGAGGGGGTGAGTGGGCTGTTCGAGAGGGAGGGGCTGTTCCAGAGGGAGGGGGAGAGTGGGCTGTTCTAGAGGGAGGGACGAGCGGGATGTTCTAGAGGGAGGGGGTGAGTGGGCTGTTCTAGAGGGAGGGGGCGAGCAGGCTGTTCTAGAGGGAGGGGATGAGCGGGCTGTTCTAGAGGGAGGGGCGAGCAGGCTGTTCTAGAGGGAGGGGCGAGCAGGCTGTTCTAGAGGGAGGGGACGAGCAGGCTGTTCTAGAGGGAGGGGGTGAGCAGGCTGAGCTGAGTTCAAACACACTCTACCTGTAGCAGGCCTGGCGGGAGGTGGAGGGGACGGGGGGTGTTAGGGTTAGGGTTAGGGTTACTCTACCTGTAGCAAGCCTGGCAGGAGGAGGAGGGGGAGGGGGAGGGGGGTGTTTGGGGATGAGGGCTCCCCTGCTGAGTTGTCATCCTTTGTTCATTTCATCCTTTCGCTCGTTATCGCTCGTGGCCTCTTGGCTTGTAATTCACTGCAAAAGATTTTCCGCGATTTCGCCCCTTTTTCTCTCGTATTGTACAGTATAAACACTCCGTGGAAACCTGCGCTGTTAATGCGGGAGAAGACTGTGCTTTCCTCCAAAACAGCAGGTGCACAGAGAGACAGAGGGTGAAGAGAGGGAACACGGAGAGAGAGAGAGAGAGAGGGAGAAGGTGCAGAGAAAGAGACAGAGAGAGGGAGAGATAGATAAGTTGCAGAGATAGAGAGAAGGTGCAGAGAGAGAGGGAGAGATATAAAAGGTACAGAGAGAGAGAGAGAGAGAAAGAGGGAGAAGGTGCAGAGAAAGAGACAGAGAGAGGGAGAGATAGATAAGGTGCAGAGAGAGAGAGAGGGAAAGATGTGATGCAGAGATATAGAGAGAAAGTGCAGAGAGAGGAGGACAGAGAGAGTGAGAGACAGCGATGATGCAGGGAGAGAGAGAGAGAGAGAGAGAGGGAGGATGCGGTGTGCGGTGTCTTTGGGCGGGGCTGCAGGGAGACCCTGTCCTTCAGCTGCCCTTGTCTCTGATGCACTCTGAGGGGCGGAGTTTCAGTGATGCACTCTGAGGGGGCGGAGCTTCGGGACAGACACCTCATCAGTGATGCAGCACAGACGCTATCTGCAGCAGGACGACAGGCAGCTTATTCCCAGCATGACTGTGCAGCCAGAGGAGAGTGTGTGTGTGTGTGTGTGTGCGTGAGAGAGTGTGTGTATGTGTGTGTGATGGAATGTTGGAAAAGCAAATTAATCCACCATCACCAAAAAACAGGAGGAGACAGACCTCTGCATCGATGTGCCAACGCTCTCACTTTTCACTGCACAAATATCAGCGCCTCTCGTTTGGAAACTGCTGATAATATTGCCACAGACTGATCAGCGATTCCACAGCGGTGCACGTTGCGTGACCCGGTCCATTTTGACAGGAGTGCAGGTGTCACATGGTTTCAAACAGTTGGGCCTCTCTCTTCTCTCCTTTCGTCTACTCCCTTCTCCTCTCCTCCTCTCTTCCCTTCTTCTTCACACCTCTCCTCCCCTCTCCTCCTCTCTTCCCTTCTTCTTCACTCCTCCTCTCCTCCCTTCTCCTCTCCTCTGCTCCCTTCTTCTCCTCTCTTCTCTTCCCTTCTTCTTCGCTCCTCCTCTCCTCCCTCGGGGGTAAAACTCTCGGTGACAGAATAAGACGGGTGCTCAGAGCACAGAGCTGGAGCCAGTCCCCCCCCCCCCCCCCCGCATCGTTCAGAGTGCTGAAGGATGAAAGAGCTGGTTACAAACTGTGCGCCTCTATCTTCAGACAGACACCCGAAACAGCCGAAGTGCTCCCTAGTGCAGTGCCACAGTGACGGCTCAATCAACCCCCCCAATCCCAATCCCCCCCATCGCCCCCCCATCCCAATCCCCCCCATCGCCCCCCCATCCCAATCCCCCCCATCGCCCCCCCAAATCCCCCCCCCCACCTCCGTTTCCTTGCTGTAATATCAGAAACTCTTCTGCCTTTCTGTTTCACATGACCAAGGCATAGCAAGCATGCACACACACGCACACACACGCACGCACACACACAAGCATGCACACATACACACACACACACGCGCACACATGTACGCAAGCATGCACGCATGCACACACGCACACACATACGGGCGCACGCAGACATACACATACTCACGCATGCACACGCATACACACACACGCGTGCACACACGCACACACAGGCACACACACACACACGCATGCACACGCATTGCAGAGCAGCTGGGAATGAACACATCATCATGCCACAAAACAGGAAGCAGTTGTTTTTTTCCTACTCCCACCGGCAAGTTGTTCCCTTTTTCATTTTGGCTTTATTAGGCACGATAAGAGCAAATGAGTCCCATTTCATCCTGGAGTCCTGTGTGAATTCACAAAGGCAAAAATGAAAAAAATAAATTAAAAACCCTCATGTTTCCAAAAAAATATGCGTATAAACTGTAACAGATGAGGAAAGAGGCTTTGATCCATTTGCACAAAGAAGCTTCATTTTTTTAGAAATGTTCCTATTTCAACTGCTTGGCACTAGCAATTATATGTAATTGGTGCCCAAAATTACAGACCAGGTCCTGGACCCTGGTCCCAGACAGCCTCAGGGTCTACTGGACTTTGTTAAAAATGTTGACAATGTTAACAGTGCATCGTGTGGGTCACTTCCTGTGGCCTACAGGGAAGGAACCAATCAGAAATGGCCTCATTTCAGCTGGTAACATTTTTGAGTTTCTCTTCTTCTTCTTCTTCTTCTTCTTCTTTTTAAATAAATATTTTAAAGGAATTTTCCATCTCTCTCTGAGCACTCAGCACAGTCACTGGAGTGCAGGTGACACCTTTACAGCCCACACATCAGCGACAGCAGGACGGGTTCCGGAAACTTCTCCTGAAAAGAACAGGATGAAAAGGACTGCGAGGACGTGACAGGTGAACTGCAGACGCACGCCGTGGAACATTCAGCTGCGCGTTCTGCAGCTCCACGTCAGCCTGCCCCCGCCCCGCCCCCGCCCGCCCCACCCCCTTCCCCCCCTCCCCCTCGGAAGAAAAAGCCCGTGTAGGTTTCTGAATCTGGCCTGATAATGCCAGTGCGATTCTTGTCTCAAGGCTAAGGGTGACCTTTAAAAAATTGAAAGGAGATCATCATAAAAGCATAAAGCTTAATTAACTGCAGTATCCAGCACGGTTAAAGTGTAGCTTTTTTTTGGGGGGGGGGGGGGGTGGCGTGGGGGGGGGCTATTCTTTTAATGCGAGCTATTATGCTCAGAAAGCTAGGAACCGTTTAATTCATTCAGAATAAGCTGATCAATCACAGCACTGAAACGGCAAGAGCTGCGCCCCAAATCTCGCCCCCAAAGACCCAGAAAATCATCAGTGCACTTTCATATAACATAGCCGGTTAAAATCCTCTTTTTAAAAAAAAAAAAAAGGCAGAAAGACTACAAGTCCCAGAAGGCAACACTCCATTGATCAAGTTTATTACAGCTTATTCAAGGCGTCAAATAAACAGACATATAAATAATGATTAAAAGCAGCGAGGGTTATGAGACTATACTGTGTTCAGCGCAGGTTTACAGCAAACTCCCCACTTGGCACAAATTCCAACACAGGAAAATTGATAAAAATTTTAACGCGAGACCCTGTGAACAAACCTCTCCCAGAAACACAAACTGCTCTCTGGAAAAACACCCAAACTTTCTCCCACAACCCAAATCATATCAGCAGTAACAGGGAGGCACTTTGCATTTCTAAAAAAAAAAACAAACAAAAAAACAAGAAAATCAGAATACATGACTTCAACCCTCTGAGGTCACTTGATGAAATCAATAGTAAAAAAAAAAAAGGTAATAATAAATTAGATAATAATAAAGAAATATTGGGTTATTGAGTGGCCTTATTGCAAAGGTGAGTCACACGAAGAGACAAAAGAAAAACATTTTGAAGGGGTCCCCACATACAAATGTTCTACACATACACGGTCATATTGCACTTCAAAAATGAAAATGGTTGAAATAGTTATTTTTAAACATTAATATGTGCTGGTAACAATGGGGTGGCTAGAAAGAAATAAGTGAGCAAGTAGCTAAAAAACTTTATTTTGTTAAGATGATGTTTGAGTTAATGCAAAGGAGAAGGTAAGTACAACCCGACTGCTTTATACACTGACTGGACTTCAGCCAGTAATCGTATGTGATGGCACAGCTGTTTCATGTTTTCATGTCACTGTTTATTAAAAACAGTTTGTTTATTTTTAAAAACTATACAATAGAAATTAAACTAAATCTGACTGTTACTTAACTACACTCTAATCTGAACTATTAATACGACATGTAATATCACCATTTAATGTTATTGTAAAATATTGGAATATTCAACATGCAACTTGCATCCGTTCGTACGTTTTTCTCCTTTGCACAAAACCAAAATCAACTAAATATTGCAACGTATCCACGGCAACAGTGATGAATTCACACGTGTCACTCGTGAATAGGACTAAGTTTCGACTAGGCGTGTGATCGACGATAGCGAAGAAAAATCCTCAAGTTAGCATCGATGGGAATACGTAAGCATGGCGGCTAGGTCTGTTCGTTTCGCACAGGATAGGAATCCTCACCCATTCAGAGTGTCCCACAGTCTTTTCCCGAAATGTGACCCAGGGCTAATCTCCATCACGTTGGGGATTGTCCGGCAGGGGTTCCCAAACTGAGATCTAGAGACTCCCAGAGACCCGGACGAACTGCCAGATTACCGTAAATTTCCACAATAAAATTGGAAAATGTCTTCCCCTTTTTGGGAATATTTGTGTTTATATTCACATATTTCAGAAGTTCTACATTCTATTCATCCTCTGAATAAAAAAAATAACATTGATACATATCATGGGTATATACATAGTACTAAATATATAGAAATAAATAGTCATGTCTCTTACAGGAAATGACATATGCAGATACAGGACGTGACATCATGATTTAGAGATGTTTCCACGTTTTAGTGTGTTAAATACCCACTGCATTGAAGCCTGGGAGTCTGGGAGTCAGATAAAGTATTATTATTATTATTATTATTATTATTATTATTATTATTATTATTATTATTATTATTAATAATTACATTTATATAACACTTTTCCAAATGCTCAAAGTGCATTACAGTGAAGGGGAACTCACCTCACCCACCACCAATGTGTAGCACCCACCTGGGTGATGCACGGCAGCCATTTTGCGCCAGAACGCTCACCACACATTAGCGAAGGTGGAGAGGGAGAGAACATTTATTTAGCCAATTAAATCTGGGGATGATTTTTAGTGGCAGGTTTTTGCGAGAGCCAGATCTGGGATTTGGCCAGGACACCGGGGAACCCCCTACTCTTAGCGATAAGTGTCATGGGATCTTTAATGACCACAGAGAGTCAGGACCTCGGTTTAACGTCTCATCCGAAAGACGGAGTGACAAAAAGCATCCATCATTAAGGAGGGAGGTCCTCAACCAGAGGTGGCTATTTTAGGGGGTATGAAAAATTTGGGAACCCCTGCTTTCAGTAACAAAGAAGAAACAAATAAATCCATTATTTTAATCTATTATTTTAACCATATTTTAACTGCAGGATTCATACCCAACTGAAGCCTAAACATTGATTTAAAAAACATACAGGCAAGTGATGGACACAGTTTGCATTTCTTTGGTTTAAAAAAAAAAGATTTTTAGTGAGCTGGGGGAGTGAACCAACAACCTTCAGATGTTGGTTCCGGTGGGGGGCGGGGGGGCATGGTGCAGGGGGACAGGCGGGGGGGGGGGGGTGACCGCACTCAGAACAAAGACACTGAAGCGGCAGCAGAAAGATAACCAACGATAAAGTGCGAGCGTTTGAAGCTGCGTTTTGAGAAAAAAAAAGGGGGGGGGGGAACTACGACAGAAGAGGACTTTATGGAGCTGCGGCTTTTTGAAGACATGACCTTTCCCCCGAGGCTCAGTGGCCAGGATCAAACAGGCTGCCTCTGGGACCGGGGACCAGCTGGGCTCCAGCGCGAGGGAAGGAGAGCGAGAGCGAGAGCAGCCTTCAGCTGCGGTCAGCGAAGCAGCAGATTCTCGGCTCCGAGGAGCGCAGCGTATCGCTAGCATCTGTCAACGTCGTGTAACGCGAGCATAAGAAGGCCCGGGAAGTGGGCCAGGAGAGTGCAACTGTCCGTCAAACTTTCAAATGGTAGAATTCTAAAAAGTGTCCGTTAGTGAGAGCGGGAAAAGCTTCAGCGAGAAGCAGCTAGTGGGGGGGGGGGGGGGGGGGGATGGGGGGGGGGTGGAGAATGCATCTCCTTTGAAACAGTGTCTGTGGCAAATCTAAATCTAAATCTAAAGCATTCAGTTTGTCTTTATGTGTCTTTAACACAACATCTGAAGTTCATTTCAAGGTCACCCCAACCTTCAGAAGACTAAAATCCATTTAAAAAAAAGTTTAAAAAAAACAAAACAAATGTTAACGTAACAAAATTTATGGAAAAAAAGTATAAGTTCGTTTGAATACAGGACTTTGACCAGCAGTCCATACTTTGGAATGGTGCTATAATAGTACAATACTACTACTTCTACACACACACGTCCGTCAAAAACATGGCAAATTCTTTAAATGTTTTGCCTCAAAGGTTTTCCGGAAAAAAAGGGTTTCCCCAAGCGGTTTTACGAGCATCTACGGAACTCAAACGGCCCGGAAAGCCATGCTAGCCCGAGACGCTGAAACCGTCCTGAACAGAATTCCGAGATTTTTACAGTTGGTTACAGCTGTTCGTGAGTCTTTGAACTGACCAAATACCTCAAATAAAGCACACCTGAGCTGCTTGAAACATTCACAGAGAGGCTGGAGGAAACCTACAGCCAGATGAATTCAGCTCAAGTGGAATCCTCTATTAAAAACCCTTTTTTGACTGAGGCAGACCAAAATGGAAATCCAACTGCCGAACTGAATTGAAAGTCTTCTTCGCGCAGGAAATTTCAAACAGGCTTTGCGAAAGTGCGAAGCCACACCTTCAGCCACTGCAGTTAATTAGTCAAAGGTTGATACCAAAAAACTTTATCGTGAGTTTAACTCCTACCAGACCTTTCTGAAGAACTGCCATACTTCTCAGGGAAAGTTTTACAAAGACCCTACATCACAACACCTTACAACAGATGACAATATAAAGACACATATTCTTAATTTCTACAAAAACATAATTCCATAGATATTTAAAGCAACGTACGTTATGTAAGGCAGGGCGGATGTATTGCAGAATATTCATATCCATTTTTAGGGCTATACATGCATACGTCGATTCATAAACACATTTGATCGTAAGAACTCAAGTTACAGTGTCAATAGCTTCTTAAGAAATGAGAACAGACCAGACATGAATTCAAGTAATAGAAATAATGCTCAACTCTGTTTTTTCTTTTTTTTAAAACAGAGAAAACATACAACATACAAACACACATGCATACACACACACAAACATACATACACACACACACACACACACACGCAAACCAATAATATGGCTTCTAAAGTCAAGAATCAAGGCAGTTAAATAAATGGCCTTTTTTCTTCTGTTTTCTTTTTTTTCCTCCAGTTGACAACCAGACTTTGTGTTCCTGCTCCACTTTGGTCTGGAGAAAATGAAAAGAAAGCTAAGTATTTACTTCTCCCTTCCTGTTTTATATTTACACAGCGACTTAAGATCGACCAGCGGTCTAAAACATCATTGTATTGTTTTTTTTTTGTTTGTTTTTTTCTTCTTCAAACCAACGCGTGAGTAAAACTCTAACGCTATTTAGCTAAGATAGCTTCTACAAGAAAACCACACACACACACAAAAAATGAACTCTTTTTGCGAAGCGTTAAATTTCCCCGTCGTCACCGTCGCCCTGCGCAGTCCCCGTTGCGTTGTTTTGGGGTTTTATACAGCATGTGACACCTACGTTATACATTACACTTTTTGAATATGTTTCACAATAAAGAAAAACAAATGAGGAAGGCAGCATCTGACACAGGGACTGCAGAAGAGGTCCTGTTTGCGCGTCCAGGTGAGTCGCAATGCACAAACCCCTCCCCCCCGCATTCGTCTGATTAATCCATCGACCCACCAGCCGTGAGCCACGCACATCTCTTGAGTTCCGTATGTCCCCCCCATCGCCACTGTCGCAACGCAAATACATTCAGATCGAACGATCGTGGGCGTGGCGAGGATGGGAGGGGTCAAGGGGGCGGGGTCTAAGAGGAGGGGGGCGGGGATTCCTTTAAGGCTGGAGGACGGCTGGCTCCTCCCCCCCGGGGGACTCTGTGAGGTCACAAGTGAGAAGAGAGCCGCGATCTGGCCGGGTCCGATTCGGGGAGGCTGGCGGCCGAGCCCTTCCGGGACGGGCCGGAGTCCAGCGTCCCGGGCCCCTTCCCGCACTGGGGGGCAGCCTCGGAGGGGGGGGGTGTGGGGGGAAAGGACCCCGCCCCCGTTTGGTGGGACAGGGATGAGCGCTGGGGGGTACCCCTCAGCCCTGGGGGTCCGGAGGAGGAGGAGGAGGAGGAGGCGACGGCGGGAGGGGCCTGGGATTGGGCGGGTCCCGTGGCAGCTGAGGATACGCGGGGCGAGGGGGGCGAGCTGGCAGGGGCGGGGCCTGGGGCGGGGGGCGGGGCCCCCTCCTGGGGGAGGGAGAGCTGGGAGGCGGAGAGCGCGGCCCCGCCCTGACCCAGGCCGCCAGCCTGCAGGGGGTGGGGGCTCTTGAGGGGGGCGGGGCGGTGGGTGGGGCTGGGGGCGTGGTGCTGCACCAGGGAGAGTTGGGAGCCGGAGGTTCCCGCCGAGCCGTACTGGAAGGTCCGCCCCCCCCCGGCCGCCAGGGGGCTCTGGACGGGCGGGCTGGACATGGCGGAGGCGAAGGCGGCGGCGCCGGGGGGGAACTGCAGGCACTGCAGGGGGGAGGCCGAAACAGGGCTGGACAGGCTCTGCACCACCTGGAACCTGCGCACCATGCGGGGGGAGGCCACGGGCACGGGCCCCCCCCCCACCAGCGCCCCGCCCCCCAGCGGCACCCCCACCAGCGGGCTCCCCACCAGCGGGGTCACCACCTGGGGGCAGAAGCTCATGGCCACGGCCTGCTGGAGGCTGGCGATGGCCGAGCCGGGGGGGGGCTGGCCGGGGGGGGCGAAGATGCCCCCGTGCGCGGGCGGGGTCATGGACATGGCCCGCGAGCGCTGCAGGTCCACCAGCTGCACCATCTCCCGGTCGTACTTGACGATCTCCTGGATCATCTCGTTCTCCCGGTTGTTGAAGACGCCCGAGTTGAGGTCGTGCTGCACCTTGTGCTGCAGGATGGAGTTCTTCTTACCTGCGGAGCCACGGCAACCAGAACACGGCCGTCAGGTGTGTCACCCTCGCGTTCCGCATTTACCCAATCAGCTCGGGCCGCTTATCCCGACACCTTCAATAGCGCGCACACAGACATTAGCAACAGGCAGCGGTGCAGTATATAAGGGTTTAAAAAAAAAAAAAAACTTGGCTTGTAACCAAAAGGTTGCAGGTTTGATTCCCAGATAGGACGCTGCCATTGTACCCTTCGGTAAACTACTTAACCTGGACTGCTGTATAAACGGATTGTGTGTTTTAAAAAAAGGCACTCTGGATTAAAAGCAGCTGCTGAAATGTAATGTAATGTAATTGGCGACGGCACCAGGCTCCCGGGGTCAGAGTCCTTACCCAACCCTCTCAGTCTGACGCTGAGCGCAGCTGAAGGAGACAGAGGGAGATTTAAGGACGCGCCGCTTCCAGCACAAATGGATGTGAAGGTGACGTGCGGAGAGGAACAGAAGCAGAATACATTATCAGAGCCCGAGAGGGGTGGGGGGGGAGGGGGGCTGAGATACAGGTGCTCAGACAGGTGTGTTTTGCAGAAGACGGGGGCAGTGATTTGGCTATCGTGGCTGGTGTGGGGACCTCATACACACGCACACACACACACACACACACACACACACACAGAGGCACATCTCACTCAGAGCTCTCTCTCAAGCTGTTGTGTTTTGCTGAGTCACAATGTCTCTGGTGTCAGTGTCAGCAGGAGCCGCAGGGATGGGGGGGGGGCGCAGAGATGGGAGGGGACACAGGGATGGGGGGGGGGACGCAGGGATGGGGGGGGGGCGCAGGGATCACTCTCCACATCGTGAGCATCGAGACCCAATCTACAGCCAAACCTGCTCCCTCCACCCACAGCAGGCACACCTACACCTGCTGGGAGGGGGGGAGGGGGGGGACTACATCCAACTGCCCAATCCCCCAACTGACTTCTACAATTCCCTGTCACCCCCCCCCCCCCCTCACTTTTTTCAGCTTGTAAAGGTGAGTTACTGAGATGCCACCGGTGTTACAGCTCCAGGAGCACAGCAGCTGGGAACCTACCGGGCTCACAGTACTGCAGGAGAGAACTAGCACTGTCACTGTGGGGGAGCTAACACAGTGGTGACCTGAGTAACTGCCATGGCCAAATTAAACTCACCCAACCCTTTGGCGGGACAAGGTCAGCTGTACTGCACCCCAGAGGTCCAGTCAGAGGTTGTCATCTACTCAAAAGTGTTTCTAAAAATTCAGCATCTGTGCTTTCGGTCCTGTGCCAAGACGCGAAAATTAATATTCGTATTTATTTCTCGACATGACTGGTACGCAAACAACAAGTCAGGTAGTCTTCGCAGAGCCTGCTTGCTGTCTGTCTGTTTACAAAGCCATTACCCAAGTCCCCCTTGCAGCGTCAAAGCTGTTTTACTCAATGCCAACACAAAATCCGCAAATGTTTTCTGCGCTCAGCGCTAGACCTCAATATTTTATTTTATCATTCGAGCCCGACGCTTTGATATCCTCAGAGGCACTTTGTGTTTTTATAGTCCGCCTCTAATGATATATGTACCAACAAGCAGCAAATGAGAATCCTTCGAAGATTGTTCCCGAGTGCGTCGAACTTCTTTCTTTCTCACCTAGCCCGTTTGCGAACGCTTCTGAAAACAGCTCGGCGTTTTAACACTAATCACATACTCAATAACAAGCAAGCCGCACATTACTCAATATCTATCACTGTAAGCCGTCTGAAATACTATACAAGGCCCCAAAAAACAGCGTAGCTGGAAGCAGTCGTGTAGCTGGGCCCGCATGGAACCAGGCGGGCCTTCACAGTGGGGTGTGGCGGTCCAGTCGAGGTACATGTGTGGGGTGGGGGGGGTTAGCAGGGCACTATTTAGGGGGCCAGGGCCCACCCATGTCGACGCCTGTGACATGGCCCAGTAAGGGAAGCCTTTAGTGACAGAAAGACTGTGACGGAATTTCCTAATATTTCCTAATTTAGCTTGAGCCGTGCGACCTTTACGGACTGGCGATCTCCATTCCAGGGTCCCGGAGGGTTTTCTGTCTTACCCTTAATATCAGCAGCCAATTCAGACCCGAGAAACCAGGGATGGGTGAGTTAACTGTGTAATCAGCTGCTTCAATTGATCGATTAAGTGCCGAGCAACAACAAGAAACCAGCAGACCCTGCGGCCCGCCAGGACCAGGACTGAGGGTCACTGCTACAGACCCACCCACCGGCTCTGTATTCTCAACGCCGTGAGTTCTGTTCTGCTGCCGCTGGAGTCAAAATGATCCAATTCAGGGAGCATCTTTCGGAGATTTGAAAAAGGGGCGTGACCACGAGGACGACACCATAGCAACGGTCCTTCGGTGCTGTGACATCACAAAGGATACTCAGGTTTACCAGCCGGGGGACCTCTGGTATTTAAGAGCACTGAGAGGGAAAGAAGGAACGCGGGAGTGTCTGGAGGGTCTACAGAGCCTGGGTGTGTGTGGGTGAGGGGGGCTGTGGGGGGGGAAGGGGGGGGGCAGGTACCTATGCGGTCGAGCCGGTCGATGGCCACGGTCTCGAAGGCGCGCCTCATCATGGGGTACTCCTCCAGCACCTCGTTGAAGTTGTCGACGGACAGCGAGTACAGGCGGCAGTACGTCTCCGCCCGAACGCTCGCCGTGCGTCGCCCGCGCGTCAGCAAGCAGATCTCTGCGGGGGGGGGGGGGGGGGGGGGGGGGGGGGGAGAGGGAGAGAGAGGGGGAGGGGGAGAGGGGAGAGTGGGGGAGGGGAGAGAGAGGGAGGGGGGAGAGGGGAGAGAGAGGGAGGGGGAGAGGGGAGAGTGGGGGAGGGGAGAGAGAGGGAGGGGGGAGAGGGAAGAGAGAGGGAGGGGGAGAGGGGAGAGTGGGGGAGGGGAGAGAGAGGGAGGGGGGAGAGGGGAGAGAGAGAGGAAAAGGGAGAGGGGAGAGACAGAAAAGTAGAGAGCAAGAAATTGAGAGAGAGAGAAAGAGAGAGGGTAGGGCATAGAAAGAGGAAGAGAGACAAGGCAAAAAAGAGAAGAAAAGTGATGGGAGAGGGGAGAGTGGGGGAGGGGAGAGAGAGGGAGGGGGGAGAGGGGAGAGAGAGGGAGGGGGAGAGGGGAGAGTGGGGGAGGGGAGAGAGAGGGAGGGGGGAGAGGGGAGAGAGAGAGGAAAAGGGAGAGGGGAGAGACAGAAAAGTAGAGAGCAAGAAATTGAGAGAGAGAGGAAGAGAGAGGGTAGGGCATAGAAAGAGGAAGAGAGACAAGGCAAAAAAGAGAAGAAAAGTTAGAGAGAGGGAGCGAGGGGGTGAGATAAGGTGAGAGAAGATAGAAGAGAGGGATGGAGAGAGAGAGAGAAGGATGGATGGAGCAGGAGAGAGAAAGGAGGGAGGGCAGATTTCAATTACCACGCCAGAACACACACTGATGAAATAATCCATCTGAAATATGTGCTGCCGCACGGGGAAGCTACTCCACCATTTTATTTTCTTCTTCTCCGACACATTTTCACAGAGAAAAGGCGGAATCCATGCTGCCTGTGGTGTGTTGCCAGTTCCAGCCTGAGGTGAACACCAGGTGCTCACACCTGAGGCCAGGTATAAGCAAGTCACTTTGTTCTGTTCTTTTTTTTTTTACTCTTTTTTTTAAAAACACTCAACACTTGTAGCTTTTGCACCTTTGAAAAAATCAGTAATCTTACAAAAGGTTGCTCTTTTTTATTTCTGAGTCACGGCGGGGGAACAGTCTTTTCCACACACACGTGGCGAAAAAAGGATCTTTTGTTGTAATAGCGGAATAATTGATTTTCGTTCCGCCTTTTGAGAAAGTCTTCCCAAATCTTAAAAATAAAAAAAAATAAAAAACGTGTAATGGATTGTCATAAACACAGGGCGCTGGGCTAACTGTGACTCCTCCCCCTCATTATTAAGGGCCAATCAGGAAAGCCGGAAGAGAAGCCGGGGGGAGAAGAGGAAAGACCCATTGAACAGCAGGAGCGGAGCCATGCGAGATGGGTCATTCGGAGATGCCGAGGTGTGCCTGAGATTAAATGAGTTTGCCCTAATTTGATTAAGACAGCTAATTAGCCGACGCTGTTCTGGCTCAAAGCCTCTTGTTAAGACTTAATGAAGTAGAATGCTTCACGATATTGGAAAGTAAACACTTTCGGCTTATTGATTTTGCTTTATTTACTTAAAAAACAAAACGGTAGGTTTCGAGATTGATTTGTTAAGGCTACCCCCGGTGGAAAGTCCCCTTCAGACCTATCCACCGAAAGCTGACGCGTTTTTTTTAAAAGAGGTTTTTAACAGAGATCCAGATTAAATCTACCCGCCGGTGTGCGCGTGATCCCGTGTTGTCTAACGAACGCCGAAGCGCTCGTCAGCAGACAACCTCGCCAGCTGACGGGGCTGACTATAGCGAAAGTAGAGAAAAAAAACATAACACTCGCTTAAAATAAAAAAACGGCTGCAACAGTCGCGTTGATTACAACGTTGATCGCGCAGCCAGATATCTGTCTAACCGACAGCGAGTCGTGCTGAAGCACAACAGTGACAGCCGTATCTACATAAAGGCTCTTTAACATTTTCGCGTTTGATGTTTGCTTAAATTTGTTGGACAAAGTTTAGGGGCAAAATGTTGCTGTTTGATTGGATGATTGGGTGTAACTCCACAACCCCGATCTGTGCATGCTGGAGAGGAGGGGAAGCGATGGGGTTGTGTCATATCTTACGACGAGAAAAAACGGGGACTGCCTATTCCAACAGATAAAACCAACCAATATTAACCCGTTCCCATGACGATAGGACAGCCCAGCATATCTGACCAATCACAGGCTGCCCCACCATCGCTGCGGAGCAGCACATTGGGAAGGGCTAGTCTCACTAAGAGCAGTTATAAACATATCCAGTCACTGCACACCAGATGACAAATTCCCTGTACCTGAGTTAGTCTTTCCCCTCTAATACAAGACTTGTGAACCAGATTTGTTAATAAAGGTAAGAAACAGGCAAATAATGCTTTTTTAAAATCCCGCTAGGCCACATATTACATGAAGAATGTTGTCCTTAATGAAGCACACATAACACCTTCATTAGAATCTCATAACATTTTTAACCATGTCATAACATCTCTCAAGCTTTTATTTCTTATTTTATGGATCTATTATCTCCCAATTCGTAATACCCATGTCTGTACTGCCCCAATATGTTAAATAAAAAAAAGAAAAAAACAAGCAAGCCTGCTTCTCTTCACCCTGCAATCTCTCAATTGACCAAAGGGGGCACTATTGCACAAAGAGCTCCTTCCCTGAGACACTAATCAATGTGATGATCACCAGCTCGAGGGAACACTACATCTGTCGAATGTACAGTGACACTCTAATGCCTGACTGAACTAAATCCTCACAGGCTAACGGATTTAAGGGCTACCCACCCGCCAATCAAAAGTCCCGTCTAATTGCTTAGGGCTGCTGACTTATAAAACCGCTACTCTGATGTAAAGAAGGCGCTTTTACGAGCTTCATAATCACAAAGGATTTGGGAAACGCATACATTTGTGAGAAGCGTCATTTTTTTTTCTCCTCCAATTTTTATTCTGTGGAAAAAAAAAACTGTCCCGAGGCTCCATCGGCGCGCCGATAACCGAAGCTTTGGCCGTAAAAAAAAGTTTTCGGCGCGGCGGAGACGACGACGCGGAAGGAAATCTGCAAGCCTTTTGGAAACAGAGCGGGCGCTGAGTCGCCTTTTTGTGCGGAAGAGGAAAAAAAGAGAGAGAGAGAGAGAGACATCTTTCTCCAGACAACCGCAAGGACCGCGCCGAGAAAACACGAGCGGTCCGGGGAGATTAACGACTTCCTGTCTTTGAGCCGTAAACGGCCGACGCTGGCCTGGCGCGAGCGACCAAACCGAAATAAATCCACGCGGAACGTTACAAACGACCCCGTCACGGGCGCTGCGTGCGCCCGGCCCAGCCCTGCATTATTAATTAGCCACGTGCGCCCCCCGCCATCGTCAAAGCCACACACCGTCCCACACACCGTCCCGCACACCGCCCCGCACACCAGCCCACACCGTCCCACACCGTCCCGCACACCAGCCCACACCAGCCCACACACCGTCCTGCACACCAGCCCACACACCAGCCACACACCGTCCCGCACACCAGCCCACACCAGCCCACACACCAGCCCACACCAGCCACACACCGTCCCGCACACCAGCCACACACCATCCCACACCGTCCCGCACACCAACCCACACCAGCCCACACCGTCCCGCACACCGTCCCACACCGTCCCGCACACCAGCCCACACCATCCCACACACCAGCCATACACTGTCCCGCACACCAGCCACACACCGTCCCGCACACCAGCCCACACCAGCCCACACCGTCCCACACCGTCCCGCACACCAGCCCACACCATCCCACACACCAGCCATACACTGTCCCGCACACCAGCCACACACCGTCCCGCACACCAGCCCACACCAGCCCACACACCAGCCCACACCAGCCACACACCGTCCCGCACACCAGCCCACACCAGCCCGCACACCAGCCACACACCGTCCCGCACACCAGCCCACACCGTCCCGCACACCAGCCCACACCAGCCCGCACACCAGCCACACACCGTCCCGCACACCGTCCCACACACCAGCCCACACCGTCCCGCACACCAGCCACACACCGTCCCGCACACCAGCCCACACCGTCCCGCACACCAGCCCACACCAGCCCGCACACCAGCCACACACCGTCCCGCACACCAGCCCACACCGTCCCGCACACCGTCCCACACACCAGCCCACACCGTCCCGCACACCAGCCACACACCGTCCCACACCGTCCCGCACACCAGCCCACACACCGTCCCGCACACCAGCCACACACCGTCCCGCACACCAGCCACACACCGTCCCGCACACCAGCCCACACCGTCCCACACACCAGCCACACATCGTCCCGCACACCAGCCAGACACCGTCCCGCACACCAGCCCACACCGTCCCGCACACCAGCCCACACCGTCCCGCACACCAGCCACACACCGTCCCGCACACCAGCCCACACCAGCCACACACCGTCCCGCACACCAGCCCACACCAGCCCACACACCAGCCCACACCGTCCCCCACACCAGCCCACACCGTCCCGCACACCAGCCCACACCAGCCACACACCATTCTGCACACCAGCCCACACCAGCCACACACCGTCCCGCACACCAGCCCACACCAGCCGCACACCAGCCCACACCAGCCACACACCATCCCCCACACCAGCCCACACCAGCCCACACACCAGCCCACACACCGTCCTGCACACCAGCCCACACCACACCTCTCTGTCTGAATTGTTTTAAACTCGTTTCTCTTAGTCTCTTTCAGTGTTTTTTTTTTTTTTTTTGAGATATGAAAAATGACCCAGAAACCTCCACAAAGGACCTCGGGCCTCTCTCTCTGGGTCGGCGGGACTTCAAAAGCAGCCTCTGAGGGGACGCTTTGAATCTGGGACACGACAGTTGGAAGTCGGGGGGGGGGGAGGGGGGGGGCACTCGAATAGGAGTCAAACACTAAGGGCAAAACGCTCTGGGTTCATTCTCCTTATCTCACTGCAGTTGTGGTTTTTTATGTACTGATATTACAGCTGGGGTCACCCTGGGAGAAAGTGGGGCTTAGAGAGCCTTTACACATCTCTTATAGAACATCTACAAAAAGCTGCATGTGGGATTATTGGACATCTTTTTTTCTTATTGATGATATACAGACCAAATGGGTCAAATACATATTTGTTTTTGGATTCAAATACTTTTCTGTGCCCTGTTGATCTTGCCTGGCGTAACTGAGCCAGCCAGTACGGCCAGAAGGCAGGGTTTTGCACTTGTTGAGAGTATTTCACTGGTTTCCAGACAAGAATCAGTAAAGCGAAGAAAAGTATTAATCCAAAACAAATAGGTATTTGACCCAGGTCTGATGATATTTAACTAAAACCCAAATGCTGTATGTAACAGTGTATGTGTGGCAGAGCGGGGCAGGGGCTGTGTTCGGGGGAAGTGTTCCTGACACTCTGACCTTAACTGTGTGCTGTCGGGGTGTCTTGTGGCGTAGCCTGCAGAGCACTGTCCACCTGCTCATTACGAGCCGCGACGTCGGCGGTTCGAGTCCCGACCGCGCGACCCTTTGTCGCACGTCTCTCCCTCTCCCTCTCTCTTCCCCTGTTCTTCCTGTCTCTCTACGCTGTTCTGTCCAATAAAGCTGTAAAAAAAAAAGCCCCCCAAAAAAAACAAACTATGTGCTGTTAACTCTCTGCTCATTGCAGGAGAGTTGAGTCTCCAGGGAATGACTCTGATGTTCTCCACTGCTGAGCACCGCTCTGGTCCCCGCAGAGCGATCGCAAACGTACTGTAATGTGCATCTCATAAGTGTCGGGTTCCGTTTACTTTGAGTGTCTGTGTTCTCAGCGACGGTTCACTAAAACAGCCGCGTCGGCACGAAGACTCCGGACCCGTCCTTCTTCGCTCGCTCAACGGGCCGCTGCATGACAGGACTCGCGTTAAAAGTGATGTCATGGACAAAGGAAACGTGACATCATCCACAATGGAACGCGGTGTAGCACACACACACACACGCACACCGGAACTGCAGTCGCTATGACGACAAGAACGGAATCGCCGAAAGACAGTGCTAACATCCGTCCCACCCATTGGGCGACGGTACAGCCAATCACACGCCACTCTGCGGGGGCTTCGCTGCCCGTAGCCGAGGCCAGAACGATCCAGATTCGAACCTGGACCGTGGGGCTTACCCGCACACGAGAACAAGTTCCTTAACAGAGCGAGCCACCAAGCAGCCCCCCCCCCCGCCCCCCGCCCCCCAATTCTCTGGCTCTCAGAAGCTGGTTTTTTATTTTTATTTTTTTGACAAATGAAAAGCGAAGGAGTGATGGAGCCGCACCTCCGAAGTAGGAGCCATCGGAGAGCTTCATTCCCATGGTGCCCTTGGTGAGCACGCTCACCACCCCGTGCTGGATGAAGTACATCTTCTTGCCGATGGTGCCCTCCCTGATGATGTAGTCCCGGGGCTGGAAGACCTCGAAGCGCAGCTTGGTCAACATGGCGGTCACGAAGTTGGGCTCCGCGTTGGCGAAGAGGGGCATGGACGCCACCAGCTTCCTGCAGTTGAAGTTCACGATTTCCTGGGGGCGAGAGACGAAGAGAGCGAGAGATGTCACAGTGCAACTCGTCACGCACACCTTGCTATTGTCTGTCCTGTCCAGGTGTTTGCAGAGGAACACCAACCCGGAAATTTAAAGACAGAAAAAAAAAAAAACACAAACAAACAAAAAAACAACAACTCCCACACATTAGATCTCCTGCCAATCTTGCCAACTTTATGCAACATGTCAGTTAAAAAAAAAAAAATTTTTTTAAAACAAAGTTTCAAGTCTGTACAAGCCTCATCAGGTTCAAAAGTGGGACAAACTGAAATACTGGTTTTTAACTGACGCACTGAGGCTCGCAGCGGGGGGCCAGTTTCCACGTTCACAGAAAGACATCACGATACAACATCATGCCAGGTAGCGCGTGATACCGTCCAGCTCCTTACCCATTACACTACACTGCCCCCTCCCCCCAATCGAGCCCCCCCCTCACCTCCCTCAGGGGCTCATTCAGCTCCTCCAGGATGCTCTCCTCGTCGAACATCTTCCCCTGGTACCGGTGCTCGTAGTAGTCGTGGATCTTCTGCCGGAAGTCGGCCGGAAGTTTGTGAAAGGACATGTACTGCTCCACTTGTTTATACTGAAATGAGAGGGGGAGAGGGGAGGGAGAGACAGAGGGGGAGGGAGGGGGAGAGAGGGGGAGAGAGAGAGAGCTAGTCAGGCATTCTCTTCTTTGTATTGAATGGGGGGATTCGAGCTCCATATGTGCTTAAGTAGCACTGCTATCACGGTTGTCCTGGCAATAGAGCGTGATTAAACTGAACTGAGAGACAGAGAGAGAGAGAGAGAGAGGGAGGAAATGGTACACGGAAAGGAGAACATTTGCTATTGTTGAAATAACCATATGATTTTTTTCTCCTCGTTATTAACTTTGGCTAATTATATGAGCATCATGTCAGTAATGCATATTGAATTGAGTGAGGGGGAGGAAAGGGCAGGGGGAGAGGGGGAGCGGCTTTCTCTTATTCTTCCTCTCTGATTAAATTTCTTGGTCCCTGACCTCACTGCTGGAGTTTTGAAACTAATGATACACTGTTTACAGTTCTCTACTTCCTTTTTCACCATAGAGAGTTCCTTTCGGTGAAGAAAGAGGGAGAGTGATTCTCTCCACTCGAAGGAGGTGATAATGGGAGAGAAGACAATGCAATGTCCCTGCAGTTTGGGGCTGTGGATCTTAGAAGAGAGAGGGGAACAGTAGTACTAGCAGACTGCAGATAGAGGGCGCCAGACTAGGCAGTTGAGCTCCTCTGTCAGCATTCACCGTTTCTCCCTTCCTGTCTCTTTAGCTGAAGCACTATTCAATTTCACCTTGTTTCCCTCAGATTGTTTCTGAAGTCACCTTAGGTGGTCTGTCCAAGAACATTTTCAACAAAGAAAAACCAAAAAACGAAGAAAGCGACTCTCAAGATGTGCCGAGCATTTTTAAACCAGGCTGCTGGATTGATGTCTGCTCGATATGGGGCAACAAAACAACAAAGTACTTTCCTCAAAGTTAATTTTTTTTTGTTGAAAAATTATAATTACAGTACAAATTTGGAACACATTTTCAAACTCCATTGAGAGCCACTCTGCCTTACTTAACAGGAGGAGTAATTGGTGTGTGTGTGTGTGTCTGTGTGTGTGTGTGTGTGTGTGTGTGTGTGTGTGTGTGAAAGAGAGAGAGAGAGAGAGTGAGGGAGTATGTGAATGTGTGTGTGTGTGAGAGAAAGAGAGAGAGAGAGAGAGAGAGAGTGAGGGAGTATGTGAATGTGTGTGTGTGTGTGAGAGAGAGAGAGTGAGGGAGTATGTGAATGTGTGTGTGTGTGTGTGTGTGTGTGTGTGTGTGAAAGAGAGAGAGAGTGAGGGAGTATGTGAATGTGTGTGTGTGTG
>CM077289.1:3783590-3788590 GCA_039654925.1 Anguilla pacifica
CATCCCAAAAACATTCCCAGCTTCTTTTTTTCTGTCTTTTTCAGTCTAGATGCAGTAAAAATCCCCAAGATGTGACATCACTGCTCCTCCTCCCCCCCGCTACTGTCAAACTGGTACGTCCCATGGGGGCTGTAGGGGGTGGGGGCGGTTGAGGTGGGGGTGGAGGAGCGGTATAAATTTTTAATGCGCTTGCGTTTCACGGCTCTGAAGTCAACATCGCGGGTCTGCGGAGGAATTCTAATTTTGGTTCAGGAGAGACAGTCACACGGCCGCGTACCTCACCGCCTGGCGCCTCTAAACCCCGCTCCACTGCGTCACAAACGCGGGGCCGTGCGTGGAGTGTGTAGATCTCTCGATGGCGAATGTGAGCGAAGGCGTGGTCGTTTCCGCCATTCCCCTCACACCTACAGCGCCCCCTTTTTTTATGGCGGAACTCTATACCAACCCCAATCCTGTCCCCCTTTGTCCCAAAGCCAATCATTTCACCTGATTCTGTGGACATCTTCAGCGGGCCTGCTCACAGAAGGACAACGTGCCAGGACAGACACCCAGAGGACAATACATAACAGTGCTCCCCCTACTGGTGACAGAGGGAATTGGTGAAATAAATGGTGGGGGAAAGCTATTAAAACCACGATTCACCAAATCGAGTCTCAGTTTGGACACAGCTCCTCTAAGCCACACCAGCCCTACTCTGATTGGACACAGCTCCACTAAGCCACACCAGCCCTACTCTGATTGGACACAGCTCCACTAAGCCACACCAGCCCTACTCTGATTGGACAGAGCTCCTCTGAGTTCTTCCTGTGCTGTCTGTACGCATTCTCTGAGGTTGCTCTCACTCACGAGCATCACGCCTAGAGTGCACAGAGCAAGTTCGGTCAGGGAAATCAACCAATCACAGACACGCAACACCTTTTTTCTCACGCCCATCCAATCACATGCACAGGAAACCAATGGAGCGCCATTTTAAACCAACAGACAGATCTCTCCAGTGCTGCTGCTTGCCTGCACTGCTCTTGCCTGCTTCACTCGCTTCTGCACAGGACTGCACTCACCCTCCACCACCCCAGCACCACCTGCTGTTTGGATCTGCTCCTAGGTACTGGGGGTACTTCTGGTATTCATCCTGTTTAGTAGGGTAGATGTATCGTCCTCCCTGTCAGATAGAGTAGTGCACACTGGCATATGCACTGTAGTACCTGAAGTAGATCCACTCAGCGCCAAACCAAAAAAAAAAATAACTTTAAATTATGTTAAAATAGTTCATCTAAATACGCGAGTTGTCCTGACTGAATTATGACACCACACACCGTGCCACACAGCAAGAGATATCATTAGCCTGCCAAGCTAAAGCCATCAGTTCCCAGGCAAGGAAGTGAATCTCACTCTCACTGTATCGCTATGGGCGATGTCACACCCTGTAGCAGATGTTCACACGCTAACTGACATCTCTAAATTCTGCTACTTCTGCAATAACAAATATTCTTATAATATTCTTACTGGATTTTTTTGTTTTTTTGCCACACACACACACACACACACACACACACACGCACGCACACACATGTCTTCAGTGAAATTCTGAGAACCAAGGACCTGGAATGCAAATGGAAACAGAAGCTCTATAGCTTGTTCTACTCTGAATCCTCCCGGGTTGGGGGTCAACTTTTCAATTGACTTAGTTCAGGAAATGAAATGAAATGAAATAAAATGCAATTTGAGAACTGAAAAAAAAAACTCCCAGTGATGTTCCAACAGGATCTTTTTTTTTTGTTTTGTTTTTTCAGGAAATAAACTGAATTTCATTTCACCTGCTGAACTGAATTGAAATGAAATCGACTCCAACTCTAGGAGGGTTAGGGGAGGGAACTGTAGTCAAAGAGCTAAAAAAAAAAAAAAAAAAAAAACAAACAGACGAGCTGTTTTTCAGCTGAACGTGGCTGTTCTGGAACTGCAGCACAGAGCGTAAGGCTGGCTCCGTGCTGCCTCGTCCTGCTCCGTGTCCCGAACACACAGATGCAAGATGGGGGTTTATCAGGGGCCACAGCCTGAGGTGAGACTGGGAGGACCAGGTGTGTCGAAGGGACAGGTGTGTTGAATTTAGGGCCCTATGGTTACAGTGGCAGAGACAGACAGACTTAGCCTCTCTCTCTCTCTCCACAGAACAGATGGGCAGACTCCACACATTTTGGGGGGATGTTTTTTGGGTGGGTTGGAGTAAGGGGTAAATTAATGCAAAAAAAACACAGCTGAACATCTGCGTTTGGGGAAAACCCTGAGCTTACCAGAGACAGAGACAATCTGAATTTCTCTGAAGAATTAACCTAAAGAAATTAAAAACCACTCTTATCCTTGACTCATAAACGGGAACGAACATTGTGTTTTTTCTTCACAAACACATCCCCAAAATGACCTTGCCAAAATGTTGTTTGAATCCTGGCCAAGATTCCATCTATGCTAGCACACAGAACAGCTATGGTAGCACAAAGGATATTTATGGTAAAACACTGAATATAATTGGTAGCCCATAGGACATCTATGGTATATATATATAAATGCAGTCCATTTAAAACACTTGATATCTATGGTGGGACACCGAATATCTATGGTAGCACACACACGCACACGCGCACACACACACACACACACACACACACACTCACACTGCACACACTGCACACACGCACACACAAACACGCGCACACACACACACACACGCACATGCACACGCACACGCACACACGCACACACACGCACACACGCACACGGCGTAGTGTCAGAGAAATTTAGGAGATTAATCTGGGGACACGGGGGCTCACAGGGCGCCCCTCCGCTTATCGAACTGCACACACGTCCCACGGGACGTCCGGGTCCAGACACCAGAGACATGGGAGCCCAATTCCCTGTCGATTCAGCCAATCAGAAAAGTTCATCATAAACGGAGCTGATTATTTGGAAAGTCCGCATCAAAGAATTTAGGGCACATTTTAGGAATTGGCGGAGTTGAAACAGAAGGGATGGTCCAACCCAACTCCGCCCCAACCAGAGCAGTGCCAGAGATTCACATGAGAAGGGAGGGTGCTCTTGAGCAGGACATCCAGGGTTTTTCGGGTTCGGCACCCTCAATAGAAGCGGGCAGTGGTGGAAATTGGCGAGGGGGTAAATTCTGCAAAGGCGGAACAGCTTGCCAGGTGATGTTGTCAAGGCAACAAGCGTGAAAGCACCCGGTCACATCGTCTATGCTAGGCGTGCGCAACTCCGGTCCTGCAGGGCCGGTCCTCGTTCTGGTCTTTATTCCAACCAGTCAGCTCAGTTTCGGTTTTCTGACAGCTCTCTAAACTGCACAGGTTCACTCCTGTACCTGAGCACAGCAGCACTGCAGTCTATCGCTGGAGCTGGTGCTCATACAAACGTCAGACCAAAGACAATTAAACGATTAAGAGCAGAAGCTGGCTCAAAATCCTGAAACGGATCGGCCCTTGTTGCGCACCCCTGGTCTATGCAGACTAATACCAACCCTCACGGTGTTCAAGTCCAGGCTTGAGACAGGGCTAGACCTCAATTAAAATGGAGCCTAGCTGTAAAATATTATGTGCACTGGGGCTCATATAATCTGTTATCACGGAGTCAGTCTTTTGCTGTGACACGAGGCCCGATCTTTGTCGTTAGGAAGCGTTGAATAAAGTTTGCAGATGTCCGTTTTTCCCCAGCAGTCTACTTCAAATCCCTGACTGCCCCCCCCCCCCCCCAGCCCCCCCCCCCCGCCACCCGTACACACACACACGCCGCTACATTTGTCTTCTGGTCCACAGCTCATGATTTTTGTCATTGCCCCAGGGTGTGGGTATGATCGGAAGAGTTATTATCAGGCAATTTCCTGTTTGGAGTTTGTGGATTCCCAGGCTGCTTGTAAGAGCCGTTGGCAGCGCCTCACGTGAAAGAGGAGGACCTCGAGAGAGAGAGAGAGAGAGAGAGAGAGAGAGAGAGAGAGGGGGGGGAAGAGAGAGAAAGAGAAAGAGAGAGAGAGGGGGGTGGGAAGAGAGAGAAAGAGAGGGGGAGAGAGAGAGAGAGGGAGAGAGAGAGAGAGAGAGAGAGAGAGAGAGAGAGGGGGGGGGAAGAGAGAGAAAGAGAAAGAGAGAGAGAGGGGGGTGGGAAGAGAGAGAAAGAGAGGGGGAGAGAGAGAGAGAGGGAGAGAGGAAGGGAGGCAGCGAGCCATTTCAGTTCAGCTTAGGTAGACGAATGGCACATTGTGACAAAACCAGCCAGCAGGTCAGACCCCTCCCTCCCTCCCTCCCTCCCTCTCTCTCTCTCTCTCTCTCTCTCTCTCTCTCTCGCCAGGTGGCCTCCACCCGGCAGCAGCCTCTGTACAGTGACAGCGCTGAGCCGCTAAAGTTCCCTGCCCTGGAGTCAGCCGAGACTACGGCGTTCCGAAGTGGAACATTCATTCAGGAGCATTCCGGAAGCCGGCAGCCAGGCAGACAGGCAGACAGGCAGACAGGCAGGCCATCAGCTGGGAGACGGCTCAACTCCCCCCCCACGGTTGCCACTCACCCCCGCCCCGCCCCCCTCCCCCCCCCCACCAGGACGTCAGTCAGCGCTCAAGGACAGAGCACAGCACCGCATGCGAGGGACCGCATTACCTTGTGAAGGACATCCCTACCGCCACCCCAAACCTACCCACATCCCCGCCCCTTTCCCACCCCCCACCCCCCCCCACACTGCTGCCTGCTGCCTCATCAATTTTCACCCGGCTCGGAGGGACTTACATCACAGTGACGCTGGCATCTAGCTCACACCCCCGCTGTATCCCAGATGAGAAGCCCCGCTGGTGTTCATTGGCTGTTCGCAGGAAGCCCCGCCCACTCCCAGTCTGCTGCAGCACAGCAGAGTGAAGCCAGTGAAGGCTCTGCAGAGGCATGCGGACCGTACCATGTTGACACAGACGGGGGGGGGGGGGAGCATTTCTCATATCTACTGCACTTCAAGCTCCACTGGGA
>CM077289.1:3791090-3956090 GCA_039654925.1 Anguilla pacifica
TGAGGAGGAAGAAAAACAGGTGCAGGGTGAGGAGGAGGGAGACAAGGAGGAGGAGGAAGAGGAGGAGGAGGAGGAGGAGGAGGGGGAGCAGGAGGAGGAAAAAAAGGGGCAGGGTGAGGAGGGGAAGAGGTAGAGGATTCAGGAGGAAGAAGACAAGGAGGAGAAGGGAGGAGTTGGACAGGAGATGGAGGAAAAGAACCAGTGGTTCACTAACACTAACAAAAATACTTGCAGTAACACAAATACTAAAGCTACCCTAACACGCTAACGCTAACCAAAACATTCGCAATAACACAAACACTGAAGTTGACACTAACACTAACTAACAATGACTTGGACCATACGTGTTTTTGTTTATTCACGGATGCCTCAAAGGTACGAGAATACCCCAGATATTTAAGCTGAATTAAGTTTACCAGATCAAAATCCCATTTCATAAAATGAAAGCGTGCAGTGCGCAGATGCCTGAAACGCGGTGTTAAAAATAAGGTGTGAGGATGCCAAGGTATTTTTCGAATCCCCTAAGTTACACTTGCAAAACCTGTTAATATATCATTGTACTAAAACAGACGGTGTCTGAATGCTCACAGCTAATTATAGGAAGCGCCTCCTTTAGTCTATAACCAAACGGAGTCACTGATCACCACCTAAATAAACTTACATGGATTTAGCGCCGTCTAGGCTACGTATTATTTCCAAAAGTTGCGAATCTTGAGAAACAAGGTTCTTCAGAATGTTGGGAAATTTCCCAACTTTCCCTCTGCACGACCCTTAATCGTCACTCTAGTTTAAAAATAAATAAATAAATAAATAAATGTGATGCTATGAATATCTTCTGATAGAGCTGCAAATAACTGGTTAATATACAAAAAAATGCATTTCGGCGACATAAACATAAAAATATAATCGCCATAGTTCTTGACTTATAGGGGGCTATATTCGCTCCAGGAAACCCGGGTGAAAGAATGGGCACGCGCGGCCGCCGCGCCGATAAGGTGTACAAATACAAGCGAGCGCGCGTAATAAATTTTACTGCGGGCTGTTCTGCCCGGTATCCAGAAGGGCTTGTCTGAATTTACAAGGCTCGACCGGGCGTTTAGCTCCTCTGCCACGCTCGACTGCACGCGCTTTGAATGGGAGAAACTGGTGTAACCCACGCTCGTTAATCTCTGCGCTGTCAACTGGACATCCTTTAAAAAATAAAAAAATTAAAAAAACATTCATTTCCGGGATCGGGAAAAACAATAGCATATTTTATCCACCACAGCGATTTTTAGTCTGCTATTTCCCAGCTCCATATTACTAGTGAGAGCTAGAAAAGCAATGAGAAGTGCTAGCGCCTCCGGTGTAGTCAGTTGTTGCCAAACAGATGTACACTGGGCAGTGCTTTGATTTAAAAAAAAAAAAAAAAAAAAAAAACAGCCAAGTCAGTAGTGAAGTTTCAGGCATTTTGATCGCAGCCCTGGCTGTTCTTCCAGCTGTAAATCGCCGCTTCAGGGTATCGCTCTGTCTTATGTCAAGCACCGTTTAATCTCGTGTAATTCTTTCTCTGACGCACTCAAACACGGATAACAGTTATACTCCGGATCCAGCACTGCGTCCAGTCACAAAGTTACTGGAGGTGGTCGGAGAGATGGCGGTAAGGTGTGTGTGTATTTATGCGTGTGTCTGTGTGTGTGTATTTATGTGCGTGTGTGCCTATGTATGTGTGTGTGTGCGTGCATATTTATGTGTGTGTGTGTGTGTGCATATTTATGTGTGTGTATGTATCTGTGTGTGCGTGCATATTTATGTGTGTGTGTGTGTGTGTGTTTGTGTGTGCATGAGAGAGTGTGTGTGTGTGTTGTACCAGAGCTGTGGAGCTCAGATGAGGTCCCTGCAAGTGGAATCTTGTTTACTCTCCCCCGTGTTTGGAGACAGACTCCTGTTTCCAGACAGATCAGAGGAGCGCGAGAATTGGCTCATATATCAGGGCGAGTGAACCAAGTCCAGACGAAGGTGGCAATCTCCGAATTCCCAATTCAGCCCCCCGTCCCGTCTAAGGAGCGCCGCTGAAACGGGCCCGGCCTCCTGGAGCGTGGCCAGAGGAGGACCTGCCTCCCCCACGCCGAGTCTGTTTCCTTCCCACATTTCCTGTCTTTTGTTCCGCCGAGACTTCTTCTTCTGTGGTCGTGCTGTTGCCCTCGGCTTGACTTTGCAGGTGTAATATCAGCGAGTCTGTTGCACTGTGGGACCCGGTGTACTGTGACAAACGGTCTGCCGGCTCCGCTCCGCAAAGGCATTACATTTGATCTGAGGGGGGGGGCATCATCGAGTGCTTCCTTATCGAGTGCTTCCTTTTAGATCACAATGTTGGTTGTGTCTGTGTGTGAGTGTGTGTGTGAGTGAGTGAGTGAGTGAGTGTGTGTTTGTGTGTGTGTGAGAGTGTGTGTGTGTGCGTGCATGGGTCTGTGTGTGTGTGCATGTGTGAGTGAGTGAGTGAGAGTGCGTGTGAGAGTGAGTGTGTGTGTGTGTGAGTGCATGGGTCTGTGTGTGTGTGTTTGCGTGTGTGAGTGAGTGAGTGAGTGAGTGAGTTTGTGTGTGTGTGTGTGCGTGCGCATGTGTCTGTGCGTCTGTGTGTGTGTGTTAATCCCAGTTTCTCTCTCTCTCCCTCTCTTTCTCTCTCCCCCTCTCATTCTCTCTACCTCTCTCTCCCCTCTCCCTTTCCCTCTCGTTGTAGTTGTCCCTGAAGTCACCTCTGTCCACAGCGGCTGGCTTTTCTCACTTCTTAATGCGTTGCGCCAAAGCCAGCGATTGGTCTCAGCTACATACTGTCCGCCCTCATTGAATTACAGTCGATTAGCCTGAAAAGGCTCAGTGGCTACACTGTAGCTTCATATTGAAAATTAATGCCTCACCCCTCCACCCCCTCACCCCCCTTAGGGGACAAGCGGTCAGCCGCATGATGCAGAGGGTCTGAATTGGCTGATATCGCTTATCGCTGAGTCCACTGTTTGTGATGCAAGACACCGCCCATCCCCACCCACACACCAATCCTCTTTGAGAATATCTGATTTCTGTTTCACACACTGCATGCCACACAGTACTACAGGAGAGCCAGTGACTTATTTTACACCCTACAGGCTACACACAGTACTACAGGAGATCCAGTGACTATTAAACACCCTACAGGCCACACAGTACTACAGGAGAGCCAGTGACTATTTTACACCCTACGGGCTACACACAGTACTACAGGAGAGCCGGTGACTACTTTGCACACAGTTACTGTAGAGGCTGATACAAACTGAGGAGGAAAAAAAGAGACCGTATTAATTTTCTCAAAAGAAACAGCCCAGATTGCCCCCCCTCTGCCCACACAGTGATTCAGAGAACATCTGCCCCGCCCCCCCCCCATTCCTCAGCCTGTGCCCACCTGGCACCTGTATATCATTGAGCCAGGCAGACCTGGGCACTGAGCCCATCTCCACCTGTCACACCTGTCAGGTGGCTTCCGAGGCGGGCACGTCTGTCGCACTGGCAGGCGACCCTCATGCCACCTCTGAGTCAGACTCCGGCGTCTGTAATCCCACAAGAGAACGCCGCAGAACTGCTGTGCTGTCTCACCTAGCCACTCCCGCCTGCAATTAAGGATCATGCACAGGAGCACGACACTTCAGCTCCTCTGCATTGCTGAAAGTCTGCAGAGTCTGACTCATCCAAACCAGCCATAGATACTGTGCAGGAAATGTGTTTTAAAAGCTTGAACTCAGAGAGAGTTAAGGGGCAGACTGGCACTGTGCAGACTCAGTAAGGCCGGTTACAGGCTTATCTCTGTAGACTGGGTAAAATCCTTTCTGTGGTTCTCTTCTCTTGCTTCTCCTGTTCTATAAGTCTGTCTGTCTGTCTGTCTGTCTCCCTCTCTGTCTGTCTGTTCTACCTGCCTCTCTGTCTGTCTGCCTGTCTGTCTGCACATCTCTGCCTATCTGTGTGTGTGTCTGTCTCCCTCTCTGTCTGTCTGTCTGTCTCCCCCTCTGTCTGTCTGTTCTACCTGCCTCCCTGTGTGTCTGCCTGTCTGTCTCCCTCTCTGTCTGTCTGTCTGTTCTACCTGCCTCACTGTCTGTCTATCCTCCTGTCTCCCTCTCTGTCTGACTGTCTGTTCCACCTGTTTCTCTGTCTGTTTCTCTGTCCAGTTCTCAGATTCTCAGTCTGCCTTTTTTTACATACCTGTTTCTCTGTCTGTCCGTCTGCCTGTCTGTCCTGCCTACCTGTGTGTCTGTGTGTCTGTCTGTCCCTCTGTGTCCCTGGGCAGGTGTGGGACCACGAGGACCAGGAGGGCCGTCGGCGTGTTTACCGCGTGGCACGACTCCGCAGCCCGTGCGTTAGCAGGCGTTACCGAGCGACTGAGCGTGGGATTATGGGTAAGGAGGGGAGAGCCACAGATAAGGCCACGAGCTGCTCTACGATCAGCTTTAGCTCGAGCGCCAGAGCGGTTTTGACCCTTTAAACACGTGAAAATATATATATACCCTGCGATTTAACAGCACTGCTGCAGTACAAACAGAACAACCTCATTTTGATGAGAATGTGCACAGGAGTCTTCCCCCATGTCTCCACTGTGGAAATCGAAAGCGATGTGTGTTATTAGCTGGCCACACCAAACAGAAATGACTTTCCATCGTCCTTCCCCGTGTGCACCCAACAATTCAATTAGCAATTCTAATCCGCACGCTTCCTTCAATAAACGCCACACCGATTAGCCTCCAGATCTTCAGTTAAGACCCGGAGATCGCAGGATTAAACTGTTCCTTTCTCTTTAAAGGGACACCAGGCACCACATATGGATGATAGACTTAAGTTTTACTTGTTCAAGTAGCTGGTGACCATCAAACTATTGTATAATATAGCTATATATTTATCTAATAATAATAATAATAATATTAATAATGATAAATATGAATGTGAAGCAAACATAAGGACTGAAGTATGAAGGACTATATTCACTGCAAATAAAATAAGCAAAAGAAAATTTGGGACACAGTAAGTACATAATCTATTTAAATGCAAAGTGTGCAGCTGGTTTCCTGGCTTGATTACCCATGACCTGGATTTCCTCGTGTCACACAGACCGTCTGGGTGAGCGCGGGACGTCAGCACATTCCCAAGCGCAGGCAGCCGTCCCGGAACATCAGGCCTTATCCCATTTCACAGGAGCGATTCGTTTCCAACGGCAAAAAGTGTCATTTCGGTCAGTGCCCCCCACAAGACATCACGGTGATTTGAGACCGAATCGGTTCTGAAATGGGCCGTCTTTGCATTTAATGAGAAACAGAGGCGTGCACCAGTACCTCCCCTGCCCCTCCTCCATCCTTAGACCTGCACCTCCTCTTCTCCTCCTCCTTATCGACACTGCACCTCCTCACCTGCTCCTTATCAACACTGCACCTCCTCACCTGCTCCTCCTTCAACTCTGCATCTCCTCACCTGCTCCTTATCGACACTGCACCTCCTCACCTGCTCCTTCTTCAACACTGCACCTCCACTTCCTCCTGTATTTGTATCCTTTTGTCAGCTCCTCGCCTGTATGAATCATCGTTGCCATAAAGACTTCACATTTCTCTTTCTCAAAATGTGACTCTTAAAAAAGTGAGATGTGGGGGGGGGGGGGGGGGGGGGGGATACACAGAGGACAGACTTAAGAGTTTAAAAAATAGATCTTAACTCAGGGAAATGTGAGCTGCATAAATATGCCTTCAGCCTGTGGCCTCGTTTCGCTGTCTCGGTTTATTTTATTTATTTATTTATTTTTTTTAAACGGGCCGTAACATCTGCTGAGATGAGACAGGAAGTGAGAAGCGGATGAGGGTGTCTGAGGGGACCCCAAAATCAGACGCTGACACTCGCAGCAAGAGACAGGCCTCGAAAAGTTCCAAACCTCCAGACTATCACTGCAGAACAATGTCCCGTAGAAAAAAGAAAAAGAAAATCCCGCAGCAACGTTGCCAGTAAAAAAGATCATTTAATGAAGGGGAGAGAAACGATAAATTGCTGGACTTCGCGGGCCTCGTTCTGACGATGTTTGCTTTGCACCATCTGGCATAAATCAGCCGTGCTCCTCAGTCTCGTCCAGCACCTCTCATTATTAATCACCCGTCCGCATTGTCGCTTCGGGGGAAATAAATTCATCGGCAAAACGAAGAGCAGAAAAAGTTTACGCTCTCCGCTCAAACACATCTCCCCTGATTGGTCCACCTCCCGGTGCGGTACGGTACGATGGGCACTGCACGTCCAGTAGTCACATGATTAGTCCCAACGGAGCACTGTCATTGGCTCAGGGGCGAGACTTCAGGGATTCTAACTCGTGGAATCTTGGCAACGGACTTCCTGTCATCTTCCACTCGCATCCTCCGGCTGTCCAATCGCATCGAGCGGTTTGACATTGAGCGCCATTGGGCTCGATGCATTATTAGATCAACCCCTCTATCAGGCCCTTCATAAAAAGGGATCGTTTACCACAGGGCACGTTCCAGAAGAAAAAAGAAAAAAGGCCTTTAAAATAATGAGATACTCGTGTTTAACAGCAAGAATGTCCTTTTCAGACGAAATGTCAGGACTGCCCAGGCCTGGAAGGCTGCAGTGTTTGCGGGTTTTTCAAGTTTCTTATTCATTCAGCAGTCAGGTGTATGTTGGGGGGGTCAGGGGTGGAGACGGTGGGGGGGTGGAATTTGGAGGTGGGTATATTGGGGGTATTTTGTGGGTGAGAGGGCAGGATTTTGGGGCAGGTGTGCTGGGGGTCAGGGAAGTTGGGGGCAGGGGTGGGGATTTCGAGGGCAGGGGGCGGGGACGGTAGGGAGAGGGGTGGAGACAGTGGGGGTGGGGATTTTGGGGACGGGCTGGGTATGTTGGGGGTCAGGGGTGGAGACAGTGGGGGTGGGGATTTTGGGGACGGGTTGGGTATGTTGGGGGTCAGGGGTGGAGACGGTGGGGATGTTGGGGATTTCGGGGTCAGGGGTGGAGATGGTAGGGAGAGGGGTGGCAACAGTGGGGGTGGAGACCGTGGGGAGGGGGTGGGGATTTTGGGGACTCACCACCATCCTGTTGAGGGACACCCAGCAGTCCTCGGGGAAGTCCTGCAGCATGGGCACCAGGAACTGCAGGCACCCGTCCCAGTGGCAGAGCAGCAGCATCATGCCAATCAGGTTAAAGATGCGCATCACGGCACTGGCCAGGTCATAGGTCATGTGGAAGATCTGGGGAACAGAGGAGAGAGAGGTGAGCCGCATCGCCGGGGGGGGGGGCACAGAGGGCGAGAGTTAGAACAGCTGTATTTCAACATTTCCTACATTTCAACAACTGAATTAAAGTTAAATGTACTGCTGTACACTTTAGCAAACAAAAAAACAAAACAAAAAAAAAAAACTGCCAAATTCTGGGTAAAACCTGCTCAGTGCACATGTTCATGTTTACCTCAATTTTTGTTTCTAGTTATTGCCAATACCTGCATGTGTGTTACACTTATTCGTAATCGTAATAGGAAAGGCTGTATTCGCTAATAGATTAATAAGGTCTAAGCTCGGCATTAGCTTAGAAGCAAAAACAAAATGTGCCGTGACATTTTCTGAGTAAATATTAAAACAAAACAAAAAAAAATCTCTTTAAATTGGCTACAGTCCAGAGAAAGAAAGGCATTTGATTGGGCTATAAACTTTTCAAGAAGAAAGAGAACAAACAATGACTCATTCTGTAAATAAATCAGCACATGCCTTTCTTTCTAGTTTACACAATGTCACCTTTTCCTTAATCATTCTGTCAGATTGACTTTAATGGCCATTCTGCGTGTGTAATCTTTACAAGAGTGACTTAAAGATTAGCGCGTCTCATAAAATTAAATATTCTGGTGTGTTATTACCACCTAAAGTATATGCTATAACTTCATAACACATTTAGTATCCACGTATGTCAGGGAGAGTGATGTCACAGGAGAGTGATGTCACAGTGGAGTCTGTTTCATTCAGGAAATTCTATTTTGGTGATGTCATAATGCAGTTGGGAACAAAGGGTTTGATTCCTGGGTGCAGCAAGCAAGTTCTCTGCCTTTGACTAACCTGTAACGCACTTTTTCCAGAGTGGAGTTACCATTATGATTATTAAAGGTCCTTCTCCCAATTCATGAATTGACTTTGACTCCACCTTCTGAATTGGCAGAAATTAAACGGAGTTGATCCCAGGAAAACTGGCGTACTCGGGCAGTGGGGGTTGGCAAAGAAGGTCAGGGGACTGACCGGTGTAGCCAGAAGGTTTTGGGTTCAGATCCTCGAGTGTCATATCCTGGAGAGAGGACACAGATTGCCGCAGCAAGAGCACACACACATCTAGCTGGACAAACACAACAGGAAGGAAGACAGAAGTCGCTGGTGCACACGCCTGGATTAGGGTTCCTCCTGCGCACATAAATCACGTTTCTGGGAGCTAACTGACAGGTACAGCTGTTCTCTGCATCTGAACACAACCTGCAGCTGGCCCCCCTGGAGGGATTTCTTAATTAAATCTTCGCACACTGTAATGAATATGGAACTTTGTGGCCTTACATTGAACCGTTGAGAAGGGCACATCTGATCCTCCCATTAACCCTTCAGGGTGTGACATCACAAATAAGTGATCGGAACGTTCCGAACAGAACGTTCTAATGCTGATGTCACAATCACCACTGGTGACACAAAGCTGTGGAGTTCCAGAATGGTGACTTGGAATTTAATAAATATATAAACATTCCGAAAAGCCGATTCTTCAAAGGGTTTCAGCCTTTTTGTTGCCACAGGTTACCGTATCGACAGCTCATTAATCCACTGCGCCGGGCAGGCTAACTAGCGGTTAATGCTAACGGGACATGCGGAGGTGTGAAAGTGGGCGTGTGCCATTGACACTGGCCTTTCCCGAGCACACACCACCACTGCCAGTCAGTAATAAAATACAAAAACACCACAGGCATCGATCACTTGATCATTATTTCAGACTGAAATGACTGGCTGTTGTGCTGGAAGTGCACGTATCTTCAGGACAGTGAGTTAAACTTTAATGATGCTGGTTTGGGAATGCCGTTAGCTGGCCTGGTGGGGGGGGGGGGGGGGTGCTCAGGGGAGCAGGGGGGCTCACACGAGCAGGGGGGGGCTCAGGTAGGTCGAGCTGAATGCTCTTCGGCTCTGAGTCACCATGGATAAGAGCATCTGGATTACAGGGACGAAACACAGAGTGCTCTAAGGAGTGTCGACAGGTTTCAGTGTTTCCTGCACAGCTGTGGGCAGCACAGCAGTGCAGTATGAGCACAGGAATCAGCCGACTCCAAAATCAGTTCAGTGCAGTTTGTATAGAGCCAATTACAGATTACAGACACTTTGCAGAAAAACAGAAGCAAACCAGGCCTGAACCCCCAAAAAGCAATCAAAAGTGAGGTAACACTCCCCAGTGGCGAGAAAAAAAAAAATCCCCAGAGGGAAGAAATCTCCAGAGGAACCCGGCTACAGATGGGGAGCCCCTCCTCCGCTGGCCGGCCTGGTGTAGAGTGAAGGTTTAATGGATGGTAACAGAAATGCAACAAGGCATCCATTACAGCAAATAATCTGAGAAAGAGAGAGAGAGAGAGAGAAAGGAAGCACACACGCCCAGACCTGTGAGTACAGGGAAACGACCAAGTCAGCTGTCCGCGTTTCCTGTGTTCGAACAGGTCGTTCTTGTTTTGCAGTGTTGCCAAGACACAGTTTACAGCCCAATCACAGCCAGGCACACAGCAGACCCTCGTATCCACGGAAACTCGTAAAAGTGCCCGTAAAGGTTCGGGTGACGAGCGGAGAGACAGCCCGGGTCGTCAGCGTCGCGCTTACAGTGCATTATGGGATAATGAAAGCACGCGAGGAGCACCGTGGTAAGATCATAGCACGCTAGGAATTCTCCCGAGTAAACCACCCCCCCATCCCACCCCCACACCCCCCCCCCCCCATCCCATCACCACACCCCATCCACAAAGCTCCAGGGCGGATTCAGACTACAGACAGCCAATGGGCCTCATTCACAAAACTTTTCTTAAATTGTTCGTACATTTGTTCTTAAAAAAAACGTTCCTATGAAAAACCAATATAGGACTCATGACACATGTGCAAACCTTTGTTTTTGTGCACATCCCAGGTGCGTGAGATGGTGAAATGCTGACTGTTTGTAAATTTTATGCACATGTGCGTTCATGTGATTAGCATAAGGAAACAGCCAGGAACCGGTACAGATGAGAAAGAAGAAAAAAAAAGAAGAATGCCAAAATGTTTGTGGAAACGTTCTAACACAGTTTACAATCAAATGCAATTGTACACATGTTTTGTGAATGAGGCCCAATTAGTGGATGCATTTTGATTGGAGAGAGAGAGAGAGAGAGAGAGAGAGAGAGAGAAATGAACAATGTAACATTTACATTACATTACAGGCATTTGGCAGACGCTCTTATACAGAGCGACGTACAACAAAGTGTATAACCATAACCAGGAACAAGTATGACGAAAACCCTAGAGAGAAGTACCGGTCCAAGTGCAGGGAACAACCGCATAGATCAACTTGGACCCTGAAGGTTAAACTGATTAACACTAATACAACGAGAACGGCAACAATTACTGCTTGTATTTTTTTTTTTTTTTCTCCACGATGAAGACGGGCTGACAGCGCGGCCGTGACCTCTGTCACTCAAAGAAGGGCCGTTCAGCGCAGGGGGTTGAAGCTATCAGGCGCTGCGGGAGTGGGCGTCTGTTTGGAGACCGAGGTGTGATTGGGCTTAATCCACCGGGGGGTGGCAGAATGGTGAGGGTGGCGGTCGGAAAACCAATACAGACAAACACAGAAAAAGGAATATTTCAGAGATATCACCTTAGATATATCTCTGAATTAACCATAGTTAATTAATTAGTCAGCATATGTCATCCTTTTTTTTTGCCATCTTCTAGTCATTTTGCTCTGCTCATAATTCACGATGTGTAGTCATGCCAACAAAGCACGTCTGAGCCGAACTGAGAGAGGTAACCGATTCAGCCCCCATTGGGCACACCACTTTCACCTGTCATTCACTCGGGAAAGGGAAAATCAGTCAGCCCCTGTGCACAGCTTTCTCCTGTCTCACTCCCCAGCAGCATGAGCGACTTCCACCGACGTTTGGGAAGCACCGTAGCACTGAGACAACCCCCTGCGTTAGCAACGAATGACTCACTTGTTTCCCTCCCTTGATTGTGGCTGCATCTCTATTCCAGACCTACTTGACCCCAGTGCTGCCTTTGATACTACAGATCACCTTATCCTCCCCCCTCAGGCCAGGAGAATCAGTGGAGTGGGCCTCCCCAGGGAAAGCTCTTGTGTGCTTTAAATCTTACATCTCAATTTTCTCACTACCGTGTAAAGCATAAGTAAGTTATCTGTAAAAAGAACAAACGCTACACAAATTAAATTGATTTGATGTGTTGGATAACAGCCACCGATGCCACATTGCGAAGGTCTCTCTTTTCTCTTTTTGTTGATAATGGGTCACATGGCTGATACATCCTGGTCCTGGGTCAAGAGAGCAGTGCTGTGGTCTTTTGAGCTTAACATTAAACATGTATTATATGTTTGCCTTTTTTTTTTTTTCGCAATGTACGCAGCATTTTACATTCATTCATTCTTCATCAGTGGCAGCCAGTGGCAGCAATCCCTGATGCGCACCCTTTATGGTGCAAGGTCATGAACGCGTGATTAGAATGTTCTTAACTGAACATTCTAATGCTGATGTCACAATCGCTGCTTGTGACTGAAAGCAAAGGAGTTCTAGAACACTGATGTAGACTTCTGAAAAGGCATTTCAAAAAAAAAAAAAAAAAACCCAGCTCTTCAGAGAAAATATGAAGAGTGTGAACTCCTAATCCCCAAAAACATGAGAGAAAAAAAGGAGCGCAGCTTTTTTTCCAGCACCAAGGACAGTTCTCTGGGAGAGGTAGCAACTTAAGCAACCGTTGGGATTACTTTTTTTCCTAAAATCTCAGCATTGCGATTTTTCACGGTCGACATCTGGGTAGTATCAGACACCGGCGTCGCCAAACAAAAACTTCCACAATGACAGTGTTCTGTGGGCTGCCAAAATCCAAGATGGCTTCCGGTCACCGGAGATTTGTTCCGATAACTCCCAGCATCCTTCTGTACTGGGGTCACACTGGGGTCAAACAAACGGCAGCGCTGCTTCGCCAGCGTGTAACTGCCCTTAACTGCCCCCTGAGCGCAGCGGGGAAACCCCGATCGCCACGGAAACGCGAGCAGGACGCGAGTCATCCAGCGTCGCCTACGTTTTCACTTTCCACAATACCGCCGTGGGGGGGGGGGGGGGAAACGAGAAACTGATTGGTTGTAAGCGAACAGCTGATGTAATGAAACACGGTAATGAAGATGGCGGACCCTGGCTCTGAACCAGCCGCGTTTCTGACTGCCCCCCCTTCGCCCCCCCCCCCCCCACGGCAGGCGTAATTGATAAAGCGTGTTCGCTCGTCCATCAACCTGCGCGTCAACAAAGCCGCCGCCCGCCCGCCTGCCCTCCCACCGGGCTTCATGTGAGGCCGCCAGCTCTCTGCTGGCCGAAACGGAAACGGGAAACTCAGCCCCTAGATGCCAGGGGCACGAGGGCAGAGTAGGCCGGGGGAAACTCGCCCGTAGATGCCAGGGGCACGAGGGCAGAGTAGGCCGGGGGGAAACTCGCCCGTAGATGCCAGGGGCACGAGGGCAGAGTAGGCCGGGGGGAAACTCGCCCGTAGATGCCAGGGGCACGAGGGCAGAGTAGGCCGGGGGGAAACTCGCCCGTAGATGCCAGGGGCACGAGGGCAGAGTAGGCCGGGGGGAAACTCGCCCGTGACGGGTAATAAACGCCCGCGTGCGCGACCGCTATCGCCGAGCCGAAGGCAGGACGCCGCGGCCTGCTTACCCAGCACAAGCAGAGGCCATTTCAAGATCGGACAGTAGCGCGCTCAGGGACGTGCTAAAAATATTCCTTTAATTTGCACCGCGTTTGCTGCAAAAGTACAGAGGAGTCAACACAGGAAGGTTTCGCACACTACTTCCTTTTATTTTATTCTCACCTGATGTTTGTCAAAGTGATTGACTCTGATATTATAACTGTTAATCAATGTCATTTGGATGCTTTAAAGCCTTGGCTTAGACCTCCTTCTTCGAAGGATGGGCCCTGTCAATCGTGCACCTCTCAGACCCAGGGCCCAGCCAATCAAACTCCTCTCAAACCCAGGACTAGCCAATCACACTTCTCCTAAACCAAATACCAGCCAATCGCACTGCTCTTAAACCCAGGGCCCAACCAATCACACACCTCTCAAAGCCAGGGCCCAGCCTGCAGTATTTCGGTTGAACCCGTCCTCCAATTTACAGTACCCCAACTTGTACCCACAACCCAGGCCACAGTACCTCAGTGAAAACCAAGGGCTCAGCCTGCCTGTGTCCACCCCAGGGCCCAGCCTACACCTTTCACGGGGGCGTGGCCCGGCCCAGCCCACCCTGCCCCAGTCGAACCCGGGTTCGAGCCTACCTCCTCCCACTGGTGTATGTAGCGGATGAGCCGGGACAGCCGCAGGAGGCGGAGCAGGCTGAGGATCTTGGTGAAGCGGACGATGCGCAGGGCCCGGGCTGTCTTGTACACCTCCGAGTCCATCCCCTTCTCCACGATCAGGACGATGTAATCCACCGGGATGGAGGACACGAAGTCCACGATGAACCACGTCTTCAGGTACTTCTTCTTGATCTTCGCGGGGTCCAGCACGATGTCGGCGTTGTCCTCGATGACGATGCCCGTGCGGAAGTTGAGCACCAGGTCCGTCAGGAAGAAGGTGTCGGAGACCACGTTGAAGATTATCCAGGGCGTGGTCGTCTCCTCCTTGAAGAAGGTGATGCCCACGGGGATGATGATCAGGTTGCCCACCATGAACATTAGCATGGTGAAGTCCCAGTAGAATCTGCAGCAAGATGGAGAGAGGGGGAGAGAGAGAGCGAGAAGGAGAGAGAGAGAGAGGGAGAGAATCAATGTTGAAATATCCATATTAAGAACCATTTGCCACGCTCTCAGATTAAGAATATTGCCTGTAAATGATGCACAGCACTGGAATGGGGAGTGATGAGTTTTTGTCACAAGGGAAAATGTCCCTTTCTGTCCTGTGTGATCAAATTCCCTGCATTATTCAGACTAACGCATAATAGTATGCTAGATTCTGACAAGGAAGCTACAACAATTCGATGTATACGGAGTACAGAGTATTCAGAGTCTGGTAGTTTGGCTTCGGTACTTGCTCTGGAGAGGTCTGCATCAAATAATTCAGACAAAAACAATCACCGTCATAAACATCATCTTGCAGTAACCGATATTGTCATTGTTCTTCATCGAAAACATTATTGAGTCAACATAAACACGCGGTACCTTGTCCACTACCTTGCTGAGAGTGCGGTTTAATCTGTTTTCTGCGTGTTGCCTTCCCTAAATACAGACTCGTGCGACGACCGAACGGACGCCAACGTAAACCAGTACCAGAAACGTGTCCGTGCTGTAGAATAACGGTCAGAGACAGCAAGGTCAACTCAAGGACATTGAAACGTGGAGGAAATGCAGAAACCGGATCTGGGCGGGAGAATTGATTCTAAACGGTAGAAACTGTCGTTGAGAAAGGGGGAGGGGTAATAAAACACTGGGAAGATGAAGAGGAGAAAGACGTCGCACTGTACAGTAATATGAGCAGGGCGGTATTGATACGACTTATAATTGACGATTATACAATTAAAATGGAACCGACATGACCTTTTCACAACACATAATACGTCCGCCGTCACGAATATTGGGGAAAGCGAACAAAAATATTTAACAAATTTAATAACAAAATATAGATTACTCAAACAATGGCCCGGCTTCAGCATAGAACAGCAAGCATAGAACAGAACCGGCGCCGTCTTTTTCTGAAAAGACCCAGTGTGAACAGCTCATTCATTCGCCAGATCACAGGTTGTGTTCAAGGCCACTTTTGTGAAATAAAGCCGGCATCCGCTATACGCGAACCGCTGCTGAGTCATGTTACCAGCGAGGTCTAAGCTGCGCCGTTGATGCATCAGCGAGTTGCGTTTCATTTGACTCACCATTAAAGCATCAGTGTTTCTTCCTTTGTATAACTGTGCAGGCGGGAACATCACGTTGTAAAACGCTCAGTGTTCATTTAAACCTAACAGATTCTAAAAGATGTCGAAATGTTATATTACCTCAGTAAAATTTACTTTCTGGGAGCTGACTTAACGCTGAACATTTTGCTTTGTCTGAAACGTGACACCTTGTAAGTAAAAAGTATGAAAGATTTGGAAGTTCCCAGGTAAGTACCAAACGTATCGTAGCCTCCAAAATGACACCTGTATAGGCTGTCATACCATTTTACTGTCAAATATGTGCTATCGCGTCGTTAAATGCCAGAATCGGAGTCTGATGTACTGGAGGTCATACAAGTCGTGTATACGTCGTGTTGTTTTCATGTCGTGTCCCGGCATTTATTAACATGACTTCCAAACCGCACAGCGCTTAAAACAAACGGATAGTTTGTCTCGTCTTAAGTATTTGCAGAAGAAAAACATCGTGTATTTCTGAAAACATACGCCACCTTTTTTTTTGACGCGTTACTGTAATTTAAGACCGGGCCCTCTACCGTCGATTTCACAGCCAAATCTGACGAGTAAAACCTTTCGTAGATGGGGCAACAGGCGTAGTCGTAAATTGCATCTGTTTCATGTGCAGTACTGAAACGCCCCATGCCCACAGTGCTGCGTTGTTCAGCAAATCGTTCCCTTAGTGCAAGCGACGCACGCGGTGGCACGTGGTCAACCCAAAACAGTAGCCGTGCCAACTCTGTTGACGCAATAAGCGCTGTCCTTGGTTCTGAACTCGAGAAAACCCGAAACACGTTTAGCTCAGAGGCGGTGGATTAGGCGAGATTAGAAACTTCCCCAAGGGGTGTCTTCATACCCATCACTCACAGCATATACCCCAGTATTAAACCAACTCTTAAAAGGTGTTAAATTAACTAAAACAGTGTGTATATGAGGCTAATAGGGACACTATGTGCACGATTAGGGTTCAAATCAGAGGTATTTATTTTATACTTGACCATTTTGCATAGCAGGGCTAGGGATGCTGAAATTAAAAAAAAATAAAAATAAGAAAAAACTTTGGCTTCACCCAGAGATCACGTGCTGCTATGTCAACGGAGCGCTTGTAGTGGGCATGCGTAAACTTTTCAGCAAGTACAGTTCACCAGCAATGCAGCAGGTGGGCTATAAAAGGAAGCTATTCGGCGCTGCACAATGGGATATTGCTGTAACAATTGGACATAGTGACGTAAAGGATAACGGAAATCCCTTGACATTCGGACACTGTAATTCGCCCGGAACCTCTTAAACGAATGATAAATATCATGACTTCAGATGCAACACATTCAAATCGTGGAGTAAGCCTAGTGATGTCCCTCTTGATCGTCTTCTACAACAAGAAACTACGCGTACATGCTTCCCTCTGTCGCCTTCGTGATCATATCATGGCATCGACTGCGTTCCATTTAACTTTGGTGCATAGATTTATCTATATAGATCCACAAAGAATGGAGCACGAGACTCTCAGATTAAAAGGGGATCAGGATAATCTGTTGCCAAACCCAAAGAGCAGCGATCCAGTCTTGCGATAATAAAACAGACGTTTGATACAGAATACACTAAAACAATATATATTTTAAAAGAATATGCATAGACAAAAGCTTCAAACGACCAGACACGCTCGCGTTTGAGCCTTAATTAAATGCTGCTAATGAGATGGCTAAAGAAACAGAATGCGATACGCTCCGGTGGTTAGAGTGAAGCAAACATTATCTGCACGGTTGGGTCACCCTGACATTGCAGGGCAGAATGCATCCACCACTCGTGCGGCGCGTGCCAGAACACTGGACACGCCCGTTTTTTTCTCTCTTTTTTTCTGCTGAAATAAACCCGGCTCGAGATCTCCGAACCCTCGGAGACAGGGAAACTGATCTTCCATAGGACAGCCAATAGGCTACTTAAATAAACGCCAGCGCTCACATACGTGACCACGGCCGGAGAAGACGCGGAATATAAAAACGACTGGTCTATATCTGGGCACAGCACAGACAACACTGCGTATAAAACATAACCCAGCTTTGACAGGCCAAACGTGAAGAATCTAAATGGATTTCAGATATTAATTCTGCTAACAAGTTATGTTCCACTCATTTAATGAAATGACATTGTGTCATTGGTTGTGGCATTTGTAATACTGACAATTTGCAAATGACATAAATCAACTATTAATTTAAATAGGACGATAAACTCAGCTTCGGTTGTAGAAAATGAAATGTGTAAATATTAACCACTTTAACTAAACATAGCAGCTGTTGTTAACACAACACGCAGTTTTCGTTGTAATGCAAATTAATTGCCTAATACCGGTAATGGCAATAGGATTCAAACATAGCGGAAATTTTGGATATGCAGCCAATGAAATCAGGTTGGTCACCACTGCTTATTGGGTTATTGAACAGTCTAATGTCATCACGTACGGAGCAAGGCCCCAAAATAGAAAGACCTCCGCGATGCTGCAGCATTCCAAATATGATTAATTCCAAATTACGAGTACGTTTCCTCGGTCTTAGCCAACTGCAACTGTAGATTTCGAAACTCTGGCGTGTGTATTTACCCCAAACTTTTACGCGCGCGCGGTATGAAAGCTGGCACCTGATGCACGCGCCGCAACCTTCGCGTCAAATTAAGTAGGCACTGGATACAAAGCGTGACTAACACGGCACGTGCAAATTGTGTATGCGGGTGTCTTTTCACAGTTGACATTGGTTCCGTAATTTCTTCCCAAGTCCCCGGCCAAAATCGCTCAAAACGGCACCATGTATGGAAAATGAGCACGGGCTTAGAACCTGAACCGCGTCCAGCGTTCAAACGCGTGCTTTAAAAGCTCGGACTGTTTCCGTGACGGTGAAACGCCAATAATAGCGTAGTCACATGGGGATAGAGTGCCACAAGTCTGAAGCGCGGGTGCGTGACAGAGTAAAACACGGCCTGTTGCTCTCTAAGAAGGGCACTCAGCAACTACGACAGAACCACACGCTCCTGCGATTCAATTAACTCTGACATTGAACTTGTTAATGTTAGCGACTGTACATGGAGCCCATTGACTCTGGGCTCAACGTTGGAAAGGGGCGCGCGTGACATTTCCAACGCGGCCGCGGACGCAATAGTGCAACTTCATCCTTACCTGAAATCGCTGTACGGGTGAATGATCCAATTGCCTGCGGACTTAACCCGTTCCTGTTCCCTTTCGACCGCCTTTTGACTTCCAAACATACGCAGAGAGAATTTATTGACTCCCGGCTGCAACATGCTGCTTAACTGCCGCTGCATGAAACTAGCCTGGCTGCCTCTCGGCTCCCCATCCTCGGTCACGATCTGCGGCCCGTCCTCGGACTTCAGGAACGTGACAGAATTCCTGGGCTGCTGTGTCTGGCCTGGGACGTGCACAGCGTAAGACGCTTTTCGACTGGGCGCGTTTGAGAAGGAGACCTTGGAGTCCTTTTTGTCGGAAACAGCCGGACCAGTAGCGTTGCCGGGACAAGCAGTCTCGCCCCCCTGCCCCTGTGCCAAGCACCCGCCGGTGGAGCCGTCCGCACTGGCGGCCGTGGAGTTGCAGGAAGGTCGCTTACTCCCATCCTCAGTTCCAACTTCATCGACACTCTGCTTCTCCTGCTTGGATGTGACCGGGCTCTGTCTCCCGGTCACGCCAGAATCCCGCCGGCATTCTCCGTTTTTGTTGCATTTCATGTCTGTAGTATTGGGTGCCGCGCTCCCGCGACCGTCACCCGAAGCACTCGTAGTCACACCGGTCACCGCTACGCCCGTACACGCTTCCCCGCCTCCAACTCTGTTCGCGCTTCCACGTCCGGCGCCATCTCCCAGGCAAGACCTCGCAGCAGTTGGGGTGGTTACGGAAGTGGCACGTGCGGTCCCCTCGCCTTGCAATAGGCAGAGCTCGTTGTTGTTGAAGTTCTTGCTCTGCGTCGACGCGACTCCCCCTCCCGACGAGAAGTTTTTCATTCGTATACTGCCGCCTCCACCGCCGCCGCCGCCACCCCCACCGCTGCTGCTGCTGCCGCCACTTCCACCGGCTCGGCGCAGTCGAGGTTGCTGGAATTTGAGCTCCTCCTCCCCGTCCTCCGCTTCGTCCATGAGGGCTGCGCTGGCCGCGCCGGGCTTCAGACCCGCAGCAGCGGCGGAGACGAACGAGAAGCAGCCTTTGCTACTTTTCCCACTCGCGTGACTAGCGGCCACGGCCCCCGTTGTGATGCTCTGGCCGCTCCCGCATCCGCTCGCTTTCTTTTTCATGGTCTCGCCGCAGCCAGGAGAAGCCGCTTTTTTGCTCATGTCATTGGGAAGATCGCAAATTGGAACCAATTATCATGATAGGACCAGCCAGGGAGTGAGAGAGGGAGGGAGGGCTCCATCGATGGAGAGAGAGAGAGAGAGACCACGGACGAGAGAGAGAGAGACGTGACTTTTTTGCAAACTGTACTGGAAAGCAATCTGCTTAACGGCATTCAGGTGTGCTGATTAGGTAGGCCACCGTACCGAGCGGTCAACTGCGTGAAACACTGAAGCGCTTACTCCTCATATCGTCTTTGAGTTATTTATTTTACACCAAAGCACTGTTTTGACCCTTGCGACACTAATTTTACTTTATAAAACAAGCACGTATATTTTTAACAGCGGACGCATATCTGTTGGCTCTAACGTGAACGGATATCGTGTCTGCTTTATGTACTCTAAACTTCACGATTTGTTTACACGCGTACATTTGAAGATTTGTGGCTTGTTAACGCCAGGAAGCCGGACAAAATTCTACCCTCCCAATGATGTCATCACTTACCGAAGGTGTTTACGATGGAAAATTCAGCGGACAGCTCTCAAAGACGCTTGTCCAAAAATGAGGATCTTGCGCCCTCTGGTGTTGAAATACAAGTCATTGACCGATTAATCAGTCTGTTCAAATCTGATGGATATTTAAACAAATGTAATCCGTTTCATTTGCATTCGGGTACCCAACATATATATATATATATATATATATATATATATATATATATAGTAGTCCCTGGATGCCAGCTGTTTTCTGTAAGATTATTCCTCTTTTTACCCAAAACCCACCTCCATCGTTTGAGGTCAAAATGCTCAATTTCATGTCTCACCTGACCATAGAACAATCGATTTTAAACGGCGTTCAGCAAACTGTAGAGGCTTACTTCTGACTAGGCTTCCAAACAGCTTGTTGGCACAGAGGTGGAATCAAGGCACCAATTAAGAGGGGCACTAATTAAGCAATTAGCCAACTCTGATCCTTGGAGAATTTTCTGGCTCTTGAATCATCCTCCTGTGTGTGTGTGTGTGTGTGTGTGACATTTCAAGCTCTCTGATCTCCCTCCACCTGTTGATGGATGACTAAGGAGTCTGATGTGTGTCACCACGAACGTACACCCCGGTGAAACAGGAAGTTGTGGGGGTGTCTGATAACTGTGACGCACGTTCTTGAGAAAAATACTACTGCTAGATGAAGAAATTCTTTTCTTTCCCACTGAACAATTTTGCCTCAATTAAAAGTTGGACTTCTCATACTCTGAGTGCAAGATCAAGCTGACGAAGAGCAAGATTTCTTTCACGGCCCCTGTTGGTCATCTTTACCCAAGATGCCAACCGTTCCAGGGCGCTGTGATCACACAATGCCACCCTTGCAGGTTGGCAGGCCTCCCTGGCAGACTGCCATATGTACACACATCTTTGATAACTTCAAGTAAGTTTTACATGTTCAGACATGATTATTTATTTCCTGGTGTCCAGTCCAGTGTTAGCGACCACTGATGCTGCTGAACTTGTATTTGCTGAAATGGAAAGAATGGAAGTGCTGCTTCTGAAAAGATTTTGTCAGATCTCATAAGACGGAGGGGTGGGGGGGGCGTAGTTACCCAAAGAGCTGGTCAGGATATGAGGGATCTCTTCTCTCTCTGCACAGTTAGCCGTTTTTCACCTTGACGCTTCCAACGCTGACGCTGGCATTCGGCCTTACAGGCCTGCGCTCTCGCACTCTGTGACTCCTGCGCTATTTTTCCCTGTCCCAGAATCCCCGACTGACGTAACCGGAGTGAGCAGGTTAAGGCCTGGGGGGGGGGGGGAGGGGGGGGCAGGCGTTTTCCCCGGCGTTTCAGCTTCTCTCAGGTTGAACGCACATCTGTGGTGATCGAGTGAGAGCAAGGAACGGAAGGATTTTCAGGCACTGGCATGGGGGGGTTGGGGTTGGGGGTGGGGGGTTAGGGGTGCACGCCCACGCCTGTTAATCTGTAAATGACAGCATGCGCCTTTGGGAAGAACAGGGGCGCTCTGAGGGGGAAGGGGGAGCACCCAGACAGCACTGCGTCTGGGCACGCTCCTCCTCTGGTGCTGGATCAAACTGAAAAGCACACTGGAAATGCTTCACCTACAGCTTTTTTTAATGATAGACTGAACCTACCCCCCCCCCCCCCACACTATCACACAGCCAACATGGAAAGAAAAGAAACAGGAGGAGAGCGCACCTTCCCAGATCAGAATAAAACTTTATTGACATTACGCAGATTGTTAAACTGGGCAGTGTTGGAGCTGTTTCAGGCAACGGTGACATCACTCATTTCAAAAGGTCAAGTGTGCGTGTTCTTCAGCAGGTGCTCGATTAACTACGAAAAACTTCACTCCCCCACACAAAAATACTATCTAGTATTTAAAATTTTAAAAAAGGCCTGGCTTCCAAACGTGCAATCATTAATAAGGCAAAAACACTTTTTTCCTCTCTTTTTTTTTGAACCCCAACATCTTCCCTACAATTTCAGTTGTAAAGCTGCTTTTTTTTTTTTGCCTTTTCTGGCACTAATAAAATTTACCCGACAACTCCCATTGTAACCCTCCAAAATGAAACAAATTTTTTTTAAAGTTGAATAGGCCAAATTTGATATGTACTTGGTCCTTTTAATGAGAACGCTAGATACATTTAACTATGGCACCAGCTAGAAGCGTAGAAAACTCAGTTACGATATGAGCTTGTTAGTATATAAACCCGGAAGGCTTACAAAAGGATACAAAATGCAAAGGGCAGCCATTAAAAATATATAAATCAACCCCTCCCCCCCCTCCCCTTTAAGGGATATAATCCAGAAAAGGGAGACCTTTGTCATTCACAGACCGCCAATCATTTCTCTGTGCCTTTCAGAACAAACAGCCCTTCCTGATCCGGAACTTCCGTCATAATCACTTATGACATCACTAATCTCATTTACACATTTAAAGCCCAGCCCGGGGCGTTAGCATTGTGCTACGCTCAGTTCTTACAGCAGGGTGGAGAGCTGGCGGCAGGTCTGAGCTCGATGGTGACTGCTGATCGAAAGGAAGTCATAAAAAGCAAGCAGAGACTGTGGCCCTCCAGGAGCTGAACACCCCCCCCCGTTTTACAGAAACCAGTCGCTGCTTGCGCCTGACAGAGGAGTGGAGTTGGCCTCGCCTCTCTCCAAACAGACCCTGCATTGCATTCTGGGTATTCCCAGTCACTAGCAGGCAGCATTGGGCAGGCTTGGTATTCCCAAATGTTTCTATGTTTGGAAAGAGCAGAACAGTGGTGCACAGCTCCCGACCGTCCTTGCGGGTGGGGAGGGGGGGGGGGGCCTCCCCAGAGTCTACGCTGGTTTTTTTTGTTCCAACCAATCACTGCCCGTGGCTTAATTTTCCAAAACATGCGTGCCTGTTCGCTCCCGTATCAGATCACAGCAAAAACACTTCCATGGCGATTGAGAGCAGAAGTTGGCGCAGAATCCCGAAATGGATCGGCGGGTTGTGAATGACATGCGTCTCCGGTGGAGAGGACCGCTTCAGGGGCAAATATCAGAGCTCTGGCGAGCTTCACCTTTAAAGAAGGCAACTAGTGCAGCTATTAAAATCCTGTTATCAAAGGCATTGGACAGAGGGGCTAGAGAGAGCGAGAGAGAGAGTAAAAAATATACATCAAATACAGCCTATCAATCCTTCCCACATATGCACAAAGAAAAAATAACTATAACAAACAAAGCTTATCAAAAAAAAACTAAATGACAAGACCGAAAAAAACTCCAGAATCATGCATCTTGGCCCCCTCCCTCAGTCGCCACGGGACAGAGTTACACACAAGCAAAACAAAATAATAAAAACAAAAACAAAAACAAAAACAAAAAAACACTAAAAATGGCACAGAGAAGTGAACAGGACAGCAGGGGGCGCTGACGTGCTCAGAGCTCCACTGAGAGATGGGCAGCAGTAGTCATCATGTCACCTGAGGACAGAGAGGGAAGCGTCAGCGCCCGATTCTCACCTCACACACTCGGTTCATGCCAAGGGAGCGCAGCTTGGCTCACAAACCCCACTAACAGCCATGTGCTGTCACAAGCAGAGCTGTGCTCTGAAGCACCTGCAGCCAGGTGTTCCTCATCGTCAGACCACGGTTCATAAGTCGGGCCTGTGCACACACACCATGCACATACACGCACACGCACACACCATGCACGCACACGCACACGCACACACCATGCACGCACACGCACACACCATGCACATGCGCACACACCATGCACGCGCACACACACACACACACACACACACACACACACACACCATGCGCACGCACGCACGCACACACACATGCACACATGCACACACACGCACGCGCACACACACACACACACCACGCACACACACACACCATGCGCACGCACGCACGCACGCACGCACGCACGCACGCACGCACACATGCACGCACGCACACACATGCACACACACACACACACACACACACACACACACAGGCACCTGGATGTGGGTGCCCATCAGCCAGGTGCAATTCCAGTTGAGGAGTAGGAGGAGGAGGAGGAGGAGCTCACCTTCATCCATCCCTCAGTTAGAGTTCCTCTGCCGAACGTTCTTGTCCTTGTGGTTGGTGGCAGAGTCGTTCTTCCTGTATGGAGCACACGCAGGAGCCAATCAAACGCCAGCAGAACACAGAAACCAAATGAACACACGCTCAAGACGCCGATGCTGTACTCACAGAGGGGCTGCACCAGAGTCGTCATCTTCAGGGTGACAGCAGGATGGCGAGGGGGGAGGGGGGGAGGGGGGGAGGGGGGGAGGAGAGGGGAAAAGAAATTAGAGATCAAACTGAAGATCTGTAAGCAGTGCACTGACATAATCAAGTCAAATCAATAAAGTCAAATCTTATTGGGCGACAGTGATAGCACCGTATCTGACAGCTGCCAGTTTCCTTCTACAGAACCTGCAGCACCACTGGGGTCCGTCTTACAGCAACAGCACAGCTCAGACGTACTGTGGTGCTTTATGGATACACACAGACGTACTGTAGTGCTTTATGGATACACACACACACAGACATACTGTAGTGCTTTATGGATACACACACACAGATGTACTGTAGTGCTTTGTGGATACACACACACACAGACATACTGTAGTGCTTTATGGATACACACACACAGACGTACTGTAGTGCTTTATGGATATACAGACTCAGACGTACTGTAGTGCTTTGTGGATATACACACACACAGACGTACTGTAGTGCTTTGTGGATACACACACACAGACGTACTGAGCGCTCATCACACACACACACACACACACACACACAGACGTACTGAGCGCTCATCACACACACCAACTCCACACACTGCACTCCAGCGGGTCTGGAGCAGGAGGCCTGGCCTGGAGTCAGCGTCACGGACCGGCGAACCGGAGCCCTGCGTCACGAAGCGGGATCAGCGAGTCAGCTGGGCAACTGCGCGGAGGTAAAACCCAGAGCGGCTCTCTCTCCCCACTTCAGTCCGCGTTCCAGATTCGGGGAGGGGTTTTCCGGGTTTTACTCAGCGCCGTTACCCGGGTGACTCCTGGCGCTCTGTAATCCTGCGTCATGACGCGGGGCACTGATCCCAGATCAGCGCTCCTGATCGGGCCGTCTGGGAACACGGCCCGTGGTTGCCGGGTTACACGACCCGGAGTTTAAATACTGAGCAGTGATGAGCACAGAGAACAGAGCAACAGGACACAGGTACAGCAGGACACAGGTACAACAGGGCACAGGTACAACAGGACACAGGGGTAAGAGGGCACAGGTGTAACAGGGCACAGGTACAACAGGACACAGGGGTAAGAGGGCACAGGTGTAACAGGGCACAGGTACAACAGGACACAGGTGTAACAGGGCACAGGTACAACAGGGCACAGGTACAACAGGACACGGGTACAAGAGGACACAGGTGTAACAGGACAAAGGGGTAACGGCACAGGTACAACAGGACACAGGTACAGCAAGACACAGGTACAACAGGGCACAGGTACAGCAAGACACAGGTACAACAGGACACAGGTACAGCAAGGCACAGGTACGACAGGGCACAGGGATAACAGGGCACAGGTACGACAGGGCACAGGGGTAACAGGACAAAGGGGTAACAGGGCACAGGGGTAACAGGACAAAGGGGTAACAGGGCACAGGTACAACAGGGCACAGGGGTAACAGGACAAAGGGGTAACAGGGCACAGGTACAACAGGGCACAGGTACAGCAGGGCACAGGTGTACACCAGACGGATTCTGTTATTTCTCCAGGGCCAGACTGGGAAACCATGCACAGAATTCAAACGGGGTTTCCATGGCGACGGCGGAGTTGGCGGAGTTCCGCAACCAAGAAATGCGCTCAAGCACAGGCCCCTGACCTCACGCGACCACAGGACCGTTACCAATAATAAAAAAGCCTTCTTCATACACAGCCACCCTCCTCCTCCTCCTCCTCCCCCACAGCGAACCACAGACAGACGGGGAAGACGTGAGAAACCAACGCCGTCATGCGCCAGCGGCAATCGCGGATGCAGCGCGGCATGCACCAACGGCGACCCAACCGGCGCGTTCCCAGTCAAAGCGCAGTACCCCCGGACCACCAGCAGGGCGGCGCCACACACGCGCCACCCGCACGCAGGTCTTTCACTGGCGACGTTCGCCCCGCGCCTCGGAGGCTCGGTCCGGCGGCCGCTTTGGGACACCAGTGAAAGAGGCGCCCGTCCCGCAGACCACCGTAACCTCCCGTGCGCCACGGAAGCAAAGCAGCAGCACACACCAGTCCAAACGGCTCCTCCTCAGCTCAAAAACCACTCCAGTCCAGCATGCATTTTCCATCACTTACCGAAAAGTTTTTTTGTTTTTTTTAAATTAAAATAAAAAACAAAACAAAAAAAAAAAGCCGCAGCAAAGAGAGAGAGAGAAGTGTGAAAGACCGTCCGGACAAAACGACTCAACAGGGAAAATAACTTTCCGTTTTAAAACGAAGGAAAACACGATGCCAGTCTTCAGAGCTACGGTACAATTATACTTCAAGAGGGGTCTTTAGATTCCAAAAATAATAAATTCCAAAAATAATAAAATTTAAATCAAAACGCACATAACCTTAGAGAAAGAAAGCCTTACTTGGTGGTGATAGGTTTCATCATGTTCACATTTGTTAGGTGTGTACCATTCAATGATGAGCCAAAATGGCGACCCGCCGCAGCCATAGACGACGTTCTAATGGCTATGTATGGACTGTTCAACTGTGAGCCAAAATGGCAGCCCTCCTTAGCCATGTGTGCAGATTCCAATTAGAGCCAAAATGGCAGCCTGGGATTTGGCCTCCCAGCCTGTACTGTGTCTGAGCAAATGAGTTCTCGATTCAGTGCTTGGCTGAGGAATAAATCGTTTTTGTGCTCATCGAGCCTTTGTACACAAAAATATAAATCAATAAATAAATAAAACGGCATTCACACAGAGTGCCAGCCCCTTCATAAACAGGGTCGGTGTTTGTAATGATTAATCGGGAGCTGCTGGATCTCAGGCAGCTCGGTCGTAAGCACACACGAGAGCTGCTGACTGCAAGGGGAAGGCTCAGCAAAGCCAAACCACGGGACTCCCCCACACACAGGAGCCATTTCGGCTCTGACAGGCTGCACTCCTCTTTAATGTGGGGGGGGGCGGAGACACCCGTGCCCAGCGCCGAGGAAAGAGCATTTTTTAATAATATTTTTTTTTATTAATGAATCTTCTTTAAGAGCGAGCGCAAGGCGTACCGTCGTTGATCTCGTCTGGCTTTCTCCTCTTCTCGTAGATGAAGATGATGGTGATGAGGATGACCACCTCGGCCACGATGCCGAGGAAGGGCCAGAGGGCGGCCAGGCGGCTGCGCACGCGCAGGTGGATCTGGTCGCTGTTGGCGCCCAGCGCGTTGGTGCCGCGGCAGCCGTAGTCGCCCTTGTCCCCCTCGATGTCCAGGTTGTGGATGTACAGCGTGGTCTTGTCGGGCGTGGTTTTGATCTCATACTTCTCCGTGCCGTTCTCGATGGCCTGGAAGATCAGAGAGGACGCAGAGAGTTACCGTTTTTTTTTTTTTTTCCGCCGCCATTTCCGTGGCCGAAACGGGGAAAGGAACGCGCTCCACGGGGAGGTGGGGTGGTGGGGGTGGTGCGGGGGGTGAGGCGCACGCACCTGCTCACCGCCGTCGACCAACTTGAACCACGCCCAGTCGGTGGGCAGGGGATACCCATGGCTCACACACACCAGCGCACCCTTATCACCCTCATTCCCATGCTCGGAGTGCTTATAGGCACCCACGTGAGGTTTAGCTGGGGGGGGGGGGGGGGGGGGGGGGGGGGAGGGGAGGGGAGAGGAGAGGGGGGAAGAGGGGGGGGAGGGGGGGTGAGAGAGAGGAGGGGGGGGAGAAGAGGGGGGAGAAAGAGAGGAGGGGAGGGGGGGTGAGAGAGAGGAGGGGGGAGGAGGGGAGAGGGAGGGAGAGAGAGAGACAGAGAGTATAAACAAATGGCAATACATACAAAAATATATTAAAAATTAATGGGAATGCATAAAATGAATATTAATTTCCATAAGTTGTATTTAAAAAAAAAAATAAAAGTCCAGATTACTCACTCTCAACGTCAATCTGCTTTTTAACTTCCCCATCAGCGGTAGTAAAGACACAGACGTACACACCCCCAGAGTTGCTATCAATCTTATCCAGCCTGATGAAGAAGAAACAGTCAGATTCATTATTATTAAAACTTAACGCTTTAAGGCATTGGGAACCAGGCCTGTTCCTGAAGATCTACCATCCGGGAGGTTTTCACTCCAACCCTAACAAAGCCACACCTCACTCAACAGCTCGAGATCCTGCTGAGCTGCCAATTAACAGAGACAGGTAAGCAGAACCCCAGGAACGCGGCTGGCTACCACTGCTTCAAGCTGTGAGGTCACAAATACGTGATCAGAATGCCCTCGGCTGAACATTCTAATGCTGATGTCACAATCACTGCTGGTGATTCAAAGAGAGTTCTAGAACACAGACCTCTGAGGGAGAGAGAGAAACAAAAAAACACTCCTCTTCTAAGGGTTAAATACGAGTTCAGATAATCACACAAGCGGAGGAAGGGTGCAGGAGAGAGAGAGCATACTTGAGCTGCATGCTGACGTCAGAGGAGGTCTTCTTGGTGCCCTCGATGGTCTTGCCGTTGCGGGTCCAGTGGTGGCTCTGGACGACGCTGGAGCCGTTGTAGTTGCAGGTGAGGACGGCCGAGGTCTCGTTGCTCACCTTGGTCGGCTTGGCCACCACCACACCTGCGCTCAAACACAGCCACAGGAAGCGGCGCTCAGTTAGCCCGCTCGCCCGCACGCCCGCACTTCCTGTCTGACATCGCTTTCGGCCACCCGACACAGGACACTGCGCTAAGCTGCCGGGGGCCCGGAGCTTTGATTTGATTGGCTGTCCAGAGGGGTGGAGGGGAGAACAGATTCCTGCCTCAGGAAACAGGTAAAAACTTTAATTGAATTTAAAGTGGCACAAAACTAGGCACCAACACGGGTCTCTAAGGTACGGAACCAACACACCACTAGAGCCAAAATGGCAACCTGTCCACCTTTCTCATTTCCTTCAGACCATGAGCACAACCTTTTCAGGGAAATATTTAATCAATATGGGTGCTAAAATAACTCAATTTAAAAAAAGGAAAAAAACCCAATAAACCTGTCGGGGCACAAGTTCAAGAACAGAGCTGTGGGAATGAAAATAATAAAAATATTGGCCTGATAATTGCAATCTTCAACCTTCACCTTCAAAATAATTTATTTGTTTTTAGTCAAAGGGCTGTTTTAGTTTTTTAAGGGCTGCCAGAAACAAAGCAAAGGAACGGAAGTGGCGAAAGAACAAAGTGAAGCGCACAATAAGGGGAACCGCCTGGGGCTGGTGCCTCCCCGTCCCGTATGAACCCAGGAAGCGCCAAACAAACTGCGACTGTGAAACTGAGCACCCCCCGCCGTGCGGGGAGGGGGGGCGCCATTGTGAGACCCAAGGTGGCCCCGCTCGGACAAACCTAAAAAGGTTCACCGCTCACACTCCCAGACTGAGGCCCCCACCAGGCAGGTCCCCCACCCCTTCATTTTTTTAGGGGGGGTTTGGGGTGGGGGGCTGGGCGTTGGCTGCATGTACGCGTGTATCTGTGCGCGCACGCTGTGGAGCGGCTGGAGCCGTTCGGCGTCTTCGTCTCCGCGCCTGGTCCTCCTCCTCCTCCTCGGCCGGCGGCATCCAAACTCGCCGGGGTGAGCCGTGTCACCCTGCTCCGCTGGGACCCCGGGGTGGCGGAGACACCCCCTCCTGGGACAGCCGCACTCGGGACAGGAGGACAAGGGTTCGGGATGACGGAGGGGGGGGGGGGTATGGAGGGTGTGACGGAACCTACTCAAAAGGCTCAGTGTTCCTTTTGAGGCCGTTTGGGTCGAACGGGACGGACTCTGACTACGGGGTCACGGAAGGGTCATTTACAGGACTAACGGGACGGTGGAAAAGCAGGAAAGCGAGACGAGGGGGGGAAAAGGAAAAAGATCAAAGGTCAAATTTGGCAACATAAAAAAAAATTATCAAGGAATATAAAGGCTTTGCACTTCATACACCATTTAAGAATAAGGCCAACAATTAGCCTAAAACACGCCGTAGAAGCGCTAAGCCTTCAGCTGTAAGTTCAGGGGGGAAAAAAAACACACATTCCTAACACTTAAACTTCAATTCAAATCTCTGTGAAAAAAGCAGAACAGAGACGGAAAGAAAACAAGAAAAAGGGAAACTAGAAACAAGAAACACCGCAACATTTCCTCAGAAGAACGCTCATCCAAGGAAGTACGCCGGAACGCACTGAAATAGAGTGTCACATACGCGTAAGATTGCATTCCACAGAACAAAGTGTGAGAAACGTCTTATTAACAGGAAGGAAAAACACAAACCGGTGTCCCATCAGAGACTTAAAAGGCACAGACGTGAGACTTAAAAGGCACGGACGTGAGACTTTAAGGGATGCAGGTGTGCTCGGCCCAACACAAACGGACCCCGATGAAAGCAAGGAATCACAAAAATAATAAACAATAAAAAATGAAACCCAGCACACCCCACTGCCTTCTCCCACAACAAAAAGTTAGAACAAACGCTGTAAATGACTTTCAGCACGCTAGGAAGAGGGGAAATAACGTTCTATGCTGTGAACAGTTAGCCTGCACAGTCGATGAGCGATGTCGAAACACACCCTCCTAAAAAGGAACTTGCCAATGCTTATTGTGCTGGTGTGTATAAATCAAGGCTTATCAATTCCAAATTCCACCTGCATAAATTTGGAAACATTCCACCCCTACACCACCCCCCATTCCTTGAAAAATTTCCAAAACCCACTTTTCAAATTCAAACCGCTTTCACAACTATTAACTCCCCTCCTCTCTGCGGGTGTGGCACACAAACACCTTTTTATTTTTTTAAAGTTCTGATTAATGCATTTAAATATGCAAAAAATATAGGCTACCATTTTAGAAACCACATCTATTAGCGCGATGTCCATATTCTCTGGGTTCCTGGCTATTTTCCCACACAGTCCTGTTCAGTTTATAGGCTACATGAATTTCAGTCCTAAATGGCCAATTAAAACATCTGGATCCTTAATTTAACTGATCACCTCCAATGTCTAAATATGAGCATCAAAATGGCCATTTCAAACAGCAACTTACAAACTGGGGCTCTGAATAGCATGTAGCTTCGAATCAGCGACCCAAACAGCCTTTCAGTTTTGAAAGGGGGTGAATTAAACTGCAGGTGCACAGCAACGGCAGGTAATTGCGCCTGGGCTGAATGTTGGACTGATGAATTTTGAGTCTGAACTTGGGCATAATTTCACTGTGTCGGGTACATTGTGGGTAGCGAGACCAAAATGAGGCGGGTCCCAGAACGATTCTGTAATGCGCCAGGCTGTGCTAGTAGGTGCATTTGACGGGGCCCCAAAAAGGCATTACATTTCTCATTTGAGTCCCCATTTTTTTTTTTTTTGTTAGATCCTGTGGGGTAGAGGATTAAAAGCATTTGTGCTTCCAAAAAGCAGCTAGTGACTCTCTCTCTCACACACACAAGACGCATGCAATTTCATTTGACCTTTAAATAAGAACATGCCTACATGATTTTCTTTTACTCCACGGCGTATGCATGTGTGTGTGCGCATGCGCGCGTTTCCCCCCAAGATAAAATAGAACACATCCCCTCGAGCTTCCTTGGCCAACAGCTTTAGAATAATTGACAAAAGCGCCTCCAAAATGCTTAGATTACATATTGAACGGTTTCTCGCATGGCTGGTGTGCAGCGATGGCGGTTTAAACGGCACGTGGCCCCGCGTGCCTGCTGAAAGCATCGGGGCAGCTTTCCAAAAGGCACGTTAATAAACCGCGCGGAAATTACCCGCGCGCGAACATTACGGGCAAACTCCAAACGGCGGGGACATTCGGCTGCTTGTTTAAAACACAGACCGAGTCATTTTAAGCAGGTCAAAGGGAAACCTGCAAACAAAAACAAGTAGGCTACTTCATGCAAGAGGGGGCAAAGAACGGATTCTTTTTTTATTTTTATTACAAAATATAAACAGAACAAAATCAATAAATTAAATGCGATGGTATTGGATGCACTGCAATCTTTGAGGGACAAGATGTATTTCACTTTTTTTTTTTTTTTTTTAATCCCAGCCCAAATTCCAGTCACGCTCATATTCGTGTTACGTGTTGTCAGCAATACATTTTGGTGACCTTTCCTGGAGTGGCCCTACTATTGGGAAAAGTTATTATATATATATATATATATATATATAGATATATATAGATATAGATATATATATAAAATTCTAACTAGGTTTGGGCTGGAACACAACAGCGGGGCCAGCCCTAGAAATGCGAATGTCTGTGACTGACTGAGTGACTGAGTGACTAAAGTTACACCATTGGTCGGTCGGACCAGGTATGTTAGGTCCAGCCATATACTAGGTTTTAACCTGGTCTTGTTTTCACCACTGCAGTTATGAAATCAGAAGTCAAAACCAGGGGTAGGCACAACACATCTAATAGAACAAAAATAATAATTATGGTGTGTTTTTTTTTTTTTTAACTACAAGTGGTGTCAAACACAAAAAACACTGAAGTAGGAAAGCAGTTACCAGCTATTCATCAACTATTGTAAAGAATAACAGGTTCTTTTTACTGAAAAAATATTGATTTAGGATGTGAAATTCAATGAAGCCGCTTTTTCACCAGGGGGCCGGCGAGGGTGGGTCATTTTTTTATCCCCAGGGTGCCCGAACCCAGGGCGGACTGGTTTCTATTTATTTATTTATTTATTTATTTATTCATTCAATACGCAACAACATGGAACAAGCGGTTGTTCTTTGAGTTGGACACTAAGTTACAGCGGAACTGCATGTCCGTTTTTTGGCGGATAAACGGTTACACATTGTTTTTGTTTTTTTACACAGTGATTGCCAGGGTACTGCGACTGAGCGCGCGCGGGTTGGCCTCCTGAATGCGAGTTTTTCCCATCAAGGCGGCAGCCCGTTGAGTCCATAGATAACATTCATTCCAGCGGCCACAGAGGAGGTTCAGCAGTAAAGGCCAACGAGCGTTCTCCATCTCCAAGCAAGGTTTACATGCTACAGTGCACACGAAGATTAAACGTCAGAGCTATACGTTTAACTCCCCACATTACATCATAATAACACTGCCTTCGGTCCAATAAGACTCCAAAGTTTTGCCTTGGCGCAGTAACGTTTGCCGTACATTCGCAACCGATTTACTAACTCCATGCATTACATTAGTGGCATTTAGCAGACGCTCTTATCCAGAGCGACTGACACAATTTTTACATGGTTTGCATCTATTTATACAGCTGGGTACACACTGAAGCAATGCTCTTGCTCAAGGGTACAACGGTAGTGTCCTATCCGAGAATCGAACCTGTGACCTTATTAGGTTACAAGACTAGTTCCTCACCCATTACACTACACATTGCCCACTATAAACTACTTTAAATGCAGAGGGCATAACACACGAAACGGGTGCCAAAGACGCGTTCCTGGCCCGTGCCAACTTATGACAACTGGTAGACTGGGGCTTTGGTAAAGGTTAAGGATTTTCGCCATGTGACATGATTTGATGTTGTCATATGCGGGATATGTATTCTTATGACATTAAATAGCCACGATAGTTGTCATGGAGAAATTGCAGCTATACAATACACTCCAGGAAAGCGCAAAAACTAAAAATATACTTCATAGATCATATTTTTAAACTATCGTGTCGCATACAAAACGTGTAGCTTGGGCGAGCAACTCATTGACAACATCAGCACGCAGGGACAGCGCGACAGCACAGGGACGATAGCCAAGTCAGTGCCAATATATGCCAGCAATCTATGCCTGAAAACTACTCTAAATTTCTCTTCTTTAAACGTATCTGACCAGACTGCTCTAAAAACAGCAACGCAACACTGACTTAAGACAGCTGCACCTAGCTTGATATCGAACCGTCCCCGTTGAAAGGAGCACTTTGCTAGCTGTTGATAGCTAGATAGCCAAGTTACCCAGATGGTTAAAAGTTTACTGATAGGCCACAACGACTGCTACTGACTGCTAGTCAGCTAACTTTAGCTGGTTAGCTACCTAGCTAGCAAGCCTACACCAGTATTGAGCACACACAGTGTACGCATAGTGACTTAATGTGAGCAGCGTACCTGGACGTGCTTTCCACCAGTCGAGACAATTATGATAACGTTATCGAGCAACTCATCTGACGTTGGCTAGCCATGAGAAAAAAAGTATCCACCAGCTCTTTAACTAGCTAGCAAACCCGAATAACGAGCGAGTGGGCTCCCATTTTAAACCAACGAGATATCTGGCAGCCTGGCTAACCAGTCATGCAGCCTGGCTAACCAGTCACACAGCTTCTCCATTGTCATCAAGTCAAAACAGATACCCGTTGTTGGCTACAGCCAAGTTGCTTAGCTAGCTAGCTAATATTAGCGCAGGTACCACACCAGCTAACGTTGGCTTAAGTGACTTAGGCCACTCCAACTTCAAGTTCCAGTCACCTCACATTTCACTCAATTATATATATATATATATATATATATATATATATATATATATATATATAGATTTTAAAAAGTAACGAGTGCCGTTACGCCTCAACACCGAAAATCATCACAGCTATCAAAATATTGGGTTAACAAAGTTATGTTTGCTAGCGTTAGCCACGGCTTACCTTCGTCGGCACCAGCCGTATACAGGCATACCAGGAGCAGAGCACCGCAGCTCCATAACACCGCCATTTTCACTCGTTGTTCGGAGAACTTTTAGTACCCGTCTTCTTTTATATGACCTTTAGGAATCAATAGGCAGCGTTTAATTTCGGAAACCCCAAACCTATTTTGCCCTTCGGCCAGCTACAGATACGTAGCTGTGGCAAATGTCTTGCGACCCGCCTGGGCGTTGATATTTATGTGCGCGCTCCACACGCGCACTCTTCTCAGTGAATCCGCACAAGGGCGTTGCGTGACGTGACGTCCCTGGGGGAACGCCAATGAACCGTATAACATATACAGTACATTTCATTATAGTTTGTTATTCATATGCATTTCTTATAGTTAATTGGAGAACACCGACCACCGACTGACAAAAGTGTCCGCACCAGTAACACGTGAACAGCCAGGGAGGAATTTAAACAACTAGCAAAAAACCAAAAGGTCAGTTTGCACAGAAGTGCTTGGTGTGGCCAGCGACACTATTGCAAAGGTGTAAATGAAAGGGCCAATTTCAGTGCCATAATTAACATTTGCACGAAGTCGCATGAGGAGATGCAAAAAATAATAAATAAATAAATAAATAAATAAATAAATAAATAAAATACAAATCAAGGAAATCGTGTATTTGCATATACAAGTATTTGTCAGTCTTTCTTTCAAAACAGGACATCGTGCACATATCTCTTGAGGGGTTGACATCTTCCACATCCGTGTATTAAACTAAATGTAAATATTTCCTCTTCGACCCTTCGTTCCCTGTGTTGTACATTCTGCTCTGGCACCTACAGACCATATTCTGTCCAGATGGCAAACTGAAAGGCGACAGGAGCCAAGTTTCACTAAAGAAAGGGGACACTTTTGTTGTTGTTGTTGTTGTTGAGGCATTTTAAAAGTATGTGCATGCGTGTACTTATTCGCACAGAATAGGATTTCTGTTCGCAAGCAACCTGGGTCATTGTACGCACTGGAGCCATTTGTTTGCATGTAAAGACGTCTGTTGAGGCGGATCATGATTCGTTCTTTCTGGGCCTAGTCCACAGGCATGCCAGGTCCCAGGGACCGAACGCTGAAAAGCACAGCTCGCTGCGTTTCCCCAGAAGGCGCCATACGGACTTAATTGCACAAACAAAAGTTCTGTGCCCGCCGTCGCGCCGCTTCTGGAATCCTTCGACTGGGCTCCTTTCCAAAACCCCCGAATGGCAGCGAGTCTATAATACCGGGGTAAGAGCGACTTGCTTCTCGAGAGACGGCACATAGAATGCAGCCTGCTAACGTGTCCACCTGGATGTTCAAATAATAATAATCAAACAATATCACCTTTAAATCTTGCCGGTACTTCATTGGCTAGAAATAACTGTACGAAAAGAGTATCGTACCTTATTGAACCTGTGTTTTGTAGTTGTCCAACGACCATTATACGCACTTTCGTACGTCGCTTTGGATAAACGTCTGTTAAATAAATGTAATGTAATTTCATTGCGTGAGTGCGGCGGTCTCCTGTTGCATATGTCCCAGGACATAGTTCCAACTGAAAATAAGATTAAATGTCATAAAAATAAATAAATATATATAATCAGGTACACATATACAACCTCTGGAGGCATAACACTGTGCATGTAATTTTTGAGTTACCTGACCCAGTGATCGACAGGCACCCATTTAACAATCAACCCATTATTACCCACTTTTGCCTCAGGTCTGAAAATAGAGAGAACGCCGTCACCAGCCATGCTGTGATCTTTCAGTAAGACTGCCCTCTAGTGGCCATCTGTATGAATCGCAGATTTTCTGAAGGCGCTCACACATCCGCAAAAGAAATCCGAAGGGGGATTTATTTTATGAAACTACTTTATAATGTATGCAGTCTTGAAAACTGCAATGGCACGAAAAATCATTCATAATACAGGCATACATGGACCATCAGTGGTAAACACCTGTGAGCAGACGTGCTGGGATTGACAGTAAGAACAGTTTCATTCTCCGAATACACCGCCCCCCACCCCCAACCCCCCCCCCCCCCAAGATCTGTGCTTCTGACACTTAGTCTACCACTTCACTACCATCCACAATCCACATTCATATCTTACATTGTTTTATTATCATTCTTACAAAAACATGGCATTAACTTAAAATAAGTTAATAAAATAAAAAATTTTAAAAATTCACTGAATATGCATGGAGGAAAAAAAAAAAAAAAAAAACAGTGAGAACCTGACTGTCATATTAGTGGCGATAAAACATTTGAGGAATGGCTCCCCTGTGTGGATAAGACTTCCTGTGCGATAAAGCGTGTTCAGGAAACGCACCGAACGTGCAGAGAAATGCTGGAGAATTCAGCCTCGGCTTTACGCCCCCGCGGGGGCCGTTTGGAAGGGAGGCGACGACCAGTACTCAGAGACACAGAACGAGGGATCGGTTCAGTTCACATGCTCTTACTTTTCTTTCTTTTTTGCCGAACTGCATTTAAAAGCATTGCCAAGTCCAGCGGCCTTCAGTCCTGGTCCTGGCAGGCCGCAGGGTCTGCTGGTTTTTTGTTGTTACTCAGCACTTAATCGAACCCTTAAAGCAGTCGATTACAAACTTTACTCACCCCCCAGCCCCCCCCCCGCCCCCTGGATTCTTGGGTTGGATTTGGTTGCTGATATCAAACAAAAATAAAAACCAGCAGACCCTGCAGCCCCCCAGGACTGGGAATGAAGGTCACTGGCCCAGAATTATGTTTACTGTACCTTTAAGAACAGCAAACATATGCTGTTGTGTAAATGAATTAAAAAATTGTGATGACGAACTCACCCCCACACCAGCCCCCCCCCCCCCGCCCACCCCATTTTGCAAGGATATTCTTTGATCCTTTGGCTGTAGTGATGAACAGCAACTGAAAAAACATCAACACGTAGACCATGTACAAATATGCTTCCCCTTCGCAAACAGCTGTGTTGCTAATGGAGAGTTAAAAATTAAAAAGGAAAAGAAAAATGTGTGTGTATGTGTGCGTGTGTGTGCAAATTGAGTGCCCCTCGCCAGTCCCTGAACACACAGACACACAGACACACACACAGAACTACTCCCTCAGTGCAGGGCAGGGCTGGCTCAATGTTGTTTACGGTATTTAGGCGGCCTTATTTCATTAGTCCCTCCCATGTCAGACGCAGCCAATCCCATGTCCTGATTGGCTGGTTCTGTCTGCAGTTCCTCAGCCTCCCCCCCCCCTCCCCACTGTCCCCCCCAATCTCCCCTAGCTAGTATCAGTCCATGGGTCAGCGGTCAGAGGTCAAATTCCAAGCATATGTTTAAAAAAAAAAAAAAAAAATGGTCACTAGCTGCTTTTGGAAAGGGGGGGGGGGGGTGGTTTAAAGGGTAAGGGGGGGTGCAGGGAATCTGCCCCGGTGGTCTACTTCACACCAGTCCCCGGCTCGCGCGTTTGGGCCAGGGCCCTGGAAGTGCACACTGAGGTGCGAGGAGGCGGTGCTGTGGAATGGGGCGGAGCCGTGACAGGGGGCGGGGCCCTAACAGGAGGTGGTGCTGTGATGGGGGCAGTGGCGCCGGGGGGGGGGGGGGGGGGGGGGGCCAAGTCATTACGAGTTTTTGGCGGTGTTCTTGGTGCTGGGTGAGCTGGCGGGAGAGGAGGAGATCTTATAAGGCGGGGGGGGCATAGTTACCCAAAGAGCTGGTCAGGATATGAGGGATCTCATCTCTCTCTGCACAGTTGGCCGTTTTTCACCTTGACGCTTCCAACGCTGACGCTGGCATTCGGGATTACAGGCCTGCGCTCTCGCACTCTGTGACTCCTGCGCTATTTTTCCCTGTCCCAGAATCCCCGACTGACGTAACCGGAGTGAGCAGGTTAAGGCCTGGGGGGGGGGGGGCAGGCTTTTTCCCCGGCGTTTCAGCTTCTCACAGGTTGAACGCACGTCCGTGGGGATCAAGTGAGAGCAAGGAACGGAAGGGTTTTCAGGCACTGGCATGGGGGGGTTGGGGTTGGGGGGGGGGCGTTAGGGGTGCACGCCCCCGCCTGTTAATCTGTAAATGACAGCGTGTGCCTTTGGGAAGAACAGGGGCGCCCTGAGGGGGAAGGGGGAGCACCCAGACAGCACTGCATCTGGGCACGCTCCTCCTGTGGTGCTGGATCAAACTGAAAAATGCTTCACCTACAGCTTTTTTTAATGATAGACTGAACCTACCCCCCCCCCCCACACACTATCACACAGCCAACATGGAAAGAAAAGAAACAGGAGGAGAGCACACCTTCCCAGATCAGAATAAAACTTTATTGACGTTACGCAGATTGTTAAACTGCGCACTGTTGGAGCTGTTTCAGGCAACGGTGACATCACTCATTTCAAAAGGTCAAGTGTGCGTGTTCTTCAGCAGGTGCTCGATTAACTACGAAAAACTTCACTCCCCCACACAAAAATACGATCTAGTATTTAAAATTTTAAAAAAGGCCTGGCTTCCAAACGTGCAATCATTAATAAGGCAAATAAACACTTTTCCTCTTTTTTTTTGGACCCCAACATCTTCCCTACAATTTCAGTTGTAAAGCTGCCTTTTTTTTTTTTTTTTTGCCTTTTCTGGCACTAATAAAATTTTACCCGACAACTCCCATTGTAACCCTCCAAAATGAAACAAATTTTTTTTTTTTTTTTTTTTTTTTTTTTTTTAAAGTTGAATAGGCCAAATTTGATATGTACTTGGTCCTTTTAATGAGAACGCTAGATACATTTAACTGTGGCACCAGCTAGAAGCGTAGAAAACTGTTACGATATGAGCTTGTTGGTATATAAACCCGGAAGGCTTACAAAAGGATACAAAATGCAAGGGGCAGCCATTAAAAATATATAAATCAACCCCCCCACCTCCCCTTTAAGGGATATAATCCAGAAAAGGGAGACCTTTGTCATTCACAGACCGCCAATCATTTCTCTGTGCCTTTCAGAACAAACAGCCCTTCCTGATCGGGAACTTCCGTCATAATCACTTATGACATCACTAATCTCATTTACACATTTAAAGCCCAGCCCGGGGCGTTAGCATTGTGCTACGCTCAGTTCTTACAGCAGGGTGGAGAGCTGGCGGCAGGTCTGAGCTCGATGGTGACTGCTGATCGAAAGGAAGTCATAAAAAGCAAGCAGAGACTGTGGCCCTCCAGGAGCTGAACACCCCCCCCCCCCCGTTTTACAGAAACCAGTCGCTGCTTGCACCTGACAGAGGAGTGGAGTTGGCCTCGCCTCTCTCCAAACAGACCCTGCATTGCATTCTGGGTATTCCCAGTCACTAGCAGGCAGCATTGGGCAGGCTTGGTATTCCCAAACGTTTCTATGTTTGGAAAGAGCAGAACAGTGGTGCACAGCCGTCCTTGCCGGGGGGGGGGGGGGGGGGGGGGGGTTTTGTTCCAACCAATCACTGCCCGTGGCTTAATTTTCCAAAACATGCGTGCCTGTTCGCTCCCGTATCAGATCACAGCAAAAACACCATGGCGATTGAGAGCAGAAGTTGGCGCAGAATCCCGAAATGGATCGGCGGGTTGTGAATGACATGCGTCTCCGGTGGAGAGGACCGCTTCAGGGGCAAATATCAGAGCTCTGGCGAGCTTCACCTTTAACAAAGGCAACTAGTGCAGCTATTAAAATCCTGTTATCAAAGGCATTGGACAGAGGGGCTCGAGAGAGAGAGTAAAAAAATATACATCAAATACAGCATATCAATCCTTCCCACATATGCACAAAGAAAAAATAACTATAACAAACAAAACTTATCAAAAAAAAACTAAATGACAAGACCGAAAAAAACTCCAGAATCATGCATCTTGGCCCCCTCCCTCAGTCGCCACGGGACAGAGTTACACACAAGCAAAACAAAATAATAAAAACCAAAATAATAAAAAAACAAAACTGGAATTGCACCTGCCCATCAGCCAGGTGCAATTCCAGTTGAGGAGCAGGAGGAGGAGGAGGAGGAGCTCACCTTCATCCCTCCCTCAGTTAGAGTTCCTCTGCCGAACGTTTTTGTCCTTGTGGTTGGTGGCAGAGTCGTTCTTCCTGTATAGAGCACACGCAGGAGCCAATCAAACGCCAGCAGAACACAGAAAGCAAACGAACACGCTAAAGACGCCGGTGCTGTACTCACAGAGGGGCTGCACCAGAGTCGTCATCTTCAGGGTGACAGCAGGATGGCGAAGGGGGGAGGGGGGGGGGGGGAGAGGGGAAAAGAAATTAGAGATCAAACTGAAGATCTGTAAGCAGTGCACTGACATAATCCAGTCAAATCAATAAAGTCAAATCTTATTGGGTGACAGTGATAGCACCGTATCTGACAGCTGCCAGTTTCCTTCTACAGAACCTGCAGCACCACTGGGGTCCGTCTTACAGCAACAGCACAGCTCAGACGTACTGTGGTGCTTTATGGATACACACAGACGTACTGTAGTGCTTTATGGATACACACACACACACAGACATACTGTAGTGCTTTATGGATACACACAGACGTACTGTGGTGCTTTGTGGACACACACACACACACACACACACACACACACACACACACACACACACACACACACACACACACAGACAGACGTACTGTAGTGCTTTATGAATACACACACACACACACACACACACACACACACACACACACACACACACACACACACAGACGTACTGTAGTGCTCTGTGGATACACACACACAGACGAACTGAGCGCTCATCACACACACCAACTCCACACACTGCACTCCAGTGCCTCAGGAGCAGGAGGCCTGGCCTGGAGTCAGCGTCACGGACCGGCGAACCGGAGCCCTGCGTCACGAAGCAGGATCACCGAGTCAGCTGGGCAACTGCGCGGAGGTAAAACCCAGAGCGGCTCTCTCTCCCCACTTCAGTCCGCGTTCCAGATTCGGGGAGGGGTTTTCCGGGTTTTACTCAGCGCCGTTACCCGGGTGACTCCTGGCGCTCTGTAATCCTGCGTCACGACGCGGGGCACTGATCCCAGATCAGCGCTCCTGATCGGGCCGTCTGGGAACACGGCCCGTGGTTGCCGGGTTACACGACCCGGAGTTTAAATACTGAGCAGTGATGAGCACAGAGAACAGAGCGACAGGACACAGGTACGACAGGGCACAGGGGTAACAGGGCACAGGGGTAACAGGGCACAGGGGTAACAGGGCACAGGTGTAACAGGGCACAGGGGTAACAGGACAAAGGGGTAACAGGGCACAGGTATGACAGGGCACAGGGGTAACAGGACACAGGTACAACAGGGCACAGGGGTAACAGGGCACAGGGGTAACAGGACAAAGGGGTAACAGGACAAAGGGGTAACAGGACACAGGTACAACAGGACAAAGGGGTAACAGGGCACAGGTACAACAGGGCACAGGGGTAACAGGACAAAGGGGTAACAGGACACAGGTACGACAGGGCACAGGGGTAACAGGACACAGGTACGACAGGGCACAGGTACGACAGGGCACAGGTGTACACCAGACGGATTCTGTTATTTCTCCAGGGCCAGACTGGGAAACCATGCACAGAATTCAAACGGGGTTTCCATGGCGACGGCGGAGTTGGCGGAGTTGGCGGAGTTCCGCAACCAAGAAATGCGCTCAAGCACAGGCCCCTGACCTCACACGACCACAGGACAGGTACCAATAATAAAAAAGCCTTCTTCATACACAGCCACCCTCCTCCTCCTCCTCCTCCCCCACAGCGAACCACAGACAGACGGGGAAGACGTGAGAAACCAACGCCGTCATGCGCCAGCGGCAATCGCGGATGCAGCGCGGCATGCACCAACGGCGACCCAACCGGCGCGTTCCCAGTCAAAGCGTCCCGTATAGTACCCCCGGACCACCAGCAGGGCGGCGCCACACACGCGCCACCCGCACGCAGGTCTTTCACTGGCGACGTTCGCCCCGCGCCTCGGAGGCTCGGTCCGGCGGCCGCTTTGGGACACCAGTGAAAGAGGCGCCCGTCCCGCAGACCACCGTAACCTCCCGTGCGCCACGGAAGCAAAGCAGCAGCACACACCAGTCCAAACGGCTCCTCCTCAGCTCAAAAACCACTCCAGTCCAGCATGCATTTTCCATCACTTACCGAAAAGTTTTTTGTTTTTTTTCTCCAATTAAAATAAAAAACAAAACAAAAAAAAGCCGCAGCAGAGAGAGAGAGAGAAGTGTGAAAGACCGTCTGGACAAAACAACTCAACAGGGAAAATAACTTTCCATTTTAAAATGAAGGAAAACACGATGCAAGTCTTCAGAGCTACGGTACAATTCTACTTCAAGAGGGGTGGCGTTTATTTGCAGTGAATGAACAGAGCAGTCGTTAGATTCCAATAGTAATAAATTCCAAAATAATTCCAAATTCAAAAAATAATAAAATCTAAATCAAAACTCACATAACCTTAGAGAAAGAAAGCCTTACCTGGTGGTGATAGGTTTCATCATGTTCCCATTTGTTAGATGCGTGTACCATTCAATGATGAGCCAAAATGGCGACCCGCCGCAGCTATAGACGACGTTCTAATGGCTATGTATGGACTGTTCAACTGTGAGCCAAAATGGCAGCCCTCCTTAGCCATGTGTGCAGATTCCAATTAGAGCCAAAATGGCAGCCTGGGATTTGGCCTCCCAGCCTGTACTGTGTCTGAGCAAATGAGTTCTCGATTCAGCGCTCGGCTGAGGAATAAATCATTTTTGTGCTCATCGAGCCTTTGTACACAAAAATATAAATCAATAAATAAATAAAACGGCATTCACACAGAGTGCCAGCCCCTTCATAAACAGGGTCGGTGTTTGTAATGATTAATCGGGAGCTGCTGGATCTCAGGCAGCTCTGTCGTAAGCACACACGAGAGCTGCTGACTGCAAGGGGAAGGCTCAGCAAAGCCAAACCACGGGACTCCCCCACACACAGGAGCCATTTCGGCTCTGACAGGCTGCACTCCTCTTTAATGTGGGGGGGCGGGCGGAGACACCCGTGCCCAGCGCCGAGGAAACAGCATTTTTTAATATATTATAAAATATATAAAATATATTTTTTCATTAATTAATTTTGTTTAAGAGCAAGCTCGGGGCGTACCGTCGTTGATCTCGTCCGGCTTTCTCCTCTTCTCGTAGATGAAGATGATGGCGATGAGGATGACCACCTCGGCCACGATGCCGAGGAAGGGCCAGAGGGCGGCCAGGCGGCTGCGCACGCGCAGGTGGATCTGGTCGCTGTTGGCGCCCAGCGCGTTGGTGCCGCGGCAGCCGTAGTCGCCCTTGTCCCCCTCGATGTCCAGGTTGTGGATGTACAGCGTGGTCTTGTTGGGCGTGGTTTTGATCTCATACTTCTCCGTGCCGTTCTCGATGGCCTGGAAGATCAGAGAGGACGCAGAGAGTTACCGTTTTTTTTCCCCCGCCGCCGTTTCCGTGGCCAAAACGGGGAAAGGAACGCGCTCCACGGGGAGGTGGGGTGGCGGGGGGTGCGGGGGGTGAGGCGCACGCACCTGCTCACCGCCGTCGACCAACTTGAACCACGCCCAGTCGGTGGGCAGGGGATACCCATGGCTCACACACACCAGCGCTCCCTTATCACCCTCATTCCCATGCTCAGAGTGCTTATAGGCACCCACGTGCGGTTTAGCTGGGGGGAGGGGGGGAGAGAGAGGGGAGGGGAGAGGAGAGGGGGGAAGGGGGGGGGGAGGGGGGGTGAGAGAGAGGAGGGGAGAGGTGGGAGAGAGAGAGAGAGAGAGAGGAGAGTAGAGGGGGGAGAGAGAGAGAGAGAGAGAGGAGGGGAGAGGGGGGAGAGAGAGAGAGAGGAAGGGAGAGGGGGAGAGAGGAGGGGAGAGAGAGGAGAGAGAGACAAAGAGAGTATGACAAATGGCGATACATACAAAAATATATTAAAAATTAATAGGAATGCATAAAATGAATATTCATCTCCATAAGTTGTATTTAAAAAAAATAAAAGTCCAGATTACTCACTCATAACTTTGATCTCCTCTTTAACTTCCCCACCAGCGGTAGTAAAGACACAGGCGTACACACCCCCAGAGTTGCTATCAATCTTATCCAGCCTGATGAAGAAGAAACAGTCAGTCAGATTCATTATTATTAAAACTTAACGCTTTAAGGCATTGGAAACCAGGCCTGTTCCTGAAGATCTACCATCCGGTAGGTTTTCACTCCAACCCTAACAAAGCACACCTCACTCAACAGCTCGAGATCCTGCTGAGCTGCCAATTAACAGAGACAGGTGAGCAGAACTCCAGGAACACTGCTGGCTACCACTGCTTCAAGCTGTGAGGTCACAAATACGTGATCAGAATGCCCTCAGCTGAACATTCTAATGCTGATGTCACAATCACTGCTGGTGATTCAAAGAGAGTTCTAGAACACAGACCTCTGAGGGAGAGAGAGAAACAAAAAAAACACTCCTCTTCTAAGGGTTAAATACGAGTTCAGATAATCACACAAGCGGAGGAAGGGTGCAGGAGAGAGAGAGCATACTTGAGCTGCATGCTGACGTCAGAGGAGGTCTTTTTGGTGCCCTCGATGGTCTTGCCGTTGCGGGTCCAGTGGTGGCTCTGGACGGTGCTGGAGCCGGTGTATTTGCAGGTGAGGACGGCCGAGGTCTCGTTGCTCACCACGGTCGGCTCGGCCACCACCACCACACCTGCGCTCAAACACAGCCGCAGGAAGCGGCGCTCAGTTAGCCCGCTCGCCCGCACGCCTGCACTTCCTGTCTGACATCGCTTTCGGCCATCCGACACGGGACAGTGCGCTAAGCTGCCGGGGGCCCGGAGCTTTGATTTGATTGGCTGTCCAGAGGGGTGGAGGACAGCATGTGGGGCGGGGGGGGGCGGGTGGGTGCAGAGGGCTTTCCTGGGAATAGATTCCTGCTGCCTCAGGAATCAGGAAAATTTTTTTAAATGACACTACAAGTGGCACAAAACTAGGCACCAACATGGGTCTCTAAGGTACGGAACCAACACACCACTAGAGCCAAAATGGCAACCTGTCCACCTTTCTCATTTCCTTCAGACCATGAGCACAACCTTTTCAGGGAAAACAACTAAATATTTAATCAATATGGGTGCTAAAATAACATAATTAAATTAAAATTGTGAAAAAGGAAAAAAAACCCAATAAACCTGTTGGGACACATGTTCAAGAACAGAGCTGTGGGAATGAAAATAAAATAATAAAAATATTGGCATGATAATTTCCAATTTTAAAACTCGGTTGAAAATCTTCAACCTTCACCTTCAAAATAATTTAATTTATTTGTTTTTAGTCAAAGGGCTGTTTTAGTTTTTGAGGGCTGCCAAAAACTGTAGCAAAAGAACGGAAGTGGCGAAAGAACAAAGTGAAGCGTACAATAAGGGGAACTGCCTGGCGCTCGTAACTCGCCGTCCCGTATAAACCCACGAAGCGCAAAACAAACTACAATTGTGAAACTGACGGCAGGCGTAGTTTTTCGCTTCTGTTCTATTTTTTCGGCTTGTGGCGCGTCACGATGGCCTGTTTATACACAGAAATATGCTCTAAAATGCTAGGTATGCATGCTCTGATTTATATTTCATCCTTATATGACTGGGGGTGTGTCCCCAGTTACCTCCCAGATATTTTATAAGCAGCTAAAAAAATACAAGCCTTTTCGTTTTTTGTATTGTCCTTGCAAAAAAAAAACTGGAACCTGGGGAAAAGGCAAACTTAGTTTCGCCATCTTATTTTGCGGAGGGGGTGGGGTAAATTTGAAAATACACCACAGAAAGACGTAGCCTATTGAATGGTGTAGAAGTGAATACACCGAGCAGCGGTTTGTTAGCTCGAGTGTTGGAAGGTAGTTTTTAACCAACCATTGCTCAGCCTATTTGACTTCTCAGATGTGTTCGTTCGCCGTGATTAGCTGATTTTACTAAATCTGATCCTATAAATGTTTTGACGTGAATGACAAGACGACACGGGAATTCCCAATGGTTGATTGCGGATTATTTATTATTATTATGATCATTACATATTCTTCGTGAAATTGGCACGCTTGTTAACCAAGCAAATAAATTAATACGGTTTGAGGTTGATTATTATGCAGGCTACGTTGCGATTTAAGCTCATGGTAATTCTTTAAAACGTTTACTTTCTCACGTATTTACGTGTTAAAAAATATTACCAAATTAACAGGCTGAAAAAGGTCTCTCATCAAGTATTCACTTACCCATAATCAACAGTCCTGAACAAAGGTGAAATACACGATGTAATCCCACTGCAGACTGCGAGAGCTACTAGGAATATAGAGCTTTAAGCAAGCCTTTGCGCGACACAAACGGAACCAGTGGAGACACGCTACGCGCCGCGCTGCTTCGCCGTGCTGCTTACGCGACGCGTGCAGTGGGTGCCCGGCGTAATAAGACGTTTGTCACTCGTGCCTCATCCAATATTCTCCACTGCAAGACTTGTCTGCAGATTCGATTGCCGCAATAAAGGTATGTATATTTAGTTAAAGTTTTTAATTAAATGCGTTTATACGACCACTATGTTTATCAATCCTCATTATCAAGCGAGCGAGCTAGCTAACATATTTGGTACACTTTAGCAAGCTAGCTGGCTAGCAAGCCTTTATGAAGTGGCAGTGAGCACATAAGCAGCGTAGGATCTACATTTCCAGAGGACATCGCTGTATTGTCAAATAAATAACCAGCCAAAATAAAATGGTGATTGAATGCCTCACACATTTGTTTTTTATCTGAGATAATGATATTAGCTACTATATGATGCTGTGTCAATAGCCAACGCGTTATTGCAAGCGAGTGTCACGCGTCATAGTAGCAAGCTAACCGACAGTAAAAACGCCGATAAAATACTTTTAACGTGGATCATTTTAAGCCATGTTATCTAGCTTTGTAGTAATAACATGAGAGAAGGATTGCTGTTGGAGAAGTGAATCAACCAACAGTTAGCGCGGGTAATCTGCACGAAAGCGCATTGTAGTTTTTTTCACGTATTTCATCCAGTCAATTTAATTTCATCTAACGTTACACTTGGTTCACTCATTAGCTCCGCTAGATAATGTCTTACTCTTTGAGATCATGTAGTAGAAATAAAAGAAAATATAATTCATTTAACTTACTGAGAATAAATAAGAAATAATGAGGCTACGTCAACAGCTAATGCGTTATTGCAAGTGAGTGTGTCATCTAGTCACGCGTCAGAGCGCATTGTAGTTATTTTCACCGCCGAATTCTTATGGACAGGGAAGCTCGCTAGATAGTCTTACTCTTTGAGATCATGTAGTAGGAATAAAATAAGAAAATATAATTAATTTACTGAGAATAGATAAAGAAATAATAACAAATTAATAACAACAACAACAATAATAATTATAAAAATACATGTTTCAAACTGGAAAACTGATTTTTTTAAATAAATTTTTTTATAGATGGCTGGAAAAGAAAGGAGTAAAAGCAACGTGTGGAGTTATTTTGAATTCACACCACTTGAAGATGGTGTTAATATATATATATTTAATTTAATTTAATATCATCTTTTACATTTTTTTATCTATCAAAAAGTTCTTTGTGTGTTTATTTTTATTTATTTGTTTGCTTACAAGTCAAATGTTCTCAAATATAGAAACTTTGATAAAATATAAGTTTTTCAAATTGATTTGAAAATGTTGCACTTTGTGACAAAATATCAGTCAAAACATCGGTAATCGGTGGGCTAGGACTCTCCAAAATCGGGATCGGCATCGGACCCAAAAATCTGGCATCGGTCGGGCTCTAATATAGACTGATGAATTCAAATTATAACTAACATAATTAAGTCAAACTATTAATTTGTCTTACTTTTCTCGCAAACTGGAGGCTTTGGCGACCAAACATTGTCTTCACAGACAATTTTTGAGGAGCCCTTCATTTGATAGCCTTCATCGCATTTATAAACAATGAAGGATTTGTGGACGTAGGGCGGTCGACCTTCAACCCGCCTCCCAAACTCGACCTCAGGCTGGGAACATTTTTCTCCTGTAAAAACATACATGGAGTCTCATTAAAAATGGACAATCTATAATGCGGAAAACTTTATCGTTTATGGATAAGTTTAGGATATATGCACTGTATTAAGGGCAGTTATCTTAACGTCACCTGTTATGACAGTAATTTTTAAAATTAAAACATTGATAAGACAATACCATAAAATATTTCATACTTCTACATTCAGGGGGTTCTGCATTATATGTTCCATTTTCTGTGCACCTCAGTTCTGATTCTCCAGAAAGGGTGTAGGGCTTATCGCAGGTATACGAGACTGATTCCTGGTACGATAAATATTCTTTGTCGCCACTCGGAGAGAATCCTCCATTCGGGATTGGTTTGGGCAGAGGACATTTCACAGCTGTTGGAATGAAAGAGAAAATCTTCTGAAAACACATCTGGCAGTCCCCATTTCACATAAATGTTATCCTTTATGTGAACTATGAGAATTGAATGCTCTCTATGTGCATGTACAGTAGCTGTCTCAACACAGTCATACTTTATTAATATGAGGGGACACCAAGTTATGTCAATACACTTTATTATGTTTATTATGTCAATAGACGGTGCAGTACGTAACTTTGGAGAAACGAGCGAGAGAGTGCTAGTTTTGGAAAAAACTGACGTTCACTCGAACCCGACTCTCACTCGGTTCAATTCCCTTTTGGTTATAATCTTTTCTTTGACAGTCTTTCCTGGGTTTCGCTGTTGCAGTCAAAGGCAGAATGGGTAATTATGGCAGACTTTGGCTATTTGTGTTTTTCTTTCTAGGCAACTACCTAGCTAGCTAGCTAGCTAGCTAACAATAGCACTATCTGTGCTCTGACAGCACTGTGAAGGCAAAACATGACCGAGAGTCTGAGAGCTGTCCTGCCTGGTTAAGATTCAGGCACTGTGAAATTTAGAGTGGCTGATTTCGAAGCCTGGGGCAGTAAGAGAGACTGGATTTTTTTCTTAGAGCTTATAATTTCCTGATATCTGTCAGGATGTGAAGATAATTTAATTAAATATGAACAACAAAAAAAAAACTTACATACTGCACCCTTAATATTGACACAACTGTCAATCATAACAATATCACTATAGCACATATTCACTTATTTTATAAAAAATGTAAAAACTGAAATGAAGCAGTGTGTTCCTTACCCTCACACACAAATCCTTTCCCATTCCAGCCACCAGCCTCACACTGCATAGTGGATATTTTCCCCGCAACCTTGTAGCTGAAGACAAAAAAATACAAAGTTACCTCCATGACAAATAAGTCCACCATACTGAATTTACACCATTTTGGGGAGGAAAAGTGAAAAACCTTTGCTTCACACAATAAGGGTGAAGGAGGCTTGGCTTCTCTAAAAACACAATCTATTTCCACAACACAAATGTCATGATTAAACTATATTTAACCTGTGCCATGCTAAATTCCCCATCCCAAATTCTAATGGACAGAATGAAGCAGATTCATGCAGGCACCACTGTCTTAAACAGGAATGCTTTGTACCACACACAGCCTGACGAAAGCACTTACGAAAGCATGGCATTGAATGGAAACATGAGCGAAACAGATTAGTCTATATATATATTTTTTTTTTATAAAAACAGCGCATTTCTTCTCCATTTGTTCTTCTCAAAGAGTGTCAGAATGATGCATTTAGTTGTAAAAATTGTCTCCTGGGCAACGATGCCCCCAGACCCCCTTACAAGTATTAAGTCCCCCCAGTAAAATATCTGCCATTTCCAGCACTGTGGATGAGACAACTAGTACCAATTTGGACACCAGTGGTGTGACACAGAGTGTACTCACCCAGTATTACACTTAAGTGTAGCTGTTGCGCCAAACAGAATGTCTCCATAAATCCAATGTCCATTTAACACATCAGGTGGAGCGCCACAGGATTTTCCTGGAACACAGAGCTCAACCTTTACCTGCATCAGCCCAGTAATCGAGAATACATGCTGCCTTTCCACACCCAAACAGTAAAAAAAAAAAAACATTTTGTGAGAAAGACAAAATTTAATAGAAAATGAGAAAGAAACTGCCAGTTCTTGCTAAAAGAACTTGGAAAACGAATGAATGGATGTAGATGGATGTTCATCATGACAGAGCCTTTGCTTTAGGAAGTTTGGGATTACTTCCACACTGCAGTGTCAGGCTGCTCCATATCCCATTGTTGCAGGTTCTGACTGAGGACCCTTCCTGCCTCACAAAGCCTGGGAGGCACTCGTAGGCAATTGTGGAGCCATCTGCATATTCCTCTTCAGAGACAGACGTTGGGATAGCATCACCTTGCCTCCCAGGTATAGAGCATGCTATATGTGCAACAGGAGAAGCAGAAAACAGCTAAGTCACCCTAAGAAAGACAGGTCTATTGGTAATTACACTTTTTATTGTTTACCAAAGGCAAATTCGCACCATGCATTACATTAGTGGCATTTAGCAGACGCTCTTATCCAGAGCGACTTACACAATTTTTACATGGTTTGCATCTATTTATACAGCTGGGTACATACTGAAGCAATGCTCTTGCTCAAGGGTACAACGGTAGTGTCCTATCCAAGAATCGAACCTGTGACCTTATTAGGTTACAAGACTAGTTCCTCACCCATTACACTACACATTGCCCACTATAAACTACTTTAAATGCAGAGGGCATAACACACGAAACGGGTGCCAAAGACGCGTTCCAGGCCCGTGCCAACTTCTGACAACTGGTAGACTGGGGCTTTGGTAAAGGTTAAGGATTTTCGCCGTGTGACATGATTTGATGTTGTCATATGCGGGATATGTAGGCTATTCTTATGACATTAAATAGCCACGATAGTTGTCATGGAGAAATTGCAGCTATACAAATACACTCCAGGAAAGCGCAAAAACTAAAAATATACTTCATAGATCATATTTTTAAACAATCGTGTCTCATACAAAACGTGTAGCTTGGGCGAGCAACTCATTGACAACATCAGCACGCAGGGACAGCGCGACAGCACAGGGACGATAGCCAAGTCAGTGCCAATATATGCCAGCAATCTATGCCTGAAAACTACTCTAAATCTCTTCTTTAAACGTATCTGGCCAGACTGCTCTAAAAACAGCAACGCAACACGGACTTAAGACAGCTGCACCTAGCTTGATATCGTACCGTCCCCGTTGAAAGGAGCACTTTGCTAGCTGTTGATAGCTAGATAGCCAAGTTACCCAGATGGTTAAAAGTTTACTGATAAGCCACAACGACTGCTACTGATTGCTAGTCAGCTAACTTTAGCTGGTTAGCTACCTAGCTAGCAAGCCTACACCAGTATTGAGCACACACAGTGTACGCATAGTGACTTAATGTGAGCAGCGTACCTGGACGTGCTTTCCACCAGTCGAGACAATTATGATAACGTTATCGAGCAACTCATCTGACGTTGGCTAGCCATGAGAAAAAAAAGTATCCACCAGCTCTTTAACTAGCTAGCAAACCCGAATAACGAGCGAGTGGGCTCCGCCATTTTAAACCAACGAGATATCCGGCAGCCTGGCTAACCAGTCACACAGCTTCTCCATTGTCATCAAGTCAAAACAGATACCCGTTGTTGGCTACAGCCAAGTAGCTTAGCTAGCTAGCTAATATTAGCGCAGGTACCACACCAGCTAACGTTGGCTTAAGTGACTTAGGCCACTCCAACTTCAAGTTCCAGTCACCTCACATTTCACTCAATTATATATATATATATATATAGATTTTAAAAAGTAACGAGTGCCGTTACGCCTCAACACCGAAAATCATCACAGCTATCAAAATATTGGGTTAACGAAGTTATGTTTGCTAGCGTTAGCCACGGCTTACCTTCGTCGGCACCAGCCGTATACAGGCATACCAGGAGCAGAGCACCGCAGCTCCATAACACCGCCATTTTCACTCGTTGTTCGGAGAACTTTTAGTACCCGTCTTCTTTTATATGACCTTTAGGAATCAATAGGCAGCGTTTAATTTCGGAAACCCCAAACCTATCTTGGCCTTCGGCCAGCTACAGATACGTAGCTGTGGCAAATTTCTTGCGACCCGCCTGGGCGTTGATATTTATGTGCGCGCTCCACACGCGCACTCTTCTCAGTGAACCCGCACAAGGGCGTTGCGTGGCGTGACGTCCCTGGGGGAACGCCAATGAACCGTATAACATATACAGTACATTTCATTATAGTTTGTTATTCATATGCATTTCTTATAGTTAATTGGAGAACACCGACCACCGACTGACAAAAGTGTCCGCACCAGTAACACGTGAACAGCCAGGGAGGAATTTAAACAACTAGCAAAAAACCAAAAGGTCAGTTTGCACAGAAGTGCTTGGTGTGGCCAGCGACACTATTGCAAAGGTGTAAATGAAAGGGCCAATTTCAGTGCCATAATTAACACGAAGTCGCATGAGGAGATGCAAAAAATAATAAATAAATAAATAAATAAAATACAAATCAAGGAAATCGTGTATTTGCATATACAAGTATTTGTCAGTCTTTCTTTCTAAACAGGACATCGTGCACATATCTCTTGAGGGGTTGACATCTTCCACATCCGTGTATTAAACTAAATGTAAATATTTCCTCTTCGACCCTTCGTTCCCTGTGTTGTACATTCTGCTCTGGCACCTACAGACTATATTCTGTCCAGATGGCAAACTGAAAGGCGACAGGAGCCAAGTTTCACTAAAGAAAGGGGACACTTTTGTTGTTGTTGAGGCATTTTTTTAAAGTATGTGCATGCGTGTACTTATTCGCACAGAATAGGATTTCTGTTCGCAAGCAACCTGGGTCATTGTACGCACTGGAGCCATTTGTTTGCATGTAAAGACGTCTGTTGAGGCGGAATCATGATTCGTTCTTTCTGGGCCTAGTCCACAGGCATGCCAGGTGCCAGGGACCGAACGCTGAAAAGCACAGCTCGCTGCGTTTAAGGCGCCATACGGACTTAATTGCACAAACAAAAGTTCTGTGCCCGCCGTCGCGCCGCTTCTGGAATCCTTCGACTAGGCTCCTTTCCAAAAACCCCGAATGGCAGCGAGTCTAAATACCGGGGTAAGAGCGACTTGCTTCTCGAGAGACGGCACATAGAATGCAGCCTGCTAACGTGTCCACCTGGATGTTCAAATAATAATAATCAAACAATATCACCTTTAATCTTGCCGGTACTTCATTTGCTAGAAATAACTGTACGAAAAGAGTATCGTACCTTATTGAACCTGTGTTTTGTAGTTGTCCAACGACCATTACACGCACTTTCGTACGTCGCTTTGGATAAACGTCTGTTAAATAAATGTAATGTAATTTCATTGCGTGAGTGCGGCGGTCTCCTGTTGCATATGTCCCAGGACATAGTTCCAACTGAAAATAAGATTAAATGTCATAAAAAATAAATAAATAAATATATATATATAATCAGGTACACATATACAACCTCTGGAGGCATAACACTGTGCATGTAATTTTTGAGTTACCTGACCCAGTGATCGACAGGCACCCATTTAACAATCAACCCATTATTACCCACTTTTGCCTCAGGTCTGAAAATAGAGGGAACGCCGTCACCAGCCATGCTATGTGATCTTTCAGTAAGACTGCCCTCTAGTGGCCATCTGTATGAATCGCAGATTTTCTGAAGGCGCTCACACATCCGCAAAAGAAATCCGAAGGGGGATTTATTTTATGAAACTACTTTATAATGTATGCAGTCTTGAAAACTGCAATGGCACGAAAAATCATTCATAATACAGGCATACATGGACCATCAGTGGTAAACACCTGTGAGCAGACGTGCTGGGATTGACAGTAAGAACAGTTTCATTCTCCGAATACACCGCCCCCCACCCCCAACCCCCCCCCCCCCAAGATCTGTGCTTCTGACACTTAGTCTACCACTTCACTACCATCCACAATCCACATTCATATCTTACATTGTTTTATTATCATTCTTACAAAAACATGGCATTAACTTAAAATAAGTTAATAAAATAAAATTTTTAAAAAATTCACTGAATATGCATGGAGGAAAACAAAAAAACAAAACAGTAAGAACCTGACTGTCATATTAGTGGCGATAAAACATTTGAGGAATGGCTCCCCTGTGTGGATAAGACTTCCTGTGCGATAAAGCGTGTTCAGGAAACGCACCGAACGTGCAGAAAAACGCTGGAGAATTCAGCCTCGGCTTTACGCCCCCGCGGGGGCCGTTTGGAAGGGAGGCGACGACCAGTACTCAGAGACACAGAACGAGGGATCAGTCCAGTTCACATGCTCTTACTTTTCTTTCTTTTTTGCTGAACTGCATTTAAAAGCATTGCCAAGTCCAGCGGCCTTCAGTCCTGGTCCTGGCAGGCCGCAGGGTCTGCTGGTTTTTTGTTGTTACTCAGCACTTAATCGAACCCTTAAAGCAGTCGATTACAAACTTTACTCACCCCCCCCAGCCCCCCCCGCCCCCTGGATTCTTGGGTCGGATTTGGTTGCTGATATCAAACAAAAATAAAAACCAGCAGGCCCTGCGGCCCCCCAGGACTGGGAATGAAGGTCACTGGCCCAGAATTATGTTTACTGTACCTTTAAGAACAGCAAACATATTCTGTTGTGTAAATGAATAAAAAAATTGTGATGCCGAACTCACCCCCACCCCAGCCCCCCCCCCCCCCCCCGCCCACCCCATTTTTCAAGGATATTCTTTGATCCTTTGGCTGTAGTGATGATCAGCAACAGAAAAAACATCAACACGTAGACTATGTACAAATATGTTTCCCCTTCGCAAACAGCTGTGTTGCTAATGGAGAGTTAAAAATTAAAAAGGAAAAGAAAAATGTGTATGTGTGCGTGCGCGTATGTGTGTGCAAATCGAGTGCCCCTCCCCAGTCCCTGAACAAACACACACACACACACACACACACACACACACACAGAACTACTCCCTCAGTGCAGGGCAGGGCTGGCTCAATGTTGTTTACGGTATTTATGCGGCCTTATTTCATTAGTCCCTCCCATGTCAGACGCAGCCAATCCCATGTCCTGGTTGGCTGGTTCTGTCTGCAGTTCCTCCCCCCCCCCCCCCCTCTCCACTGCCCCCCCCCCCACTGTCCCCCCCCCCCCCCCCCACTATCCCCCCCAATCTCCCCTAGCAAGTATCAGCCCATGGGTCAGTAGTCAGAGGTCAAATTCCAAGCATACGTAAAAATGGTCACTAGCTGCTTTTGGAAGGTGGGGGGGGGGGGTGGTTTAAAGGGTAAGGGGGGGTGCAGGGAATCTGCCCCGGTGGTCTACTTCACACCAGTCCCCGGCTGGTGCGTTTGGGCCAGGGCCCTGGAAGTGCACACTGAGGTGCGAGGAGGCGGTGCTGTGGAATGGGGCGGAGCCGTGACAGGGGGCGGGGCTATGCCAGGGGGCGGGGCCCTAACAGGAGGCGGTGCCGTGATGGGGGCAGTGGTGCCGTGGTGCCGAGGAAGGGGCCGGGGGGGGGGGGGGGCAAGTCATTACGAGTTTTTGGCGGTGTTCTCGGTGCTGGGTGAGCTGGCGGGAGAGGAGGAGGAGGAGGAGGAGGAAGAGGACGAAGGGGCGGTGAAGCTCATCCCCGAGAGCCCTGGGGGGTCGGTGGCTGTGTTCAGGCCGCTCAGGCTCTTCCTGCACACCGGACACGTGTCGTGCTGAAACACAGAGAGGGGCGGGGAGAAGGTCCGGCGTGAGGCTGGCTGACACGCCCTCTGTCCATCAGCAAGTTCATGGGCCAGTCGAAAATAGAGCTGGATATCAACAATTCCTAAATGTCCCCTTAAAGATGCTGGAAACGGGGTTGCCAGGCCAGGCCGATGACCCCACTGATGGGGTGACTTTATTCTTTAAATAAAAAAAAGTATGGGAGTCAATGGAAGATGGAGGTTTCTTTTTAAAACAGGTGTTCAGGAGGTAGGAATATTTTGGGGAATCCCTTGAAAGGCAGTACAGAAGGAATGTTTTTGCCCAATGCAGTGCGGTAGACGGGGGGTGGGGGGGGCAGGCCTACCTGTTCCAGCCAGGGCACTATGCAGTCGTTATGGAACAGGTGATTACAGGGCAGCTGCCTGACGCTCTCTCCCACACCGTAGTCTTCCTTACACACAGGGCACTCCATGGCAGAGCCTACCAGAACAGCACATCCACCATTACACCACTCACATCCTCAAACAAGAGCTCCCATTACCCAAAACAGCACATCCACCATTACACCACTCACATCCTCAAACAAGAGCTCCCATTACCCAAAACAGCACATCCACCATTACACCACTCACATCCTCAAAGAGCTCCCATTACCCAAAACAGCACATCCACCATTACACCACTCACATCCTCAAATAAGAGCTCCCATTACCCAAAACAGCACATCCACCATTACACCACTCACATCCTCAAAGAGCTCCCATTACCCAAAACAGCACATCCACCATTACACCACTCACATCCTCAAAGAGCTCCCATTACCCAAAACAGCACATCCACCATTACACCACTCACATCCTCAAACAAGAGCTCCCATTACCCAAAACAGCACATCCACCATTACACCACTCACATCCTCAAAGAGCTCCCATTACCCAAAACAGCACATCCACCATTACACCACTCACATCCTCAAAGAGCTCCCAATACCCAAAACAGCACATCCACCATTACACCACTCACATCCTCAAAGAGCTCCCATTACCCAAAACAGCACATCCACCATTACACCACTCACATCCTCAAAGAGCTCCCAATACCCAAAACAGCACATCCACCATTACACCACTCACATCCTCAAAGAGCTCCCATTACCCAAAACAGCACATCCACCATTACACCACTCACATCCTCAAAGAGCTCCCATTACCCAAAACAGCACATCCACCATTACACCACTCACATCCTCAAAGAGCTCCCATTACCCAAAACAGCACATCCACCATTATACCACTCACATCCTCAAACAAGAGCTCCCATTACCCAAAACAGCACATCCACCATTACACCACTCACATCCTCAAAGAGCTCCCATTACCCAAAACAGCACATCCACCATTACACCACTCACATCCTCAAACAAGAGCTCCCATTACCCAAAACAGCACATCCACCATTACACCACTCACATCCTCAAACAAGAGCTCCCATTACCCAAAACAGCACATCCACCATTACACCACTCACATCCTCAAAGAAGAGCAAGCATTACCCAAAACAGCACATCCACTATTACACCATTCACCTCCTCAAACAAGAGCTCCCATTACCCAAAACAGCATATTCATCATTACACCACTCACATCCTCAAACAAGAGCTCCCATTACCCAAAACAGCACATCCACCATTACACCACTCACATCCTCAAAGAAGAGCAAGCATTACCCAAAACAGCACATCCACCATTACACCATTCACCTCCTCAAAGAAGAGCTCCCATTACCCAAAACAGACAGAGTGCAGAAAAAAACTGATCTGCTTTTAAAACTGAAAGCACTGACCTGACACACCTGAAAAATAAACATGTACTGGTTATGTTATAATGAAAAAAATCTTGTTCATATACAAGCCCTTTCCCCTGTAAGATGATTACACTCTCAGAGTATTCTCAGGGGAGTGAAAAGGGATGGGCGGACGTGCTTTTCGGGGGGTGGGGACATACTGACCTACGTGCTCTTCTGTGATCTGCACTGTGGGGAGGCTTTTGATCTTCTCCTTGTCTGCAGGTGGGGGTCCAGTGTTCTCAAACTGATTCAACAACTGAGCGGGACGGACAGAGAAAATGATTTTACATCACAACACGAACCTGCAAGATTTACAACTGCAAGCTCCTTCGATTCTGAGATTTGAAACACTAAGGCTCAGGAGGAAGATTTATAAATGTTCCCAAAGGTGAAATTCCCTCCCACACAACAACATTCCAAAAATAAAGGCATTATAAATGAAAAAGAGGTACGCCCTATCTGGGAAGTCCCATAATGAAATGATCCCAGAACCAGACAAGTAGGCTCTCAGCAAATGAAATGAGAAAACCTGCAGACAGGAGGGCAGGGTAGTATTATATAATTATACTACATGCATAATTCATGCACAGTGCAGGAAACCTATTGCTGAAAAGCAGCAGGTTCGAGTGCCAGGTAGGACACTGTTATTGTATCCTTGAGTACGGTACGCCACACACTGCCACACGCTGCCACACACTGCCACACACTCCCACACACTCCCACACACTGCCGCACACACTGCCACACACGCTACCACACACTGCCACACACTACCACACACACTACCACACACAACCACACACGCTACCACACGCTACCACACACTGCCACACACACTGCCACACACTACCACACACAACCACACATTGCCACACGCTGCCACACACTACCACACACACTGCCACACACTGCCACACACTACCACACACAACCACACACACTGTCACACGCTACCACACACACTGCCACACACACTGCCACACACTACCACACACAACCACACACTGCCACACACTACCACACACACTGCCACACGCTGCTACACACACACAACCACACACACTGCCACACGCTACCACACACTGCCACACACGCTGTCACACACTGCCACACACGCTGCTACACACTACCACACACTGCTACACACGCTGCCACACACTGCCACACACTACCACGCACTACCACACACACTGCCACGCACTACCACACACTGCCACACACACTGCCACACGCTACCACACACTGCCACACACGCTGCCACACACTACCACGCACTACCACACACACTGCCACACACTACCACAGGCTGCCACACACTGCCACACACACTGCCACACGCTACCACACACTACCACGCACTACCACACACACTGCCACACGCTGCCACACACTACCACACACACTGCCACGCGCTACCACACACTGCCACACACTGCCACACGCTGCCACACACTGCCACACACACTGCCACACACTACCACACACTGCCACACACGCTGCCACACGCTACCACACACTGCCACACACTGCCACACGCTGCCACACACTGCCACACGCTGCCACACACTACCACACACTGCTACACACACTGCCACACACTACCACGCCCTACCACACACACTGCCACGCACTACCACACACTGCCACACACACTGCCACACGCTACCACACACTGCCACACACGCTGCCACACACTACCACGCACTACCACACACACTGCCACACACTACCACAGGCTGCCACACACTGCCACACGCTACCACACACACTGCCACACACTACCACACACACTGCCACACGCTACCACACACTGCCACACACTGCCACACACACTGCCACACACTACCACACACACTGCCACATGCTGCCAGTTCGCTCTGTCAGCGGGCACCAGACGAACGCCAGGCCAGGTCTAAAGCAAACGGGCGCTGCGGGCCTACCTGCGTAATAATGGCGTCCAGCCCGTTGGCCCCCCAGGCGTAGTCCATGGGGTTCGAGTGCAGCATTCCCCTTCGACAAGAGAACGATGTCAGCACCAAAATTATCCAATCATCAAGCCATCAATTGCTAAACTTAAGTTGGCAGCTAAAACTCACTCAAGATTACTTCTGCAACACCACTGGTCACGTTACACGCTTTCTGTTCATTGTTTTTCCACTTGCTGAATTTTGTCCATATTTTATCCTTTTTTTATTTAACGTGCTGCATTTTGGTCTCCACCGTGAAGCATTCTAAGCTGCTTGTTTCCCTGAATGAAAGCTGCTCTACAAATAAATCAGATCATTATTCAGGATGATCCTGCCAATGCAAACTCTCCCCCCAGCCCAGCAAAAATACGACCAAATATGGATGCAGTGGGGGGGGGGGGGGCTGACCGGGGCTGTAGGACAGACCCCAGAGCGCGTTAATCCAAACTCCGCCCCCCAGCAGGCGAGCGTGCGCGTGGTTTTAGTGGCGCTCCTCCGGGTTCCTCACCAGGGCCCGATGCCGATGTTGGCCATGGCCGTGGGCGCGATGATGCCGTTCACCAGCTGCTGGATGATTCTGAGGAAGAGGAGGGGAGAGCTGGGTCACACTCCCCTACTGGGCCAAGAAAGAGACGATGTGGCAGAGAATACAAACAGACAGACAGACAGACATACAGACAGATAAATGGTTAGATATATAGACAAACAGACAGACAGATAAATGGTGAGTCACACACACAGACAGACTTATATGGATCAATGGACAGACAGACAGACAGACTGAGCAGCAGCCATGTTGAGCAGGTAGGGTGGGGGCGCAGGTTTGAGCAGGTACGGTGGGGGCGCAGGTTTGAGCAGGTAGGGTGGGGGCGCAGGTTTGAGCAGGTAGAGTGGGGGCGCAGGTTTGAGCAGGTAGAGTGGGGGCGCAGGTTTGAGCAGGTACGGTGGGGGGGGGCGCAGGTTTGAGCAGGTACGGTGGGGGCGCAGGTTTGAGGAGGTACGGTGGGGGCGCAGGTTTGAGCAGGTACGGTGGGGGGGGCTCAGGTTTGAGCAGGTACGGTGGGGGCGCAGGTTTGAGGAGGTACGGTGGGGGCGCAGGTTTGAGCAGGTACAGTGGGGGGGGGGGCGCAGGTTTGAGCAGGTACGGTGGGGGGGGGCTCAGGTTTGAGCAGGTACGGTGGGGGCGCAGGTTTGAGCAGGTACGGTGGGGGCGCAGGTTTGAGCAGGTACGGTGGGGGCGCAGGTTTGAGCAGGTACGGTGGGGGCGCAGGTTTGAGCGCAGGCCCACGTATGAAGTAAAGTGCTGTTGCACAATGCCGACCGCTCGTTTCCCTGGCAACGGTCGAAACCGTGTCAGCGCTGTGGGGATGGGGGGGGGGGGTTTGGGTCTCCACTCACCCCTCCAGCGTGGGCACGCCATCGTGCCTCCCGGCCTGCCGCCGGGGGGCGTGGCGGCCCCGCGGTTGCCTAGCGCCGTAGCGTTGGCGGTACGCCTGCTCCCGCTCCCGCCGGCCCTCCGCCTCGCGGTTGTCCTCCGGCTGCAGGCCGAAGTCGAAGCCCTCGTCGAAGATGCCCAGAGCGAACTGGCCGTACCCGGGGGGGAACGCGAAGAGGTGCTGCTCCAAGCTCTGCAGGACGGGACGCACGTACACATGTACACGCACACGCATGCACAGGCACACACACACACACGTGCACGCATGCACACACATGCACGCACACGCACACACACACGCATGCACGCACGCACGCGCACGTACACACACACACACACACAGTCAACCATTTATGAAAATCATGACCAGTCTTCTAAATTCTAGGGTGACCATTATCAACACCCCCACCCCCACCGCCCCCACCCCGCCCCCCTCATTCGCAAACCTCAAATGGCTGCCGGGTCTGACTGCTGCTGGTGGAGGGGGTGGGTGTGGCTTCATTTTCAGCGCTGGAGTCGAACAGGGAATGAACAGTCAGACATCAGACCCCAGCACCCCCCCCCCCCCAAACGCACCCAAATTCACATGGAATAATCACCTCCCCCTCCGGTTCACGCCCAAACTGGGCCAAATTCACAGGGAATAATCACCCCCCCCCCCCCTTCACCCCCAAACTGGGCCAAATTCACTGCAAATAATAACCCCCCCTTCACCCCCAAACTGGGCAAAATTCACAGGGAATAATCACCCCTCCCCCCCTTCACCCCCAAACTGGGCCAAATTCACTGCGAATAATAACCCCCCCTTCACCCCCAAACTGGGCCAAATTCACTGCGAATAATAACCCCCCCTTCACCCCCAAACTGGGCCAAATTCACAGGGGCTCCTGGAGACCCAACACATCAGATGTCGAGTCCGGAGTTTAAAGCCGAGACAGGTCCACTCAGCTGCTCACTGTGTTCCCCGCCATCCTGACACAGACACCGTGGTCTTTCATCTGGGAATGCCGTATGAACCGGGCAGCGTGACAACGCTGTACACAAGCAGCAAGACCCCAGGACCGCAGGACATCACATACCTTCTGCTCTCCAGAAGCTCCTCTATGAATCCAGACTGGCACCGGGGACAGGTGTAATCCTGCAGAGGAGAGGCACACCTGTGTTATTTACCAGCCTTATAGACACACTACAGTCTTCACACCACATATTATGCAATTACACACAGGCACATCATTATGTACAAAAGTACCATGCTGAGAAATAGCCAGACACTGAGATCATTACAAAAAACATAGCTTTCGTGTGTAAAAATGTAACAATTACAGAGTCCGGCTGAGATTTTACCTATTTATTTGTTTGATTTAACTGTTTTTAAGCCAACATACTTAAACAGTTACATATATCGCACATACCGCACTGCTATAGTGTTTGCTAAGAAGCTGTCCATTAACAGCTGACAGCAAGCGTTACCTGGCAACTGTTTTCATCGACAATGTTGTTCAAGGCGTTGTGGTGTCATGCAAATATGTGACATTTTTCCATTTTATGCAATTTAGTAACAAATATACACACACTTTTTAGTTAGAGGACACAATATATTAGCATTGACGTGACTGCTTGTTTACTAGCTAAATAGCCAGCGTTAGCTAGTTATAAGGGATAGCTAGCTGGCCCAACACTAGCGAGTTACTCGGTTCAGAATATAGCAGACTAGCTAGTCTACAATGAGGGACTACAATTATTTCTGAGATGTTCTACCATAACATCTAGCCTGCCATTTAGCTTGCTAGTTAGACAATACTCCTGACAAGGAAATTAACAGCCACCAGCCAAATGCTAAATTGTATCTGTTGCTGGTAAGTTTGTCTACTCTATAAGCACGGGCAGGTAACCGCCCATCATTTGGCGACCCCTTTCTATTCTAAACATTTAGTTGTCTGGTAAAACAGAGCCGGTATAATTTGGGATGCATCAGCCACTGTTGCCAGTGAACGAAAAAAAATAGATTTCTGCCCTGTTACTCCTTCACGAAAGTCACTCACGAAAACAACATTGCTGGAGAGAAGTACAGCTGCATTAGGAAGCACTTCGACTAGGCAACGAACGAAACGAGCTAGCTAGCTAACTAAGCAATAGACTCTGGTGCTACAATCCACGAACAAGCTAGCTAGCTAGACAGACAGATAACATCAGCTACACAACCAGGCTATGGACAGCATCAGGACCAAACTAGACCCATGGGCGAATTATCCACTCATTGTTATATCATAGACAATAATTGCTGCTTCATCATTCCTTCCCTGACCACATTACCAACCGGGAGTAGAGGGCTAATCTCTGCAGAACATCGGTGACAGAAAAACCGGCTGAGTCGTGGGGGAGCTTCCGCCATCTTCTGATTCAATTGCGAGACACACAAAGTTTGTACGGGCTGGGGGAGGGGACATAACTGATCCACACAGTGGAATATACGAAATGCCAAAGATCTTTGGAAAGCGTCTACTTGCTGTTATTTTTGTTTTATTACATTTTGACGTTAAAACTCCGGCATCGTAAATTGATTGTGATTGTTTTTCAGTTATGCGCTACCGTTGATCAGTTAGCATTTTTTGTTAAACAGTTACAATAATACAATACAACCAATACAACCACTTAGATGACCAAAGCGATTAGAGTCCAGAATCATTTTTAACCCCCCTTCACCCCTTTAACATACATAGTAATCCTTTACTATGTACATATAATTTTACTTGGTCTCAAAGAGCAGATTTTGGAAAATCCGACTCTGAAAGTGGTGTAGATTTGGAGCTTTAATACATGCCCGTGTGAAGTTTTGTGTACTTCCATGAGGTCTCAGTGACCAGGTGTTACTGTCCGGAAGGAATAAGAGTCTGGGCCTACAGTCAAACATTACGACATATTGCCTTCATCATTAGCGAAATGGCGTTACGGGCTGATAGAATCTAACTCAAACCTATAGATAGACCATAGCTCCTTGTAGTACCTGCAGCCACCAGGAGATGGTGCCATTTGAAGATTATTGACATTGTACAGTGTCCTGTTATTGGCCAATCAGGACACTTTTTTTATCAAGACATATTTTATTATTTGCTTAGTTGATGAACCTGGATCAGTCTACGTGACCCGCTGTTTGCTGATATCCAGCTGTGTGACTGCAGCAAACGGTAACATTCTACATTCTAAAAATCTATGGTCAGAATTTTTTTTTTTTTTTCAAAACACAGTCAAAGTCATGGAGAATATATGAAGCAATTACTCATTATTTATTGGTTATCCCATAAAATAACAGGATTTATACATTTTGACCCTTCATTGAATGTTTTTTTACTGGCAACATTGCTGCTGTTTTGTTACAGCATTTTTTATTTTTTTTTTTTGCAGTGTAGCTGAGATTCAATCCTGTATCCTAGATGTTATCCTTGACCTCCACGCCACAGTGGTTTCCAAAACCTGCCCACTGCCCTGAGCGAAACCCACTGAGGTCTGAACAATACAAGCGCATAGTAAACTGCCTTACGATGAACAGACAGCATACCTATTTCACCCACCATTGCCCACTTTTTTTCACGGGGGGGCAGGAAGGTAAACCCAGTTCAAAGACCTTTTAATAGCACAAGTACATTGCAATCACAATGCACCACAACAACGCACATCCGTAATCAAAGGCATTACAACTGTGCACACAAAAAAAATTATGAAACAGAATCAGGCTCTGCAATTATACAGACACACACACATATTACATAACATTACATTTATTTGGCAGACGCTTTTATCCAAAGCAACGTACAATAAGTGCACACTGAAAATCATTGGAACAACTACAAAACACAGGTCTGATAAGGCACAATAACATGAAAGTGGTGCAGGTGGTACATGTGTAAAAATAAAGTGCTTCGTAGAGGAACAGGGAGTTCATTCCACCACTGGGGAGCTAGGGTGGAGAAGCTCCGTGGTAGGGATGAGCGAGAACCATTCACACACACACACACACACACACACACACACACTCATGCAAGACAATGGCACCTAGCACAGAAATAGCTCTGGCAAACCCTAAATAAAGTGTGTCTCCCGCCAAGCTGAGGAACCTGGCTCTGACATCATCAGTGGAGCTCGATGGGGCTAAACGCATCGGCCAAATAGCCCTTAATGAGCAGCGAAGATGCAGGATTTCTCCCACTTCAGAGACGCAGTAGCCTCACGCTACGTCACACTGTGGATGACTCATCTAAACTGCACAGCTGCCAAACACCACAGAAGGAGAAAAACTCCTGAAGCCCGAGAGAGGCTCGTTCTCTTTATTTTGGCTCATCCGCTTTGTACATTTCAACGAGCCTGATCAGATTTGTTTTTTTAGATATGTGTGTTTAGGAATCAAATATCCTGCAATATGTTGAAATAAGCGATATTATCGCGATCAGAAAAGCTGTTCAGCGCAGATGGGGAAGCATACAAACGACTGCACATTATCGTAGACATTAATTACATCTCAGCGGGAAATATTTAGGCGTTGTTTTCATCCTAACAGGTCCACATCTTTACAGTGTACGACGGCAGCACGTTCCGTCGGTGTGAGGGTAGCGGGGAGGTCATGTTGGGATCTACCCCCCTTCTGGGCGGAGCTGTGAGCTGGCAGAATTGCGCCCCCCCCCCCCCGAGTCTCATTTATCAGTGACAGCGCAGCCTGAGCCAGGCCCCTGATGAGCTGGTAGGACTGCAACCCCCCCGCATCCCCGCCCCCCCCAGTGACAGCGCAGCCTGAGCCAAGCCCCTGATGAGCTGGTAGGACTGCAAACCCCCCACGTCCCCCCTCCCTCAGTGACAGCGCAGCCTGAGCCAGGCCCCTGATGAGCGGGGGGGCGCCAGGCTGCTGTAATTAGACCCGCTGCCTGCCGTTCCCCGGGGATTACGCTCGTTAAATATAACCCACATTCTCCAGCTGAGCAGAAACTGCGTTCGGTAAGGAGCAGGCAAGCTGCGGGCTATGTGAGAGCATGAGTGAGTGAGCGAGCGAGTGAGTGAGTGAGCGAGTGAATGAATGAGTGAGTGAGTGAGTGAGTGAGTGAGTGGATGAGTGAGCGAGTGAGTTAGTGAATGAGTGAGTGAGTGAGCGAGTGAGTTAGTGAATGAGTGTGTTAGTGAGTGAGTGAGTGAGTGAGTGAGTCAGTGAGTCAGTGAGTCAGTGAGTGAGTGGATGAGTTAGTGAATGAGTGAGTGAGTGAGTGAGTGAGTGAGTGAGTGAGCGAATGGGTTAGTGAATGAGTGAGTGAGTGAGTGAGTCAGTCAGTCAGAACCTTTATTTAATTCTCAGAGGTACAAATGAGGGCCAGGTCGAGATTACAAAAACAATTAAGACACAATAAGTATAATAAAAGATCACAGAATATAGCAACAGTAACCAACACAGTGTATAATAAAATAACTAGAATAAAATAAAATATAATAAAAAAATAAATAAAATCAAATAACTAAGAGTGAGTGAGTGAGTGAGCAAGCGAGTGAGTTAGTGAATGAGTGTTAGTGTGAGTGAGTGAGTGAGTGAGCAAGCGAGTGAGTGAGTTAGTGAATGAGTGTTAGTGTGAGTGAGTGAGTGAGTGAGTGAGCAAGCGAGTGAGTGAGTTAGTGAATGAGTGTTAGTGTGAGTGAGTGAGTGAGTGAGTGAGTAAGCGAGTGAGTTAGTGAATGAGTGTTAGTGTGAGTGAGTGAGTGAGTGAGCGAGCGAGTGAGTGAGTTAGTGAATGAGTGTTAGTGTGAGTGAGTGAGTGATTGAGTGAGCAAGCGAGTGAGTTAGTGAATGAGTGTTAGTGTGAGTGAGTGAGTGAGTGAGCAAGCGAGTGAGTGAGTTAGTGAATGAGTGTTAGTGTGAGTGAGTGAGTGAGTGAGTGAGCAAGCGAGTGAGTGAGTTAGTGAATGAGTGTTAGTGTGAGTGAGTGAGTGAGTGAGTGAGCAAGCGAGTGAGTTAGTGAATGAGTGTTAGTGTGAGTGAGTGAGTGAGTGAGCGAGCGAGTGAGTGAGTTAGTGAATGAGTGTTAGTGTGAGTGAGTGAGTGAGTGAGTGAGCGAGCGATCAAGTGATTGAGTGAGCGAGTGAGTGAGCGAGCGGGCGAGCGAGTGTGTGAGGGAGGGAGGAAGGGTTTAGTTGAGGGGGGGCTTTACGGGTGATGGTTCATCTTGTTGAGTTTGAGGCATCAGAAAGGAGGTGCATTTAATTATTTCAGTAATTTCTGCTTTCAGTCATTAACAAGTTCTGGCACCACGAGGGGTTGACGTTTGAGCAGAGAGAGGGGGGGAGAGAGAGAGAGAGAGAGAAAGAGCCGTTCTGTTGCTCTTAACTTGTTCATGTGGACGCGGTGCTAAAATTAGGTGCTGATATAACTTTTGGCTGGAGGTTAGCGGTTTTAAGGAGCCGCAGCAAGGGACACGAAGCTCACTGAAACAGCCCAGCGCTGTCGCCTCCAGCTGCAAGCCAGGCCGGGTCATCGTGTGTTCTTGTGTTTAATCAGCGGGAGACAGCCGCAGCGTACGGTCTATTAAACCACCCGCCGAACACTCGGCGTCCCAATACCTGTATTCAGCCGCATTACCTGTAATTATACTGTTACTGCAGAGACGCATTGAAATTACTTTGCGTAGCGCCTTCAAATCACGACTGAAATAAAAGGAGAGCTAGCTACCTGGCCGTCTATGTGGGAACTATGAGGACGGAGTGTAGCACAGTGGGTAAGGAACTGGGCTTGTAACCGAAAGGTCGTAGGTTCGATTCCCGGGTGTGGACACTGCTGTTGTACCCTTGAGCAAGGTACTTAACCTGCATTGCTTCAGTATATATCCAGTTGTATAAATGGATACAATGTAAAATGCTATGTAGAAGTTGTGTAAGTCGCTCTGGATAAGAGCGTCTGCTAAATGCCTGTAATGTAATGGAACTTACTGCAGTGAGAACATTTGAAATAGAGTCACAGACAGCGTTTACATCTGTAATTACAATGTAATTACAACTGTGTTGCCCTTGGTTTCACAAAATATTAGAACATAGGATTTTCTGGGGCGGTGGGACCCAATGTGAGATTATATCACGGAGCCTAAAATCCCTGGTGGCACACCTGATCACAGCTACAATTCAGGCCCAATTGTTGCATGTTTAGCTTGCTGACCTTTGCCAGTCTGCCACCATTTATATTTCTTTCTCAATACACAGTATCACTCCTTTGGCAGTATATTGCTTTAGCCTTTAAAAATACAGAATTAAAACATGTATATGTAATCTGCTATTGCACATGTCATATTCTTAAATATGCAGAATAATTCCCTAAATATGCAAGGAATTATAATTAATATTATTCATATTGTATTTTGTGTTTAGCACATTTGTGTTGATTTGATTTCCATACATAACTCCAAGACATGGTATATTAACACATGAATGTCCACTACAGAATGCGAAAACACCCAAGAGAAGCAATCATTAACCATCAGTTTATGATCAGTTACCTTGGTCACGGGAGCACGGTCTTCAGCTTCGGCTAAACGCATCTCTTCATGTGCATAATGGCCAACAAGGGCTGTAACCGAGTGGGTTTATACGCGTTACGTGCCATATTCTACGGTGCATCCCTGGGGACAGCTGAGAAAAAAAGACCCATGTGTAAATCTGTACTCTCGGTTTATAAACCGTGCTCTCGGATTCATAATCCGTGCCCTCGAATTACGAATCCATGCACACGGATTTGTAGTTATTTTGCGCTCTGAGCAACTGGTTGAGAGGAAGACGAGAAAACGCTGGAGGAAATCAATGGCAACATAATAAAAGAATGTTCTAAAAAAAAATCATGACGCACACCACTTTGTGTTTGTGGTCTCTTATTAATACAAGTCGCAGTTTCGCATGCCCGCCGAATTCATGGAACTCCAGCGGGACACCGTGTTACTTTTCTTTTCGCAGAAAATGCGCACACTACTATTATTGGTCTGGATACCATTAACCTTAACATCCGCGGTAACGTTAGCTGGCCCGAGTGATTCGTTTACACCTGTTATAAATCAGGTTCCGAGTAGTAGTGGAAACCAACACATTTCGTTTTCGTAGTACCGAAGTACGATGGCGCCAATCACCAATGAAAACGCACGCAATTGGTTACTGGGCCTTACGCAACGACGTACCGTGTATTTTTCTTTCCCCCCCTCCTCGCGCGAGGGGGGAGGTAAACAAGATGGCGGAAGTCTGACAGCAGCTGATTGAGGATTGCAAACCTTCAGTTAACAGTCATGCATGCACCGGCACGACGCAAGGAAAAGAAAACCTGAAGAGGTAGCTAAAATATGAAATATCGTTGATAGATATTTGAATGCGTAAGTAAGAATTACTGTGGCTGAGCATCTGAACTGTAGCTAACACAATCTATTAACTACTAACTAACATTAACAGGATAGCTAGCTAGCTAACTTAGCGAGTTTACCGCAAACTATTAGCTAATAGCTAACATTGACTGTATGAAGCAATATCTGACTTTATTTGCTTACTGGTTTGGCTCCTATAGTTGATTAAATTATTCGGTCCCGGCATGGTTGCCACCAAAGTCAACATTTTCTTGTTAACGTTTCATAAATATTAAGATTAGAAAGTTTGCAACGGTATCAAGATCGCTAATGAGCCAAAGACCTAGTGCATAATTCACGGTCCGGTGTTGAGTTGGGGAATGCACGAGTTAGACTGTAAATAAACTGAAGGGACGCGTGTCTGCATGGAGCCGCTGGTGTGTGTTCACTGCGCTAACCTTAGTCGTAGTTGGACCCTGGAACTGCATGTAGTTCCCAATGCAAACCGGTATGTTTGCGGAGTATAACACTCCGTAGCCAAATACAGTTTGTCGCTTTTGTTGGCTTGCTAAACGTTGCACAGTTAGGGACGCGGCGTTGCTACAACGCAAGCTTTACTCACAATGTCGTTTATGGCTGGCTAGCTTGTTTACTTATTAACCTTAACGAAGCTTCAGAGTGTTAGCTGTTTTTTTTGTTTCAAAGCAAAGGAGAATCACGGAAATACTGCAATGTCTCTGAGAAGTCGTGACGTGAGCCAGATGATGTAAAAAAAAAAAAAAAAAAAGGACACAGGACCACAAGTTATGCTTTTTGGAATAAATTGCAATGTGTGTATGAACATTGACATAACCTACCTGTCAGGCGGTCTCGAAAATACCTGGAAATAGTTTGTAAGCTGTACACATTAAAACGAGGAATTTTAGTCCGTGATCGCAAGGTACATGAGCCCTTGCTAAATTTAGTGTAATAATTGTCAGCTAACTTGATGTGAGCTTATATATACGTAGCGAATTAAATTGTCATATCACGTGGAAATGTTTTACAGAGTTTAGCCGTTATTTACATTTAACAGTAAATGTGTTACTTCTTGAGCCTGACAAATGGGATTTGGTTTCTTAAATTACAGATTCCATGGAGCAAGATCATGGTTTGCTGGCGATGGACACCCAAGAACTTGCCTTTAACTCTTCGCCAGCTGGTCAGGCATCCAGCCCGAGGGAGTGATGTACGATTCTGACTGATGTCGGATTAAGTAAAACCGGATGTTTTCAGTTTTACAAGATACTATATGTAAAGAAGCAACAACCAAAGAAGGAAGTCTCGTTTGCGGTGGTTTGTAGACTAAATACTGCATAGCGTACTTTTGAAGTCACCAGGCGAAACGCTACTTAATTCAGCAGATGTAACGTCACCTTACTGATAACGCACGGAACTGGAGACGAAGGACATCGAATACAGGCATGCTGACCAAGGGCGGATCTGTGCCAATAGTCTGTTTTCTGCCACTTTCGAGCGGCGGTTCCGGTACTTTAAATCAATGGGATGTAATCTTATCAGTTAACCACAAGTGATCTGAATTGATACCGGATCTCTGGCTTTCTTTGGACTGAATTGAGCCGGCTTTGGTTGCCATTTGCCAGAAAAAGCAGGCAACGTTGTTTTTTTTATTTTTGGTGTAAATGAAGACACTTGACCTTTTTTAGTAGTTCAGTAAGTCATTGTATTAAAAAAAAAACAAAAAAAAACAGAGAATTCATGAATCGGTCGCTCAGTTAATTAATAAACACTCAATCGATCAACTCATACATTAAGCAGCCCCCCACCCATTCAGCTGAAACAGGGGCATCGGGGTGGGTGGGGGGGAGGAAGGAGGACGATCGTTGTGGGCGGAGGTTTTTAAAGGCTTTGTTTGCGGGCGGGGTTGAAAGATGAGCGAGGGGGACGTGGCGCACATGGACTACCTGACGGGATCGGACCTGATGGGGATGGACACCTTCATCCACCACATCGACTCCACGGAGGTGATCTACCAGCCGCGCTGCAAGCGGGCCAAGCTGATCGGGAAGTACCTGATGGGCGACCTGCTCGGTGAGGGCTCGTACGGGAAGGTGAAGGAGGTGCTGGACTCCGAGACGCTCTGTCGACGGGCCGTCAAGATCCTGAAGAAGAAGAGGCTGCGCAGGATCCCCAACGGGGAGGCCAACGTGAAAAAGTGAGTCGCGTGACCTGGGGGGGGGTGGGGGGGGGCTACGTGACGTCACAAGACACCGGATACTTTCAAGCGGGAGATCTTCTGTGGTTGATCTCCGCCCCAGAGCCAATCGAGCTGCTGGAGAGCCGCCGGTCTGTCCAACCTCGGGTTGGGGCTGAGGGGGGGCGGGTCCCCCAAATGCCAGGGATGAGGGTTTAGTATTTTTGATGCTCCTGGACACCCAGGGGAGAGGTGTTAGGGTTTTTGGGGTTTTCCAGAAGCCAGGGGTGAGGGTGTGTGGCAAGGTATATGGGGTGTGGGTCGCCTCAGAGGGCCGAAGAGCAGCTATTTGAGCGGTTCTTATCAAGTGCTGCCTCTACTCATCACCGTCCGTGGTCTTTCATATAGCAGCCTTTTTTCAGCTGCCATTTGGCTTGTCTTGTCTTTTTTGAAGCGATATAGTAAAAGCGGCCGAGTGTTTACATAGAATCCTGTGGCGTCGGGTGCACGTTCGGCATTTGATAGCGTGATTCCAGGAGGCCCGCGTTCTAGCTGTAGTTTTAAACCCTTTTTTAGCGGTAGTATAAACACGTTCTAACGGTAGTTTTAAACCTTTTTTAGCGGTAGTATAAACGCATCTGACGCAAAGCCACAGTGGTCTGAGTGCTGATGCGCGCGGCTCCTTTCATAAAAGTGTCCAGCTGGCAGTGGGGCACGGTGCGGGAAAGTGCGCGTGTGTTTGGCGCTTCTTTTTTTGCCAGTCATCAGCTGACCTTAAGACTTAATTTCGGCGAACATGCGCAGGTAGCCACGCGGATTCTGTTTGTAGTAGCTGGTCTGAGTGAATCATTAAACCGAGTTCTCACTCTTTGAGCTCGTGCAGTCTGTCGGTCTGTCTTTGGTTTGTGTTTACAGTCTGGTAGTAACAGGGCGCTTCACTGTGGAATAGGAAGGGGGGGAGTGTAGTAACTGGAAGAGACCTGTTTGAGACAAATGCAGGAGCGTTTTGAGAAGTTATTAAAATGGCGGGATATAAAAGACACTGCACCCCGGACATGTGCTGTACGTTAAACAGGCCAGCACTCAGGTCCCCCTTCGAGCCATTAACTGGGTTCACTTGTCTCGTTCCTGCCCATTGTGACGCATTATAAAAACCCTGCTCCATCCACGCAAAACTGACGGATCAACTGCCCGTTCCAGAATGCGAGAACAGCCAATCAGAGAGCCGGAAAGGTGCGGCTCGGGGGATGCCCCCACTGTGGAGAGAGCCATCTGTTCTTTATTTCTCACTTGCTCGCATCCCCTGTTTTTTTTTTTTTTTTTTTTTAAACTTTCATTTGGCAGTTAAAAAAAGGCTTTTGCTGTGCTCTGAACTTTGATCTGTGCCAAATCGAGCACAGAATTCATATGGGGTTTTGCATTTTCATGCGTCTGAAATTTGTTGTTTTGAATGCGGTCCTTAACATTTTAGCAAGTTCTAAATGATTACTTTTGGAAGCAAACACTCATGCCCACTTCTACTGTGTTCATCTGTCCTTCTGCCATATGCAACTCTTTTATCTGTTAGCATTTAGCCAGCCTACTCAGCTTACATCGTTTCACGTGCAGTTCAGTACAGCTTAATATTTTACTGAAGCTGTTCAAATGCCTTTCCCATGGATACCATGCCAGTGTCCTGCTTTGGAATCAAACCTGCAGCCCCTGTGTGACAGGTCCCATTGGCTAAGCGGTCGTTCTCTGCAACTCCCTAAGGAGTGAGGCCTTGTAGCCCTCAGGTGCAACGTTAAATGCCCCTGTGTGTGTGTGTGTGTGTGTGTGTGTGTGTGTACATGCGTGTACGTGCGTGTGTGTGTACGTGTGTGTGTGCGTGTGTGTACGTGTACGTGTGCGTGTGCGTGTGTGTGTGTATTGTGGAAACACATTAGACCATGGGGCAGAAATCCACCCATGGTAAGGCAGTTTGGAGTTAATCAGTGATCACTTGAGCCGTAGGAGTCCGTCCTGTTGTTGAAACGGAATTACTTCCTGTTGTTGTGATGGTTGGGGGGGGGGGGGGCGTGCCTCTTGACATTCCCAGCATGCATTGCAACCCTGTCAGCAGCAGGCGTATACCACTGTGGGCTCTTTAGCCAATCGCTGACTTGAATGAATCACTTTACCGTGGAAACGTACCAAAAACCAGCAGGCACTGCAGCCCTCCTGGCCCACAGTCTGCCACCCCAGCATGGAGGATCACAGGCTGAAAGCTCACTGCTGCCCCTACTGGCGAATGTGAAGAAGTGACCTTTTTTTTTTTCCTCTGCTCATATTGTGCCCTATGAAGTCTAACATCATCATATTAATATGACATCATTTAATATTTGCAACCAGGTCCCTGGTTCATGTTTTGGCTGGGTGTGTGGAGTTTGCATGTTCTCCCCATGTCCACGTGGGTTTCCTCCGGGTGCTTCAGTTTCCTATGCACATTCTTAAGACATGCAGATGTTCTGATTAAAGACTCTAAATTGCCTGTAGGTATGAGTGTGTGAGTGAATGGTGTGTGTGCCCTGCGATGGCATACACCTGACCAAGGTGTATTCCTGCCTCTCACCCAATGCACGCTGGGATAGGCTCCAGCACCCCCTGCGACCCTGACCAGGAATAAGTATGTTAGGTAACACCTGGATGGACAGATGGATTTAATATAGTACTATAATCTTGTATGATCAGGAGGCAATTTGTCAGATTGTGTTTATTTTTAAAACCTCTTTGCCTCTTTTTTTCCCTCCCTCAGAGAAATCCAGTTGCTACGAAGACTGAGACATAAAAATGTCATCCAGTTAGTCGACGTGTTGTATAACGAAGAGAAACAGAAAATATATCCTTTTGGGAGAAAGTGGGATGGGGGGTTTGGTTGATGGCCTACTAATGAATTCCACAGGGAACCAGTTTCTTTGGTTTTGTTGTCTGATTATAATAAAGATGATGCATTGTTCAGGGTTGCCATGTTCCTTAAAAACAATCCTTTTGAAATAATTTCATCCTGGGGAAGCCAGAGTGAAAATCCCTCAATTCACAGAAAATTATGTGAATTAAAAAAATGAATTAATAATCCTTTTTGCTTTTATGAGGAGATCATTTTCAATTCGGTCCCTTTCTTTGATTGTTAGCTTGGTGTTTGTTTACCATCAGGCCTATGAGTCGGTCTGCTGGTAATGCTGGGATATTGACTCGCACACTGGGGGTCCTACATCATCAGCCTGTCAATCACTGACTGGTGACTGACAGTCACTGCCAAAAGCTGGGATTGTGCGTGCGTGCGTGCGTGCGTGCATGTGCGTGCTAAGTATTTCAAAAAATGATTTAATCTCAGTATCCACTGCTGTCCCCAAACTCCCATCATGCAAGTCCCATCATCACATCATCAGAAGAGACTCAGTGTTATGGGGAATGTGACTATTGCAGCATTCATCCTTATTAAAAAAATATCACAGAATTTATTGAAAATGCACATCTGATTTGAGTAATAACCCCCCCCTCAGCCCCCCCCCCCCAGGCTGTGATCAGGTAGCTCTGGCATCTGGCTGTTCCTGTACCGCCCCAAAAGTGTGAGCTGTGATCGAAAGGAGGATTCTGACCTCTAATTCAGAGACGAAAAACAGCCCCCCCGCAAGGTACCCTCCCCCCCCCCCCCCCCGCACCCGATGCTTGCTGCAGAGCGGCTACGTGCTAGCCGCTAGGCTTCCCTAGCGCAGGGTCTCGCTGAATCTAAAAATAGCGTTCTGATGCGTCATACGCACCCGTCGCCGCTTGGCCGACCTCATGCAAGCACACAAGCGAGAGAGAACGAGAGAGTGAGATTTAAGCTCTCCTCAGGCCGCCCTTTCAGTGAGCTCACCCGCGCTGCTGTTCTTTTCCCCATTTTAATTTAATGTATTTTTTATCACGGTCAACTGTGCATCAGATGCAGTTGCAGGTATTTCCCCGCAGGGTTGTTGGAGAGAACGTGATTAAGGGTTTTGGGGTTTTTTTTTGTGTTGCAGTTTCATTCGCTGACCAGTAGATGTCTCTCTTTGCCCTGTGTGCTCAGGACGGACTGCGACTTTATGTAGTCTTTAATGCGGCTCTTTCCAAAATACTCCCCTGACTGGTGACATAATGCATCCACTTCTGTGTTTTTCTCTCATTTACACTTGAAACTGACCCTGAAATTACTTGATTTTATCTATTTTTATTAAGTCAAATGTTTTTTTTTTGTTTTGTTTTTTAAACAATTTGCTCCTCACTCACACAAATCATTTGACTCAGTCTTCTCACTCAGAATTCCCTCATGGCTGCTGCTGAAACTGATCGGCTCTGTTGCAGACTGTGGGAGTAATATCTCACTCTGCACCCATTTCCAGAAAATGCGTTAACAATCCCCCTTTGACCCTGTGATGAATTGGTCAGTTTTTTGTTTTTAAAGCCTGAAAACTGTGGCCTGATAAAAGACATCTGTGACCCGGACGGTTTATTCTTGTTGTTGAGCAGTAAATATTGCGGCGCAGAACACTGGAGCTGTGGGTGGAGCGTGAAGACGCAGCGTTAGCGCGTTAGCGTTCCCCAGGGCTGCCCTCCACTGCGTTCTGAGATTCTGCTGACTCATGCTCTGGAGCGTGGAAGATGAATTTGAATGAAGAGTTTATCGTGCGCGTCTGTCTCTCCTCTGATAGCTGAGCGCTAGCGGCCTTCAGCGCCCCCTGCTGGGAGTCCTCCACCGTGCGAGCTCCTCTTGGTTCTTTTAAAAAAAAAAAAAAATTATTTATTTTTTCTTTGACCTTTGACCCCACGTATATGGTGATGGAGTACTGTGTGTGCGGAATGCAGGAGGTCCTTGACAGCGTTCCGGAGAAGCGGTTTCCAGGATATCAGGCTCACGGGTAAGACTCCGCCTCCTTCGTCCTCCCCCGCCCCCCCCCCCCCCCCTCCAAAAACACACACCCAGCCTTTTACAGTAGCCTAGCAACCAGCAGCCACTCCTCTGCCACATATTCATAATCAGAAATGGCTTGGAGAGACAGCGCCATAGAGGTGTGAACGGTATGGCTAAATCCATCGCCATGTCCTTTTTAAAAGTGGCGGGAACTGTCCTCTTTTTGCATCCATAATTCACGATGTTCAGCGCAGTAATAATGTCTCTCTCTGTCAGGTGTATTGTGCAAAAATATAAAAATGCTGAAATAGTTTACTCGTTCTCTGTTTCCAGATGGCTAGCGAGCCTCAAAGTTAGGAAGATTGATTTGATTGGCGTCTGTAATGTGCCTTCCTGCTCCACCTCATTGGTTGATGTTTGGTTGTGTATGAGTTTCAAGACCTAGTCCTTTAAAAAAAATTTCTGCTTAATTATAATGCAAACTCGCACATTTCTGCAGATGGTTATCACACTCCTGTGCTGGAACACTGCAGTGTCTTTCAGGGTTGTGTTTTTTTTTTTTTCCTTTTTTCTTCCAGTCAGCCAGTTTAGGCCTTAAAGCAGGGTCTGTGGTCTCTTCAGCCAACCAATGACTTTAACACAGCATGCTGAAACACTCCAAATCCCAGCATGCACTGCAACTCTCCATTTAAACAACTACAGAAAAAAACCAAAGAAGAAGAGCCCTGTATCTCAGTAGAGAAGCCTACAGACACTGGTACCTGCCTGTCTTCTCACAGGTATTTCTGCCAGCTCCTGGACGGCCTGGAGTACCTGCACAGCCAGGGAATCGTTCACAAGGACATCAAACCGGGGAACCTGCTTCTCACCACGGACGGGGCACTGAAAATATCTGACCTGGGCGTGGCCGAGGTGAGGGGGTCGTGCTGACCGTGCGTCTGTCTGAAGACTCTCAGAAGGGCTCTGTTCCAGTGTGTGGGTGGGTCCCACGGTCTGGTATCTGTTAAGGCACTGCTTCAGTGTGTGGATGGGCCCCACGGTCTGGTATCTGTTAAGGCTCTGTTCCAGTGTGTGGATGGGACCCACAGTGATTGACTGAGTGATTGAATGTTTGATTGCTGAATTTGGGATGTTGTGCAGACCCTGTGCTCTGGAGCGTGTTTGGTAAGGGGTCCTGTGGTATCCCCCCCCCCCCCCCCCCAGGCTCTACACCCCTTTGCGGAGGACGACACATGCAGGACCAGTCAGGGCTCCCCGGCGTTCCAGCCCCCCGAAATCGCCAACGGCCTGGACACCTTCTCCGGCTTCAAGGTGGACATCTGGTCCGCGGGGGTGACTCTGTGAGTCTGCGCCCCCCAAACCCCCTTTCTCAGGGTGATTTTAATCTCTCCGCCGATCAGGTGTGGTTTCAGTGCAGCTCGGCCATCACGGGGTTCCTGATGTTCAGACTCTGGAACAGGAAGAACCTTCCCGAGTGGCTCATTTTCTGTCACCAGGGAAGCCACGCCCACTGTCAGAACAACCACACCCACTGTCAGAGCAGCCACACCTACTTTTTTGGTCAGCCACGCCCACTGTCAGAACAACCACACCCACTCTCAGGGCGGCCACGCCCACTCTTGCCATATTAGCGACGCGTGCTTCAGTCAGAGCTCTTGAGTAAACGCTGAAATGCTCACCTCACTGAACCTCTCCGTCTGTACCCTAATCCAGCAGTTTTCCTTCACAGGTACAACATTACCACCAGTCTGTATCCGTTCGAGGGGGACAACATCTATAAGCTGTTTGAGAACATCGGCAAGGGGGACTACAGTATTCCCGAAGACTGCTCCCCCCTCTTATCGGACCTTCTGAGAGGTAAAGGGCCGTCTTCCTGTGGATGCTCTTACGGTGTAGCCCCATTGGTCTGGTCCAGTGAGGTGGTGGTCCATTGCCATGGAAATAAGAAAACCAAACATTTACTGTGGGGGGGGAAGGCTTCATGAATCCAAATCAAAGCATGCAGGTGAGGCTACCTGGAGGGGGGGGGGGTGTGGTGGGGGGCATTCACAGAGCATTGCTGCAAAAGAGCGTGTGTGTGTGCAGTGAACCTGTCCTGTATAAATAAAGGTAAATAAATAAATAAACAGTGAACTAAATACTTTAATAGACAGAGCTTCTGTGCACTGCCAGGAAGTGACCCACTTAAATGCATCAAAAGCCGCTTCGGCTAACTAGCGTCAACTAAAAAAACAAGCAAAAAGGCGCAGCCTGGTGCAAATCGTCCTGCACAGAAGCCGGGATTAGCTTCGTCCCCGCCAGCTGCTTTTGTTTCCCGGGCTTGATTCTGTGTAATCCCCCCCCACCCCCCACCCCACCCCACCCCACCCCGAACTGAACTGGCCACAGAACATCAGTCTAGCCCCGCGCGAAGCTACCAGTCACTGCATGCTACCCTCACGGGTTAGCGCTGTCCGCAGTTTGGCGGGTGGACGAGCGAAGCCTTTTATGTTTCGGTGATTTGCGTATGAAAGGGATTTCAGAATGCGCATACGTGTGTGTGTGTGTGTGTGTGTGTACACACACTGGGCTGGGCTGGGGGGCTTTCTAAAGGACGGTGTGGGTGAGACTCAACACTCTGCTCCCACTGAGGGGCTGGGCTGGGGGGCTTTCTAAAGGACGGTGTGGGTGAGACTCAACACTCTGCTCCCACTGAGGGGCTGGGCTGGGGGGCTTTCTAAAGGACGGTGTGGGTGAGACTCAACACTCTGCTCCCACTGAGGGGCTGGGCTGGGGGGCTTTCTAAAGGACGGTGTGGGTGAGACTCAACACTCTGCTCCCACTGAGGGGCTGGGCTGGGCTGGGGGGCTTTCTAAAGGACGGTGTGGGTGAGACTCAACACTCTGCTCCCACTGAGGGGCTGGGCTGGGCTGGGGGGCTTTCTAAAGGACGGTGTGGGTGGGGTGGGGGGAGCTGCCGTTCACAGATGGACCAGCAGATGGCACTGTGATAGTGCAGTCTGGGTGGCGTGTTGCTGTTTAAGACTTTTGTGTGTGTGTGTGTGCGTGCGTGTGCGTGCATGTGTGTGTGTGTCTGTGTGTGTGTGAGAGAGGGGGGGGGGGGGAATCCAAATCTAAGAATAGAGCTTAATTTAAGTGTGAGGGATGGCAGTGGCAGATGCCCTGTGTGAATTACAGATAAATATCAATAGCAGTAATAATAATAATAATTATTAATCCCTCATACTATACACTGCGGCCCAGAGTGCTTAGCACAGTAAAGCCAGCGATAAGATGATCAGAACGCAGAGATGAGGCGATCGGCAGTGACATCACAGCGAGCTTCCTGTCCCACGGCTGCTGTGCACTGTGTCTGTTTCCTGTGGGGGGGGGGGGGGGGGGCTGGGTGGCGCATCCTGCTAAATCGCTGTGACTTTGGGGGTAGGGAGGTGCGCTGACTACCGCTAACCTGGTATCGAATTCAGACCACGCCCCCTCCCTCCATAAGCGGAACAAATGAAAACTGACCTGGCTTTTCCTCATGTGTCTGTTATTTATTAATATTTATTATCTGTCCTCCTCCTGGTTAAAGCTGTGCTTCGCCTCTCATTGTTTCAGGCATGCTGGAGTACGACCCAGTCAAGAGATTCTCTATACAGCGCATCAGAGAGCACAAGTAAGTCATCCATCAGTTTGCCTTTTCATTAAAAAAAAATAAAAAAAACCCTTTTTATTTATTTCTCATGGTGGCACATAAAACAGCTTATTCCTGTTCAGAATGAAAAGACTTGCTATTGTTATAACCGCATCCCCCACCCCCCCCCCAGTCATAAAAGTGGTGGGATTTATTTGTGAGCTGTCTGACTGAGGCCGTATAGAGCTTTGTTTGACCACATCCTGGCTGCTGTCTAATGCTGCTGTTGCTATTAATATAGAAGTACAGCTCTGAGCAGAGTGAATCTCATCCATGTTTCACTCGTATTGAACACTTGCAGTTGATTTTGCTGTGTATTATCCATGTTATCCGTGTCACTGTTGTCATCATCATCATCTTCATCATCATTCTGACGGACTTTAGGTAAACCCCGCTACCAGCACCCAGTCCCCGGGGTTTGGACCTGCAACCTCCCGGTTAACGATCGGCGAGCGCTGATCCGCTCGTCCCAAACGGGACAGCTGTGCGATGCGCTAACTCCGCTAACGAGGCATGGGGTGGGCGAAGGTTTAGCCCGTTAGCCTCCGCGCGCTGCAGGCCTCGTCTATAACGCCGTCGGTAATACAAACGAGACTCGAATCCAGCCTGAATCCGGCTCAAATCCAGCCTGAATCCGGCCTGAATCCAGCCTGAATCCAGCCCGAATCCGGCCTGAATCCGGCTCAAATCCAGCCTGAATCCGGCCTGAATCCAGCCTGAATCCGGCTCAAATCCAGCCTGAATCCAGCCCGAATCCAGCCTGAATCCAGCCTGAATCCAGCCTGAATCCAGCCCGAATCCAGCCTGAATCCAGCTCAAATCCAGCCTGAATCCAGCCCGAATCCAGCCTGAATTCGGCCCGGCAGTTTCAGAGTGAATTAGCGCTCTCACACCGGCAGCGGCTCGGGCGCCCGTTCCCGTTTTTCAAAGGGAAATCACGACAATGACACGGCGGCGGCGGAGTTAGCATTTCAAACGCTGCGCTGGGCTGGGCGTGCTGCGGCGGCGGCGGCGGCTCTGATCTGGGCTTAAAATACACACCGGGGTCGGGGGAGGGGAAACGAACCGGCTGCCAAAGACAGACAGGCTTCCAGACTTTCTTTCTTTTTTTATTTGAAAATAGTAAACGATGATATGAATTCATTCTGATTCTTTTTTTTTTTTTTTTTTTTAAATAGAGCTCACTTCAAATAAGTGACATTCCTCGTTGAAGGTTTATGTGTTGTATTAACGATAACGATAATAATAGTAAGCTTTTGTACTTGGAGATGCAGCTTTCATGTAAAGCAACTAGCAGTGTGGAATTGAAAAAGCAATCAATCAGTTGTTCAAAAATAAAAAATTAATTACGAAAGTAAAATTGAAGAACATAGTTTGGCAATATTGATTATTCTTTAAAAACAAGCGTGTTCTACTCAGGCTTAAAAGGAGAAATGGACGAGGCCTGTCTTTTTTTGTGTGGTAATTTTCCATTACTTCGGAGTGAAGGAGGGGTTTTGATGGTCAGTGGTCATGGGGGGTGGGGGGGTGATCAGTGATGTCACTGAGTTGCACAGGAAGGAAGGAGAAGCTGAGAATGTTTTTTCTCTGTTCCACACCCCTGCCCCTGTGTGAACTCTGTCTGCACACTGCCCTAGCTGTTCAAAGGCAAACAGCCGTTTCCCTGGTAACGGGTGACTGAAGCAGGCCCTTGTGTCGGCATGGCGATGCCTGAGCACATGACCAGAGGGAGGTTACACTTCCTTCACACTCTCTCCCTCACACACACGTGCACACATACACACACAAAGTCACACGCACACACAAATGCACACAGACACACACTGTCATATGTGCACGTATACACACGTGTACACACACACACAGGCGCACACACAGACCCAGAGTCACACGTGTACACACACACACACACACACACACGCATACACAGGCTTGCATGTTGAGCTGTTACCGAGTGATTCTGTGGATCGAACATTTCCCCAGATTATCGCCACGTAATTCTCTCTGCCTCCTCTGACTGGATCCCCGTCGCTTCTGAACGGACGTCAGCCGAGTCTAAAGACTGGAGCCGGGTCTAAAGACTGGAGCCGGGTCTAAAGACTGGAGCCGGGTCTAAAGACTGGAGCCGGCTCCACTCCGTGTTTTCGTGGCAACACACTGCCGCAAACGAAGAAGCATTTTATGGTGAAAGCAAAAATGGAAAGTTAGAATCGGCATTAATATTTAAACCAGCGAAAGGGCTGTAACATCAGCCACGCAGCTGCTCTCCCTGTTATGATCCAGCATTCAGGAGTTTTAAACCCTCTCACCGTTCCTGTTTGGGCCTCCAGACGGTTTAAACCAGTTTATTCCAGTTTAATCCAGTTTTAATGTGCAGGCGGACAGGTCTGGGGTTGTGAAGTGTTGGCTGAAGCAGGTGAAGTCCCTCTAAAGCATTTCGTCAGCCCGTTTCCCTCACCCCGTGCGACTCCTCTGGCCCTGGCCTGCGGTGTTGGCCTGCCTCTCGGCCAATCAGGTTCTGCATGTTTAATTATATGCCCCGCCTCCCTCCCCCAAACTGTGTGCAGCTCTGTTGCAGTACTTGTACACACAATGGTGTGTTTCCCATATTTCAGGAGAAGGCCCGTTGAATATTGATGGCGCGGTGGGGATAAACCCACCAGAATGCCGCGCTCTGAGTGACTCAGCCCTGCTTAATTATTCATGAGCCCTGCTTAATTATTTATGTGTGACGCTTAATTAGTAATGAGCTCTGCTGGTAATCCGCTGCTGTTCAGAGCCCAGGCCGGGGGGGGGGCGGGGGGAGCCACGCCCATGGACGCTGTGTTCCCATGGCGATCGGCCACAAAGCCTTTTATACTATACGACACAGTCCGATATGCAGTATGCAGAAATTCATATGCAGTGCAGTATACAAAACACACCGCAAAGCAATGTGTAGTGTACAATTTGAACATAAACTATATTTGATGCAGTATACAATACGCAATACTGTCAGGGCTCACTGAAAGGATTAGGACCCTGGCATCGGGATCAACACTGAGGCAGAGGTAGGTAGGAGGTAAAATAATAGGTCTTCACTGAATTCTTTAAACAGAAAAAAGAGAGAGAACATGAAGATCAAGCGTTGAACAGAAGAAAGGCAGGAACTTAAAAATACCGGGGGGAAAAAACCACACATGCAGGCTATCGCTGAAATGGGAAGACGTTCGAGCGCAGTCTGGGGAAAAGCGATGACCCGATTAGCGGGACGTTTAACGGGCAGGAGACGGGGAACGCGGGGAACGCACCGAAACGCTGCTGAGAACTAAAATCAGGAAACGGACAGCGAGTGGCAACCGGGAACCGGAGTCGCGACTCAGTACAGTGTGTACAGTACCGTGCAGTCCACTGTTCAGCACATGCAGGGTTCACTGCAGTATCGCAGTAAACACTGTACAGTGCAATGTGCAGTATGCCAACCCATATATATTACAGCACACAATATACCATACACAGTACTGTACAGCCCAATGTACTGCATACAGTTTAGCCCTTTAAGGTGTGAGGTCACAGTTATGCGATTAGAATGTTCTCAGCTGAACATTCTGTAACGCTGATGTCACAATCACCGCTGGTGACTGAATGGGACGGAGTTCTAGAACACTGACTTTGGGGGAAAAAACACGTTCTGGAAAGCCAGCTCTGCTGAGGACACAAGTGAAGGGTGTTTGGGTCTCTGTTGTCGTCCCGTTTAGCTGGGTGCGGAAGAAACACCCCCGCTCGGAGCCCCCGGTGCCCGTCCCCCCCAGCGCGGACAGCAGGGACCGCTGGCGCAGCATGACGGTCCTGCCGTACCTGGAGGACCTGCACGGGTACCACGAGGACGATGACGAAGAGTTCTTCGACAACGAGGACGACATCATCTACACTCAGGACTTCACTGTGCCGGGTAAGGAGGCGACGTCCTCGCCCGCGACGTACAAAAGAAAGGTGTGAGCACCACACATGAATAATTAAGGTGTAAGTATCACCTTGGTGACGGAGGCGTAAGTGTCACCTGGGTGATGGAGGTGTAAGTATCACCTTGGTGACGGAGGGGTGCCCCCCCCTTTGCTGTGGGTGATGCTCCTAGTCTCCCGGTAACCGTGAGCGGTGACGGTTTGACAGTGGGAGGCAGCCGGATGCAGTCTCCCGGCGCGTGGGTTACCATCGCTAACGGCAACCCGACAGGCCGCGCGCGGTCCTCGCGTTCAGAGTCATTCCGCCAGGTTTGGGACGCGCCGCCTGCGTCTCGCGCTGGGGCCTCCGCGGCGTGTGTGTGTGTGTGTGTGTGTGTGTGTGTGTGCGCGTGTGTGCGCGTGTGTGCGTGTGTGTGCGTGTGTGTGTGTGTGTGTGTGTGTGTGTGTGTGCGCGCGCGCGCGCATGTGTGTGCGCGCGTGTGTGTGCGCCTGTGCGCGCGCGCGCGCGCGCGCGCGTGTGTGTGTGTGTGTGTGTGCGAGTGCGCGCGTGCGTGCGTGCGTGTGTGCGTGTGTGTGTGCGTGCGCCTGTGTGTATGTGTGTGTGTGTGTGTGTGTGTGTTCTGACAGATCCAGTGAGTCATTCCTCTCAAAATCGGTTTGCAGTCAGGCTTCTGACTGGGTCCTTTTGGCTTCTTTTGTTGTGGCAACAAAAGGGGGGAGAATGTAAAAAAAAGGTGATATCTGATGAGTGATTTCTACCCAGCTGTGCCTTGTGTCAGCAGGGGAGCAGATCTATGGGTCCCTGCAGAAAGGTGGGCTCTAACCCGTCTCTGTTGAGTTTTTTCTGTATTGAAGGGTCCTGTCGCGTTAGTGTACGGCCTTATGTTGAGGCTTAATAGGGTTCTAATGCCACCTTCAGAGCATCGGGCCCCCTTTTCAGAACAGGCCCCATATCGGGTCCCATATGGAGCCCCTCCCAGGACGGCCCTTCCGCAGTGCACCCCAGGGGGTTACTCTGCTGCTCCCGCCCACATTCAGCTCAGCGTATGCCGAAAAAACGAACAGGCGCACGAACAACCACGGTCCTGTGCGGTGGGGTCCTGTTCTACCCCTCTGTGACCTCACTGCGTTCCTCTTGGAGATCCATTCTGCACCTCTGTGATCGCGTTGTGCTCTTACCGGTGCTCTGTTCTCCACTGTTATGACAACACTGCGCTCTTATTTGTTCTCTGTCCCCGGACTTTGTGACATCACAATGCTCTTACGCGCGTTGTTTTCGGTGTTCCGTTTTTTTCCACCTCACCTTCCGCGCTCTTATTGTGACGCATGACCCCGCCTCCCGAGCGTTCCGAACGCGGTCTCCTGCACGGCCACGGACACTCCGAAGCCTTTCCAATCGCAGATCAGACACCGGGGCGTTTCTGCGTTGCCTCGGCAACCGAGTGAGTCATCCTGCTGCGTGCAGCTGGGTGTGCGTCTCTCCTCTCTCCCCCCCTCCCTCCCTCCCCCCCTCCCTGGTTTTTCAGTCCTAAAGGGCACTGCAGAGGAACAGAGGCAGCCCTTCCTCCCGGTCGTCCTGGCGATCAGGCGAGGCTGCACTCGCCGATGCTCCTCTGTGATTGGCCGTTTCGAATCAGGGAGGAAGATGGAGGATAAGGGCCGTGGCGGGTAGGGGGGGCTCTTTCCTCGCTGATGCCAGCGTGCTGAGCGCCTGTCATCTCGGGGCTCTGGATCTGACCGCAGCCCCGAGTCTCCCGCCCTGGAGCCGTTTTAAACGCTGTCTCTGGTGATCCGGGGGAGACGAACACATTCTGGAGTTCTGAGTTCAAGCTCATAATTGGCAGCGCCCTAATTAATAAAAAAAAAGTAAAGAAAAAAAGAAAATGTGTTCCTGAGTAGAGTAGGCTGTGATGAGGAATCGCGTGCCCCAAAACTGTCTGCTTTCAGCCCCCCTGGGGGTGCTGGGGGTAACTGGGACGGGTCAGAAGTTCTCTCGAGGGGTAAAGCTGCAGGCGTTTCTAGGTTTTTTGTCTCATGGACCCCTCGAATGCTGTTCGTTCTGCATCGCTGTAGCATTTGCTCATTGACCATGACCTCGATCACATCTGATAGATGTTTAGGCTGGAATTAGATTTTTATTTTTTAAATATACTTTTCTTTTTTTTTACTTATTCAGAGTGACTTACAAAGCTTGCGCATTTCTGCACAGTGTTCGTTTTGTACAGATGGACTGAAGCGATTCGGGTTAGGGGACGACGCGGTGGGGCGGTGGATGGCTCTGTTCTGGGTTCGAATGTCATCCGGGAATTTGTGTGTCCGCGTGGGTTTCCTCCGGGTTCCTCCGGGTTCCTCCCACAGTCCAAACACGTGCAGGTCAGGCTAATTGGAGACGCTAAATTTCCCGTAGGTGTGAGTGAATGGTGTGTGTGCGCTGCGATAGGTTGGCGAAATGTCCAGAGTGTATCCCTGACTCTTGCCCAATGCATGCTGGGATAGGCTCCAGCCCCCACAGCGACCCCACGTTAGTGGGTTAGATAATGGATGGATGGAATTCAAGGACCAGGCTCAAGGTGGCCGTGGCAGTGCCCCACCTTGGATTTGAGCTTGCAATCTCTAAGTTAAAATGACTGCTGACTTTGAGCCGGGTCAGAACTGGGTCAGAACCGGGTAAGAACTGGGTCAGAGCCAGGTCAGACCCGGGTCAGAGCCAGCATGTGTTTGTGTGCCTCTGTGCTGCAGGGCAGGTGGAGGAGCAGAGGCCCCAGCCCGGCCCGAAACCCGTGTGCGCCAACGGCACCGACCCGGCGCCGCCCGGCAAAACCAAAGCGGAGCGCCGGTCCAGCTCGTCCTCCAACCCGTCCCGCAAGGGAGCGTCCACCGCCAGCAAGATCCGCAAGTTCTCCGCCTGCAAGCAGCAGTGACCCCGCCCACTGCCGCCGGAGCCCCGCCCACACCAGCGGGGTGAGTGCAGGTCTGTCCGCGTGAGGGCAGTGATTAGGGGGCGTGTCTCAAAGTGTTGGGTTAAGAGCAGATGTTTCTGTGTAAGGGCAGTAATGCTGGGTTAAGTGCAGACGTTTCCGTGTAAAGGCAGTGGTGTTGGGTTAAGTGCAGATGTTTCAATATACGGGCAGTAGTGTTGGGTTAAGTGCAGGTGTTTCTATATAAGGGCAGTAGTGTTGGGTTAAGTGCAGATGTTTCAATATACGAGCAGTAGTGTTGGGTTAAGAGCAGATGCTTCCATATAAGGGCAGTAGTGTTGGGTTAAGAGCAGATGTTTCTGTGTAAGGCCAGTGGTGTTGGGTTGAGTGCAGATGTTTCTGTGTAAGGCCAGTAGTGTTGGGTTGAGTGCAGATGTTTCTGTGTAAGGCCAGTGGTGTTGGGTTGAGTGCAGATGTTTCTGTGTAAGGCCAGTGGTGTTGGGTTAAGTGCGGATGTTTTTAACAGACGTGCGGCAGAATTAGCAGGCGTTCCGCGGGAAGGGCGCGAGTGACGCTTTGATTGTGGGTCGGGGGTTCGGTGTGACGTTGAGCTCTTGAGAGCAGCGCTGTGACTGGCTGTCGCTGAGTCAGACCCCTGGGGGGGGAGGGGGGGAGGGGGCGGAGCTAATTACACAGGGGGATGCTGAATGTTCTCGGTTACATAAGGCTGTACATGTAAGAAGGGTCACAGACCCGGGTCTGTGCGTGTGTGTGTTTGTGTGTGCGTGTGTGTATGTGTGTGCGCGCGTGCATATGTGAGTGGTGTTGTTGCACTTCTGTCTGTATGTCCGTTCGTCTGTCTGTCTCTCTCTCTCTCTCTCTCTCTCTCTCTCTCTCTGTCCGTCCGTCCGTCCGTCCGTCTATCTGTCTGTCCGGCTCACTCGCCTGAGCTCACAGTAGTGGGTAAAGCCTGCTGCAGCAGCTGGGCTTGGAATTGGATGCATGCTCTCCTCCTCTCTCTCCCCTCCTCTCTCTCTCCCCCTCTCTCTGTGCCTCTTCCTCTTTTCCTCTTTCCCTCCCTGTTCTCTTTCTCCCCTTCTCTCTCCTTCTCTCCTCTTCTTTCTCTCCCTCCCCCCTCTCTCCCTCTCCCCCTACCTCTGTCCCTCTCCCTCTCTTTCTCTCTCCCCTCGCTGTCCCCCCCTCCCTCCTGCCTGTTATAAAATGAGAGGGGGATTCTGGGACAGATGCTGAGGGAGAGGACGAGTGCAGGGGAAAGAGGAAGAGTGAGTCACGGCTTTTAATGGCATTCAGCAGCCCTCTGACTCACTCACACCTCCCACGCAGTCTGAGGTGTGTGTGTGTGTGTGTGAGTGTGTGTGTGTGTGTGCGCATGCATATGTGTGTGTGTGTGTGTGTGTGCATGCATGTGTGCAAGCACGTGTCTGTGTGTGTGTGTGTGTCTGTGTGTGTGCGTGCGTGTGTGTGTGAGCGTGTGTCTGTGTGTGTGCGTGTGCGCATGCATGTGTGCGTGTCTGTGTGTGAGTGTGTGTGTGTGTGTGTGTGTGTGTGTGTGTGTGTGTGCGCATGCATGTGTGTGTGTGTCTGTGTGTGTGCATGCATATGTGTGTGTGTGTGTGTGTGTGTGCGTGCGTGTGTGTGAGTGTGTGTGTGTGTGTGTGTGTGTGTGCGCATGCATGTGTGCGTGTCTGTGTGTGTGCGTGCATGTGTGCGAGCGCGTGTCTGTGTGTGTGTGTCTGTCTGTCTGTGTGTGTCTGTGTGTGTGTGTGTGTGTGTGCATGTGTGCGAGCGCGTGTCTGTGTGTGTGTGTGTGTGTGTGTGTGTGTGCACATGCATATGTGTGTGTGTGTGTGTGTGTGCATGCATGTGTGCGAGCACGTGTCTGTGTGTGTGTGTCTGTGTGTGTGCGTGCGTGTGCGCATTCATGTGTGCGAGCGCGTGTCTGTGTGTGTGTGTGTGTCTGTGTGCGAGCGCGTGTCTGTGTGTGTGTGTCTGTCTGTGCGTGTGTGTGTGTGTGTGTGTGCGTGCATGTGTGCGAGCGCGTGTCTGTGTGTGTGTGTGTCTGTCTGTGTGTGTGTGCGCGCGCAGAACCTTTTCCTTCAGTCCTGTCTGTATGAGTCATTCCACAGGAGTGAGGATACAGAAGGGCTTTAACACTCACCACCATGTAACACAACTCATGTATACACACTGTATACACACACACACACACACACACACACACTGTGAAGGGTTAATAGGTCACTGCAGGCTGTGGGGTTAGTTCTCTGAGGTCAGACAGCAGATATTTCCTGTACTGCTCGCACTTCCCTGAGTTGGGCATCTTGATTGGCTGTTGGTGAAATCCACTCTCAGCATGCTCTACTGTGATTGGTGCACAATGTAGAAGTGTTACCAGCTGTCGTCTTTGGTATCAGCCATCTTTCAGCCTGTTAAAATACTCTCTCTCTCTCTCAGGTTTGTCTTCATATTTCATCCTTTCTTCAGCCTGAAGAGAGAAGAGCAAAGATATTACTCTTCCTTTTTTTTTTTCTCCCCCTTCCCCCCCTTCCCCCCCAAAATCCATAATTTCAGACTTGTGAAAGTAGTTTGTGACTCCAGGAAGTGCCGTGCGGAGGACATTATTTCTGCTGCTGCAAGGACTGAAATGGCGGAAGGATGGGGAGAAAGGAAGGATTAGGGAAAAGAAGAGATGATGAACTGTTCGTCCAACCGGAGGCCAACGTTTAATTTTGCCTTTCTCTTCACCCCCGTTTCCTCTCTTCCCCAAAGTCACGTCCCGGGTTTCTGAAAACACCCTTTCCCCAGTGGAAGTGCGGGAGGACCTGCTGTTTAAATCTTATTTTGGCAGCCATGTTGAATTTGGCGTTTCTGCTGTTTCTCTTCTTGGCTCTTTTCGATTTCGTTTCCCAGTTACTGGTAGCAGTTTCAAAATGACCCGTCAGGTTTTAAAAGAATGGAAATGTTAATGATGTCAGTGATGAGACTACTTGTGAGGATGATGTTGATGATGATGATTATTTTATTATTATTATTATTATTATTATTATTATTATTATTGTTAATATTATTTTAATTATTGAAACCTGTTTTAAAAGTGCATGCAGGGAGAGACGGGCAGATTTGGTGAAAGGGAATGTTCCAGAAAAAGGGGAGAAGGGGCCCTGCCTGCCCCGTTTGTGTTGATTCTGCGTTTTCTGTTAGGTTGTTGTTTTTTTTTGCCATTAAATATTTTTTTAAATTATTATTTATATAAAACCACATCCCAACCAGACGTGCAGTGGTACCTCTCTTTAAAGCGTGCATCTCTCTCTCTCTCTCTCTCTCTTTCCCCCTCTCTCTCTCTTTCACTGCCTCTTTCTCTCTTCCCCCTCTTTCATTCCCCCCTCTCTCTCTTTCCCCCTCTCTCTCTCCCCACTCTCCCTCTTTCTCTCTGACTTTACTTGCTTCGGACAGCTCTGTGCTGTAAATGGTGCTCTCACCTGTCCTGCCTGTCCTCAAAGCCCACACAGGGTCACTGGGACTGGCTCTTTTCCACCAAGTGTATTGTAATGGACTGAATTCCCAGCAGGCGCAGGTATCGCCAGTGCGTACCCCCATCAGATTGAGGTAAAGGAGGGACTTGCTGACCCATTTAGCCCGGGTGGTGATTATGTGGCCGGTCTAGAACATTTCGTTAGGGGACTGAATTTACGAGTTTATTTAAATGAGTATTTTTAGGATTTCGGTAAGCAGGGTATTCCATTCTACTGTGGAACAGCGCCCCCTCTGGTCAGCCGAATGCCTGCAGTCTGCTGGCACAGGTTGTGCAGGGGACGCAAGTACGACTGTGCAGCTCAACCGGTGGACATCAGCAATACTGATCTAGGATCAGGTTTTGCCTGTCTGTATCCTAACCGTCCACATTATGAACTAAAGCGCAAAACTGATCCTAAATCAGGGCTTGTATTCGTAAAGCATCTGAGTAGGAAGGCTCATCTAGTATCAAGTTCACCTGCCCATACCCTAACCTTAAACATTATGTGCTGAAAGGATCCTTGATCAGTGCTCCTGCTCTTTGAGATTCTTTATGAATACAAGTTTTGTGCTTTGCCAGCATAAGCCACACAAAAGCACCGCCATCTTGGTTCAAAGCCATAAAACCGTTAAATTTCAGTTAAGAGTTCAGTTAAGTGTTCAGTTAAATTTCAAACAAGCACCATTCAGATGAGGCGACTCCTCCACTTTCCGGTTTAAAAATATCACCCAGTCAATCACATTTGCAGAACTGGTACAAAATGAAAGCAATCACGAAGTAGACTGAGGTGAATTTGGATGAAAATAAGCGTCCGATCCGAGGTGAATAAAAACAGGTTAGTCGAGAGCAACAGTGGGGAAATAGTCCTTAGTGTAGAGGTGGCCCCTAACACTCAGTCTTATGGAAGAATGAAATCCCCTCTTTGTCGTCTTGCATTTTTAGGATCTAGAAAAGATTCTGTGGTGATTATGGAAGCTCTGTGGTTGGCGTGGAAAGCAGTAATGCACACTTACTAGTGTCAGCCAGTGCTTCTCCCCTCAAATCGGGTTCACGACTGGTTCACGCGCAGCTCAGCCGATGAATTTGCAGGCACTCGATCGACCAGCAGGGGTCGCTGCGCGCGAGATGAGACCGCGCTACTGGCAGCACTGCCAGCCACGATCGGCAGGGTCTCATCTGGATTTCTGGATCAGTGTAGGCTATACTTAAAATGAAGTTAGGCTTGCGGAGCCGGCTTTGATTGCGTATGTTTCAGGTGTGACAGGGTTGTTTAGACCGGACCCCAGGTGTCAGGAGTAATGGGTTCTAACTCTCTATCAGCACCTCAACAAATTAGAACTGAATGCCACCGAGGTGGATTCCAGGCCTTCATCAAATGCGTATTTTACATTTTTTTATGAACACACGTTGCTAACCAGTATGTGCAATCGTATGAGAGAAAGAAAAAAAAAGTTCTGAATATTGGCTAAAATTTTGTTTTACGATTTAGAACGGTTCAGTTCTAAATGCAGAAGCATAGCCTACTTCATTTTCCGGCGTAGTAGTGCTATGCGGGAAATTCACTGGTGTCTGAAGAGTTAAAGTAGCCTATTTAACATAATTCTTTGACCCAGATCTGGAGGACCTGTTGTTTGTGCAGCAGTGTTTTCAGGGGGAGCGCTATTAAACTAGCACAGAGACGCGAATAACACCGCGATGGTTATTTTTGCTGCCGTGTTCTGGGGGGGGGGGTTCGTGAAATCCGAAAACTCCGTTTTTTTCCGCCCCCTCTTGAGTCTCCATATTGATTCTGAGTCATACTCGCCGTTACCGTGATGTTTCTTCCGTCAGTTCCCCGCTGTTCGGGCCCGACATTTTCAACGAGGAGTTTTTCGGCACGCAGCTGGAGCAGAACATTGATGGATCGAAGAACATGGCAGAGGAGGGTCAGAGGTCATGTGACAGACTTGTCCTGCGAAGACTGGAACGGGCCGGACCGGTATTCCATCTGTACACAATGCAACATTATATAGGGGAAGTCTAATATTCTAGGCTACTTTGAATGGGATTTTGTGGAATTTTTTTCCAATGTCGTCGCTGTGGGAGAGCTGTTTTTCTGAGACGAAAATAATTCATGTTTTAAAAAAGTAAATGATTAAAAATGCCAAGGTATGGTCATATTTAGTGTGAGATGTGCTGGTCCAAATTTTGACATTTGTTTGGCGAGTCACCTTGCGGATAGAATAACTTAATGAATCAACGTAATTAATTTGTTGCCATTGACACGTTCTCGCGCACTATCCGCACGCTAACTGACTGGCTGGATAGTGGACAACGAGACAGCGGTTCCAGTTCAATGCCCACGTACTATTTTAATATTCCTGTAAAAACAAATATATCAGGATTCGTTAGGGCTCGACGCGTGTCCTGAAACCGTAATCGCATTTCAATCTGTGGACATCGTTCTCCATTTACCTTTATTTTTTATCATTACATGGGTATGTTGTCATTTGTCACAAGTATGTCCTTTCCTCTACCCCTTTGTACTTGCTCACAAAAAAAACCACACACATACCTCCATGTTACGGCAAAGAACAACTTAGACTTTTCAGACAGAGCCTCACTTCTGAATTCTTTATTTCCCGACTGAAAAAAATAAATACATACAATGATTGGTCCCTCAGTAAATATGGGTCATAAAAGTTATTTTTACCCCCTGTTTTCCCCAGTTACAGTCAAGAATACAGAAATATAGTTTTTATTTTTTAAAAATAAAAAAATCCCAAAAAAAATTTTGTAAGACCACTCCTTACTCCTAGGGGGGGAAGAACTGGGAGAAAAAAAAAGTAAAAGCCCTAAAATATAACCACTAAATGTGCGTATCAACGCCTCACTTCAAAAAGTAAAAGAGCATGACAACAGGTACTCACTGTACCTAATGGTGTGCAATGTTACACATCTCTTAGGAGATATGGAACAACTAAAACATTTCGTTTTCACGTTTGCACATGCAAAACTAAACACTATAAAGTGTATTGATGCTTTGGACAAGCTACTTTTTAATTATACAATGACAGGTGTGTTCACAGGTCCTCTAACACTTAAGGATTTACCTAAGTATACCACCAAAATGATCACGTTTGTTTTTATACAAAATAGCTGATTCCTGTAGATCTGGAACAGACAAGTACATTTGGCAGAAGAAGAAAAAAAACAATTAAAAAAACACGTAACCGCATTTTTACCTATTTACACCATAAAAATCTTAAGCAGGCTAGTCTTGCCTCTGAAACAGATGATTACTCTGCTTTTATATTAATCAAAATTAATTTTTACACATTCTTTTTTTTGTTTAAATATGCTCGATTGCAGATTGGGTAGCATGTTGTATGGTTCCAAAGCATGTGTGTATAATGCTTCTCTATTGCTAAGATGCACCTACATTCTCATTGATTCTAGATTCTATAATTCTAGATTCTATTGGGTCTGAAAGGCGTGGGTGTGAATGCGATCAGCCTAGCAGGGATTGGTTCTGTGCGTGGTATGGCAGTCAGTCAGCCAATGAACCGGCAGACTCATGGTGATCGACAGATGACTGCCCAATCGGGGCTCAATCAGGGATGGATGTCCCCTGCCTTCATCAAAAAAAAGATGTGTCATGGAGCCTCCAGTCCACTTGGGGGCAGTAACACCTCCTCCCAGCTCCTGTGCTACTTCTGACATTCCAAATGTAGCTGGAGTGCAGCAAGTGTGGCAAGAGCTGATCGAAGTACGAAGAACCGCGAGACCCCCGAGAGGCGTCCCTGTACACGGACAAGTAATGAGAAGACTCCAGGTGGGAGCCTTTGGCGGCAGGTCTGTAGGCCTCGGGCAAGGCCTGCCTGCTCTGTGCTTTTCTGACCTTGTGCTTAGGACAACGTGCTGTAATATCGCACTAGCGACGACCTTGGGGGTTGAAGGAAAAAAAAAAAAAATGTCAGACAGCCCAGACTCTTTCGGAAGTTCCAAGAGCCTCCTGGAAGAACACCTGAACTCCTGGAAACCTCGCTGTGAAATGATCTGGCGTCGTGGAACACCTGTTCTGGTGAAATCTCCTGGAAATTCGAGCGTACCCCCGCTCCACCCAAGCCCATATATACATATGGAAAAAGTCAGACAGCTAGCTGTTCGCTATGTTGCATTAACCAGGAGACTTAACTGAATAGGTTGACAGTCATGGTTGGAGCTCTTGGTTTTGCAGTTGTGCTGCACACCCATACGTAAACTTCCCCTGCAAAAAAGTTGGAAACCTCAGCAGTGGGTGGGGCGGAAGGTCATAGGTCACGCCTCCACAGCAGCAGCCAGGAGGACATGTTGGATAGCACCTGGTTTCACAGTGGATATTACACATTGACCGCAACAGCCACCATCTCCAACAACAGAAAGGGATTCACGGAGCTCCAGAAGGTGGTTCTCTGGAAAAACCTGTGAATGTTATTTAAATGTGTGTGTGTGTGTTTGTGTGTGTGTGTGTGTGTGTGTGTGTGTGATCCCCTCAGGAAAAAGTATTTGGTTGGCCATGGCAAATCAACAAACGAAGTGAAAAGCTTTCTGTTGAAGGTGTCTGATGGCGGATGCTTGGCCTGTTCAAGCGGACAGTCACTGAGATCCTGTTCTTCAGGGACGTCCCCCCACCTCCTTTTTTTTTGGTGTCCTCTGACAGGATGGTGCCACTGAGATACACACGGATACATATTTTTTTGGACTAATATCCAGCTGGTCCTCTGGGTTTACCCTCCGTACTCCGATGGGGTTTTTTTTGGGTGCACCCGGACGCCCTCTGAGTACGTTTACCTTCTACCCATTCCCCTGGTGCGTTGGGGGGGGTGGGGGGGTCGGTGACCATGGCGTTACACGGGGCTGTGGTCGGGGGAGGTGTGGGTGAATTTGACCACGCGCTCGGCGCCCCCTGCAGGCCGGCGGAGGCCGGTGTAGAGGCGGTCCTCCAGGCCGCGGGCCAGCTTGTCCGCCAGCTCGTCGGTGACGGTCTGGGGGCCGTAGCCCGTCCTGGGCGCTGGGGGGGGCTCGGTGGGCGGAGGGGAGGCGGAGTCCCCTTCTTTGACTGTGCGGTTGCTGCTGCTGCTGCTGCTGCTGCTGCCGCTGGGGCTGACCTTGCTGCGGTCCTCCTCAGCCTCTGCCCTGTGAGCCTCGGCAGGGGGCGTGTCCACAGCTTCTGCTCCGCCCACTCTAGACTCCGCCCTGATTGCGTCAGCAGTGCTGGCCCCGTCCTGGCAGCTCTCCACCGCGGTCGTGTCAGACTCCTTGACCTTGGCCCCGCCACCAATGGCCCCGCCCTCAATGGTCTCCAGCCGTGCTTCATCTTTGCTGGACTCCAAGCCAAGCATGGCACCACTGGCTTCAGCTGACTCCGCTCTGGCCCCACCCGCGATGGCTCCGCCCCTCGCAGACTCCGCCCTGGCCCCGTCCTCCGCAGACTCCGTTCTGGCCCCGCCCTCCGCAGACTTCGCCCTGGCCCCGCCCCCCGCAGGCTCCGCCCTCTGCGCCTCGGCCTCGCTGGCCTCCTCGTCGGCGGCGCTGACGATGCGCGGCAGGGTGCCGTGGTAACGCGTGTCCAGCGGGAAGTTGGCGCTGTCGCCCCGGCGCATGGGCGGGCCGCGCTGGGCGAAGGCCACGCCCACGCCGGGGTCGCTGTGCTGCTTGGCGCGCTGCCACTGCTTGCGCAGGTGCACGCGGGAGGCCCGGTGCCGCGGCCTCGCCGGCGACTCCTGCTGGTCGAAGCGGGGGTCGTGCCGCAGGAACTCGTGGAAGAGGGCGTCGGTCTTCTCGTCGATGCTGTAGTCCCGCCTCCGCAGGGTCTGGGGGTGGGGCCGGGCCTCCTTGGCGGCGGCGGCGGCGGTGGCGATGGCGGCGGCAGCGGCAGGGAAGGCCTGCCCGTACGGGGTCCAGCCTGCAGCACTCCTGTCCTCATCTTCCTCCTTCTCGTCCTCCTCCTCCTCCTCCTCCCCCTTTCCCGCCACGGCGGCCTGGTCCTCCAGGTCCTCCTGGAACAGCCGGGCCTCCAGGCTCTCGCACACGCTGCCCTTGCGCCCCGTGCTGGTGAAGAAGTGCCGCTTCTCCGAGGCGGTCTTCCCCCGGGCCCCGCCCCCGGCCCCGCCCCCGCGGGTCCCGAACAGCCGCAGCTCCTCGGGGGCGCGGAGCGGCGCCTCGATGGAGGCGTAGCCGCTGTCCATCTGCAGCAGCTTCCTGTTCCCCGAATCCCCGTCCCCGCCCCTCTCCAGCTCCGCCCCCTCGTCCTCCGGCTCGCCCTCGTCCCCGATGTCCTGGGACGGGCAGCTGGACAGCCCCGCCCGGGAGGCCCCGCCCCCCAGCGAGCACACGCTGTCCGCGTCGCTGCGCACCGAGTCCCGGTCGTTGTTGCTGCTCTGGTCCGAGGAGGCGTAGCGCTCCAGCGAGGCGCGCAGCGTCCAGATGTCCCGGTACAGCGCCTGGTGCTCCGCGCTGTCCTGCCGAAACACCGCCCCCAGCCCCGCCCCCAGCCCCGCCCCGAGCTCCTCCTCCTCATCCTCCTCCTGCGGTTTGGGGAGCGGAGGGCTGGGAGCACCTGCCCCATCCACAGAGCTGGACTCCACTGCTGCTTCTGGCTCTAACCTGCCCAGCCACATACAAAACACATTATTATTATTATTATTATTATTATTATTATTATTATCATTATTATTACTATTACTGTCGTACGAGCGTAAACCAGTTCACTATTCAGGCTGTGACTAATACTTTCTAACCAATCACAGCAACAGAGTGTGGGTCCAAGGTGACGAGCAGCAATTCACACATATACCAGGACATACGGAGGAAGAGGAAGAGGTTAGACGGGAGAGGAGGACGTCAGAAATGAGCCGTCCCTCTTAGAACCTGCCCAGCATCTAGGCTGGAACTCGCCCATGTGATATCTGCACACAGGGGGTATGAATGTACAGAGGGTGGCTTTGGGGGTACCTGCTGGAGGGGGGTGGGGGGGACGTAGGAGGCAGAGACAGCAGGCCAGGGCAGTACACCTCGTCGCAAGGGCCAGTGACGGACAGCTCCACCTGCTCAGGCTCCTCCCCTTCCTGCTGCTGGGTGCTCTCACTGGCCGCCCTCTGCCTCTGGAACTGATGCCTCTTAGGGGACCCTGGGTAATCAGACACATGCATTACACACCATTACACATTCATATACACATCTACATACACACCATTACATACATGTAACATTACACACACTCACCCTTACACATGTTCATATACATCATTACACACACACACCATTACATACATACCATTACACATCTACATTCACACCATTACACATCCACATACACACCATTACACACACTCACCCTTACACATGTTCATATACACCATTACACACACACCATTACATACATACCATTACACATCTACATACACACCATTACACATCCACATACACACCATTACATACACTCACCATTACACATGTACATACACACAATTGCACACACAGGCACCATTTCACAGGCACCATTTTATCTGTCTCTCTCACACACACACACACACACACATATACACATACCATCACACACAAAGACACACATGCACACACACACACACACACACACACACACACACACACACACACACACACACACACACACACGCGCGGGGAGCGCTCTGCAGCTGAGTCAAGACAGTGAGGCTGCAGATGAGTGAGTCACCGCTTAATTGGTGACTCACATGGATAAAGCCGCTAAGAAACGCGCGGAGGTTTGGGATGTGCGAGATCGCGTCCTGTCGGTAGTCACCCCCCCCGCGACGCGCCGTGGCCGCCGTACGTCCCTCGTTAGGAGGAAGCGGGGGAAGTGAACCAGCTCACCTCCGCCTGACAGGCTGTCATGTGACCCGTGATGTCACTGAACCTGGAGGGGTGACGCTGCCATTCATTTTCACACCGCTGCTCGGCCCACCTCAAATCTGGAGATTGTGAACGGAATAATTCTCGGGGCAGAGCTCTCCCTCTCTCTCTCTCACTGTGTGTGGGGGTAGTGCTCACTTTTTGGTGAGCAGTGTGGCCACTGGCTCTCCTGTAGTACTGTGAGGCCTGTAGGGTGTGAAATAGCCACTGGCTCTCCTGTAGTACTGTGAGGCCTGTAGGGTGTGCAATAGCCATTGGCTCTCCTGTAGTACTGTGAGGCCTGTAGGGTGTGAAATAGCCACTGGCTCTCCTGTAGTACTGTGAGGCCTGTAGGGTGTGAAATAGCCACTGGCTCTCCTGTAGTACTGTGAGGCCTGTAGGGGCTCTACAGGGTGTGGGTGGCACAGTGATGAGCATTTAAAAGTTTTTTATGATTGTAAGGGTAAGTCCTTGTTGCTCACACCTCTGGTGTCCAGACTGGACGCCCTCTGGCTGCTGTCGAACTTCCACTTCTTGATTTTGAAGCACGGGCTGGGCCCCTCCAGGCTGGAGTGTCGGCGCAGTTTGGTGAAGAACTGCAGGACGCTCCCCTGGCCGGTGGGCGCGGTCAGCCCCGCCTCCGACGTCCCATCACCGCCCAATCCAGAGGTGCCGCCGTTCCACGTCCTGTGCCCCATCACCTCAATCTGAGCACGGGACGGGGAACAACAGACACAGGGGTATCGTAAGGAATGAACAGAACTGTGTCGTCACACACCAAAGAGGGAAAACTTGGAATGTTCTAAGACGGCTGATTATGACATCATAGTGCAAAAGAAAGAAGCTCTAAGGCTACTGTGAGGAACGAGCAGGACTGATTGTGACATCACAATCATGTGACATCACAACACCGCCCACTCTACACATAATATGACATCATAAGCAGAGACCCTGTGAGGATTGGTGACAACAAAATAGGGACAAGACAGTTGCGACATCACCTGAGAGGAAGAAAAACCGATCCACCAATCACAGAGTTTGTTGATAAGGGACAACCAAGAGAGCAACAGCATAATTGGTGGAAATTTTGCAGCTGTACTTCCTTAATTACTCTCTGCACAGGACGGGGTGTGACTCACGGTGCAGGAGCGGGGGGGTCCCAGAGTGGGGGGGTTCACCACGGAGTTGAGCGTGTCTCCGGGGAGGGCAGAACTGGGGCTCAGCCCGGCCAGGGAGGTTTGGGGCAGCGACGAGCACGCAGAGGGCTGGAGGGGAGCACAGCACAGACACCCCAAAAATTCATCCACTCAGCCACCTGTGTGGATAGCACACTCCTCCTCACTCATCTTCATCCTCGTCGTTACACGCTCTCCTTTAACTCCGCAGCTTCCGGACGTTCGGTCGGCCATTTCTGTGGTCACCATGGCAGCGCCACTCCAGGTCTTTTCCTCCGGACACTAACCCTGCGGTGCATTAAAAGCGCTGCGGATGCAAGTCTAAACCTCAGGGCAACCGAGGCCGTTGCCGAAGCCGTCGCCAAGGCTACGGAGGCTGGTTACCTGGAAGATGGAGAGGCTGTGTTTGGGGGCGGAGTCCACGGCCGCGTTGTACTCCTGGATGGTGAGGATCCTCACCGCGGGGGCCGGCAGGTGGAGGTGGGTCAGCCGCGCGTTCTTCAGGTGGTGGAAGTCCCCCTCCGTCAGCGTGTACCTGGAGTGGGCGTCGGCCAGAGGGGGGAGAGGTGAGTATCAGGGTCGAGGGCCGTTCCACTTCACCCCAGCCAAATTCAGGACGTGAACTGAAAATTAATTAAATCAACTGAGAAAAAGGGCCCACAATGTTCAAATGAGGATTTAAAAAATTAATTAGTTAATTAATCATTTGCGAGTACTGAAACGCATAATTAATTAATGGCTCGATTGACATCAATTCATTAGTTAACTGAAAGACCCTCGTTAGAACACCGCGAGCGCTAACGGCGTCGGCCGCGGTCCTGGCGACCGCGCGGCGCGGGGCAGGCCGGACGGCGGCGCCTGACCTTCGACCCCGCTCCTGGGCCCGCTCGCCGTGGTCCAGGAGCGCCGACTCGTTGAAGGAGACGCGGCGGCCGGTGGAGCCGGTCGACAGGAAGCGCTCCGTCTCAGCGTCGCGCTCGCTGCAGGCCGACAGGCGGTCCGCCTCCTCCACCTGGATGGTGATCTCTGTGGGGCGAGGTCGTCTGTTACGCACCTGACAGACGCCTGGGCTGCACGGGGTGCTTAAAATACCCACCAGCCCTCCTCTGAGCCCGGGACCCCCATCCTGCACCCCGAGGGCCACCGGTTTGTTTCCACATTAAAATCAGAAACCTGTTTCGACCAAATAGACCAGCTGAGTGAGGTTAGTTGACCGTGCAGTCGACAGATTTAATTGGTCAATTAACAGTGTGACGATGAAAAACCAGCAGATCATGCTGCTCTCTGGAACCAGGACTGGGGAAGTCAAACAGAACCCACAGAATGTGTTTGATATAAAACACCTGTCAACTCTCTGACTTGTACAAGCCAATCAAAGGAGATGACACTGAGTCACATGATGTGAGTCACAGCACGTAGTGGCTCCTCCCACTGAGTCACATGACGTGAGTCACAGCACACGGTGGCTCCTCCCACTCTGGGGGTTCCCGAAGCCTCTCTCTCCCCTCAGCAGCCAGCCAGGTGAGGGAGCGGGTGCTGTTACCTGGCACAGGCTGGGACTCCTCCAGGTACGTGGTGTTGGTCTTCTCCGGGTCATTGCTGGCCCTGCACAGTGGAGACCAGCGTTAAGCTGACGGCCCTTCAACACTATGTTCAGCATTTCATCTACATTAAAGATTTACCACATTAGCAAACAATAATTTCAGGTATATTCAACCGCTTGTATATCAACAATGTGATGAAGAAAATAGCATTTGTGCTCGTCTTGCGATATAAATCCAGTCTGAATACAGTAAATAACACGAGACGCTGAGGGGAAATCAGACTGCCCTTTTAAACACGGGGAATCTCCCACAGAGGTTGCCAGACAGAGCGGAAACCCCCCTCCCCTCCCCTCCTCCCCTCCCCTTCCTTCCCCCCCCCAGTCAAAAAACCCCCCCTTTTGGGAGGACTGGTGCATGCGTTAAAGTGTGTATTTAGGCCTGGCACCCCTGCGTTTGATGGGTTAATAACGGCTCCCTAACTGTCGTCCTTCAGTCCGGACCCCTGCGCAGCTGCGGCTGCTGCTAATCTGTGACGTGAGGCGTGACGGCTTGGCGCCTCCACAGGAAGTGACACGCTGAGGACGAACCCGCCTGAGATGAGGCTCTCCCCAGTAGTGCCAATTAGCAAGTCCAGGTGATCGGAAACAAAAAAAAAAATCTACTGGGGAGGACTTTTAATTTTCCGAGCGCGTATTTTCCACCTAATTGGCTCGGCAGGCCAGGTGAACTGGCGAAAAGGTCTCACCTGGAGTAGCGGCGGTTGCCCTGGTAACAGTGGCGGCAGAAGACGAGCAGGACGGACAGCAGGACCAGCATGAGCGCGGCGAACACGCAGAGCAGCACCAGCAGGGTGACGTAGGCGTCCCCCTGGGACCCCCCGGGACCTCGCGGGACGTCCTGGGGAGGGAACGGGGAGCGTTACCGCCGTCCGACTCGGGGAGGGGGGGTGGGGGGGGACCTTCCCTGGGGAGGGCCGCTGTGGTGCTGATTTGCGAAACGCTGGCGGGGGGGGCGGCTAGCACCAATGGTAGAGCAATAGGCGCTTGTTTACTGGGACACTCGTCTAGATGCCGTGCGTTCACATGCTGTACATCCATCCATCCATCCATCCATCCATTCATCCATTCTTTATCTGACCTGTTCATTCCTGGTCAGGAAATAATTATTTAGTCCCCCCCCCCCACCCCCCTTTGCCTGAGCTGGGGGTTCTTTCAGGGTCTTGTGTTCCCTCTCTGAAGAGCATCTGCTGTGAAATGTTGTGTGACAGCCTGCTTGCAAATAAAAGTGTAAACATTTTTTAAAAGATTGATTGATGGAGCGCGATCTCGAGGAGCTCCCCAGAACAGCCCACACGGGATCATAGTGTCCTGCAGAATTATCCTTACATTCCGAGATCGTGGTTAATACTCCGACACAAAATGGCCACCGTGCACCACCAAGGTAGGGGCTACAAATGGATGCTGGTTGGTTGAGCCCCCCCCCCACCTCACCCCTACTATAATGCGCTTTGGGATCCTATAAATAAAATCATTACTCAAGTACAATCCACTCTGCATCTTCTCATTAATAATAATACTAATAATAATACTAATAGTAATAATAATCATTTTCACAATAATTGCAGATGTAAATTTTTATGTTTTGTTTCATTTCAGTTTTATAAATTTGTACTGTTCAGTGTGGGCTCCGAACTCCGTCTGCCCTTCACTCTGACAAAGGAGCCCGGGACCATTATTAAATCCCAACTTCAATTTCCGTACGTCAGGTGAGCGGAAGAATCAGCTCTCCGTGGTCTAAAATTAGAAGCAGATGATAAGGGGGGGGGGGGCTGGGTGTGCCAGATGTTACCAGTCCACCCCATCCCCCTTCTTGACAACTGCTCTTACACCCCCTGTGGGGGTGGGGGGGGGGGGGGGGGAACAGCAGACAAATAACCCAATTAGAGAGCTCACTGTTAACCCAACCAGTCAACCCAGTCACTCCCCACCCTCCCAAAAAAAAAAAAAAAAAGGATACAGATAAGGATAATCTTTTATTGCCAAAGACCAGAAAATCGTAAATAAATCCCAGCAATTAAATCAATTAAGACTTGCTATTGTAAAGACGCCGGATTCACAGAATGTAAATTACGTTATAGCCGAAACGTGCCATGCACGGGTGTCCCAGGTGAACAGGTCTGGTCTTTTGTCACCTGGCTTACCAGCCGAACGCAGTGTCTGAGGGGAACCCTGGGGGAGTTTTTTTCTTTTTGGGGGGTGGGGGGGTGCAGGTGTGCCAGGTGAAGTGTGGCTCAGCTCTCGGGAGAGGCCATAGGGATGGGGGGAGGGTGGGGGGAAGGAGCTCACCTGCGCGACACAAAGACAGAGGAAGCACAGGAGGCACAGCACAGACCTGCTTTTGGACATGTAGTGTCAAACAGAAAATATATATTTATAATTCTTGAATATATTTATATATATATTGAGTTGCATTTTGAACAAATTCGGCCTCTGATATTTCTCTATTTTCGGTGTGGAAAGGCCATGGATTTACTCCTAGACTTCACCTTTGTGTTTTTGTTTGTCCTGTATTAACCCTTCAATGCGTTTGTTGTTAAAGTGCCTGTTGTAAGAGGGTGCAAGGTGCACACACAGTCGGCACATCCTCTGACCAATGACATGGCAGAGATTAATCACATGACGGGCCCGTTTGTCTGCATTTTAACTATCAGCTTGTCGACCACTACGAAAGCAGGGTGCCGGGGCAAGTCTCTCCTCTCCCCGTCGGAGAGTCTCCAAGTGGGGGACGTCCCAAAAGGACCCCACCCCCCCCCAGTCCACCCAGCCCGCCCCCCCCCCCCCAACCCCACCGCCGCTGCTGCCCCTCCCCAACACAAATAATTTACGCCTCTGCAGCTGGTGAGCTTCCCAGACAGCCAGAGCCAGCTGCTCCTGTGTGCTACAGTGCAAATGCTCCAATTAATGTGTGCAAGATGTACGGCAGAACCGTACACTGTCCGTGTGTGTGTGTGTGTGTGTGTGTATGTGTGAGTGTGTGTGTGTGCATGTGCGTGTGTGTATGTGTGAGTGTGTGTGTGTGTGAGCATGTGTGAGTGTGTGTGTGTGTGTGTGTGTGCGTGTGTGAGTGTGTGTGTGTGTGTGTGTGTGTGTGAGTGCATGTGTGTGTTTTTGGAGTTTTCATAATCAAATAAAGGCCATCTGCTTGGTGGAATCAGCTGGTCTGTTCACTACAAAAACAATTTTTCTACTTCTGTTTCTCAACCACGCGGTTACGTGTGGGTGAATACTTTGCTTAAATTTAACTTTGCCATAACGTTGCATTTTCCTAAAAAATCACTGGACACAGTCACCATTTTTAATGGGGAGAATGACGGTGACCCTGACCTGACAAGTTCCATGCATTTCAAATGGCTCTGTCAGAGGTGAGCTCTGATTGGATGGTTGATCCTTCCTATCATATAAGTTATTCATCTGGCTGCATACTGAGCTATGATGCAGTTCCGCATTGTAGTTTCACTCTACATTAGAACCCAAACGTAACGTTCCAGGTCCTAGCCTGGAAGAGAGGCATTATGGGGAAAGAGCTCCAGATGAACACACTAAACAGATCAACAAGATATCATCATATTCTTAACATTAAAAATACTGGTTCCCACCCCTTGAAAGTAAATTCTAAAAAAAACAGGGCTGGTAACTGAAAGCAATGTGGTTCTAGAACACTGACTTAGAATTTTGGAAAAAAAATTTTTTAATAAAATAAAACCCTGCCCTTCAAAGGGTTAAGGGCCACTTGAAAAGCTTTTTGGTGCAAGGGCACAGGCCATAAATTTAATCACCACTTGTGATGATTAAGATGTGCTTATTGTGTGTATTTCTCAATAAGTGGCATTCGATAAGCTTGTATTGGCCTGGTAGTGTTGTGGGTGTTTTTGAAAAGATGGTTATTTTGTGTTGCTGATTTATCTCTTAAATTTGTTTCTTTCATTTCCTCAGGTACTAACAAAAAGGTTTGACTCTGCTGCCTTTCAGGGGACTCGAGGAGTCAGTTGGTGGAACGCAATGTTTACAAAAACAACAACAACAACAACAACAAAAACAATTTACTTCATAAAAACGAAGAAGATGGCAGCTGCACTTACGGTGGCATTTTTGGTGAGGTTTTTCAGAACTGGCGACTCATTGCTCATGGTCCAGGCAAGCGTGACCGTCTCACTGCGAACACGGGGGCAGAAGTTAGGGAACCTGCTACACAACTCTCCCCGCTTCCCCATACACATGCACACACATACACCCAACCACATAAACGTACACACTAACATAATGATCCCTCCCCCTCCACACACACACACACACACACACACTCACGCTAATACATACATACACACACACACACACACTAGTACATGCACACGCACACACACACACACACACACACACACTCACGCTAATACATACATACACACACACACTAGTACATGCACACGCACACACACACACACACACACACACACACACTCTAGTACATGCACACGCACACACACACACACACACACACACACTAGTACATGCATACACACTCAACCACCACACACACACACATACACACTAGTACATGCACACACACACACACACACACTGTCATGAACTAACACCACGTGTCCGCACTCCTTTGAACCCACAGATATTTTTTCATCGCCGTCTGAATGAGAGAAACCCCCTTTAACCCCTCATGTAATTAATCTCAAAGCACAAGCCACTAATCACTTCCTTCTAATTAAAAACGAAAAAAAAGTAATGAAAATTTGTTGGCAACCCCGAATGTGGTTCCTGGGGGCTTCCTCTGTTGTGCTACGTCATGAACGAGTCCTCAGCTTCTTATCTTTGGTCTTGTTTTTTTGGTTTTTACGTACAATTCGCCCTACCTTAAAACCTACGCCTCACAGCATGCTCATCATACTGCCATATCATCAGACCCACGCGCTTAACGACTCGCGCGCTGTTCCCTGATTAATACGCAGCGTTCTAGTGTGATGAGCAAGATCTTAGCCCGCGTGCTTTTCTGACTGCGGTGACCTCTTTGCGTTTGATCGTATTAAGTCGTGGTAATCTGCCTCACATACATACGACACAATATGGCAGTATAATCTCCGAGCAATGCAATTTGGGTATGTTTTGCATGTGGTTGCGTTAATGTGTATGTGTACGTGCGTGTTTCCACATGTGCATGACAATGTATGGCTGTGTGTGCTTTTTTTTTTTTTTTTAAAAAACATAATTACATGTTCCTACTTTACTCTATTTTTGAGGTCTATGTCGTTCCCATCTTTGTGCTGTGGAGCCAGATAAATCATGACTCGGCAGAATAACAACCTTTTTCTGATATGAGCGTAGTGACAGCGTTGGTTTTTCTCTGTTGCTAATTTTTTTTTAACTATAGCCGCATATTTATGATGTGGTAGGTGGATTTCATTTAGCAAGGTAGCCTTTCTTTCCGAAATACACGTCAATCCCACTGTCTGCGTCATCACATGAAGGATTGATTTGCTCGGAGCTATATGGAGTAGTCGGTATAGCAGCTAAAACTATTTACAATGCCGGTCAGTAGCCTGCACGCATTCATTTCCCTTTTGATTTAAAATAACACCGGATAACATGTGCATGTGGAGTCATTACAGTCGTCACAAAGAGGCTCTTTGGATCAGGTATTGTGCTTACGCACAAAGGCGGTAGTTCCAGAAGGACGGCTCGCGGCGCAGATCAGTGCCCATTCGTGAGGGAAATTTTCAGCTGAAGCACGTTCGGGGATATTTTTAAGACTTGACGCGCTGGGGGAGGCCAAGATTAAAGCGTGACTTGAAAATCAAAAACTCAGAATTGCAGAATCTAGAAGCAGGTCTTAGATACCCAGTCGTGCGCAAGAACAGGTTGCGCCTCTGAAATTTGTTTTCGAAGGTTAAACAGAGTCATTCTTTGAAATTAATTCAATTTATTTTGGCCAATAACGATGTTTCGGATAATGACGTGTAAGAAATAAACGATTCGTTATGGCCAAGGTGTTGTTACTTGATAAATGCCTTTATATGTTATTTCGTTATAAATATGTAAAGACTACCCACGCTACAGAGCTGGCAAATGGATAGCAATGTAGATTAAGTGATCTGTGCACTGTTCGGGGTGCTCCCATCCACCCCAATACCAACCCCCCTCATCCCCCATCTCCCAAAATAAATAAATAAATATCCGCGCACACTTTTGAATGACACATAGAACAAAACTATAACAAGTCCAAGAGCACTTTTCTTATTTTACTAGATCACACATTTCTTAAAGACTAAAATATTGCCATAGCCCTTAGGCTACATGGAACGGAGATTAGTGATAGCTATAAAACGTTTCATGACATAATTGATAATAAGAACCTTTTTTCTTATACAGCCATCGGCACATTCATTATTTTAATTTTAAGACCTCCACAGTTGTATTGAACCCCCGGATGTCGTTACATTCGGATGAATGAAAGTGGAATTGATAACTACGGAAGCCCGCCGGTTCTTGTTCATGTGCCCGCTTACGTCTGCTGCCTCGTCTCCAGTCTTTCCCTCAGATATAGGCTAAAGGTGTTCATGTATGTTCCGTTACAATGGTTTTACGCAGTGGTAAGAGACGTCCGTAGAGAGTAGCCTATTTATTAATATGTAACCGGGCCACTTCCGTCAAACCTGATAGCAGCTTCCCGTGTTCACCAATAACTACTGAAAGCTATTTCTTGAGTTGTTTTGATCTCAGCCGACGCGAACGTTTTTTTTTCCCCTCATATTTTGTTTTATCAACTTTTATCAAAATTGTTAGCTGGCGGTTCCTCGCGCTGTATTAAGGTTACAGGGATGCTGTCCAACAGGAAAGCACAGATCGTCGTGTCGTGCGAAAAGATGTGTAGCCTACACTTTCTACATATAAAAGGAAAAACTGGAGCATTTGGGTATCGAGTAATTCTGGGATAATGTAGTCGTCTTCCTTTTAATTTTGTTTTATCCTTGGGTTTTGGAGAAACGGTGCTGTGTATGCTTGTTGTTTATTTCAGAATTAGATTTTTTTAAAAGCCGAAACGCTGCAGCGCTTTTGTCGGCATCTTTTCGTTCCGATCCAGCGTTAAGAGAATGATAAAGACGTGGTGTATTCCAGCCCGTTATGATGAATAATGTCAGCTAATTAAAAATAATAATCGTGCTGCATATCTACACACCAAGGCGCAGGAGAAGACCAAGATATCGCCCGTGGGGTTACCGGATACTAGCTGGAGCCAGATTCATCTGTCAAACTTTGATACCTACTCGCGTTTTTTTTTTACATCTTCCCACCACTTCGCTATTTAAATGTCAAAATATTGTCATAGTCCATAACATCGTCACATTTTGAGGACAACTACCTACAATTAATATATGTAAATATTTTAAATGCTGATATACTTTCCCGTTTTCACCTTTCACTGAACATGCGTTTGTGAAAAAGGGAAGACACGAACGTACAATTCTTAGGCTGAGTTTCATAAGTCTAAAACAACACCATACGCAACACAGTAATTATATTATGCTATGGAAATCAAATGTTGTGTAGGTCAGACGTGTATCGTTTAGCGGTATGAACGGTTAGTGCTCACCTTATTGTAATTCATGTGGTCCATCCAGGGCGATCTAGTCAGAAACCAATGGTACCAGCCTTCTGCAAACACCTTAATTTTGATTTAAATGCTAAAAGTATTTATGAATGAAACCCTATGCCTTAAGACACACCCACAGTCCAGTCTGGGAAGCACCACGTGACCCGAGAAGCGACGTTGAGCGTAGTGACTAGAAATGGGAGATTCTCGCATGCGGTGTCTGTGACTGCTACGAGCAGTTAGTTCATATTTCTGTTCAGTCATTCAGGATGGCTTGTTATTCCATTGTGGACATCAATGTAAGCGAAAAACACACAAAGTATGTGTCAGGAGCTCTTGACACATATGGCACTGCATGTAATCTCAGATTTTGTGTTAGTGTGTTCATACACTGAATACACTAACATATCATACATTTTTCATCTGTCATTCCCGAATGTCAAATTACATTTAAGAACCGCGTTTGTATGTGCACGCGTGCGTGTGTGCCAGCGCGTGTCCAAACGAATGCACACAGGCGAAGCAAGCACGGTTTACAGTTAATTGGTAACTCATTCTCTGCTTTTACGCGTAAGGCGAGGTTTTTTATTTTAAATGCATGTGTGTAAGATATTATGTAAGCTTCCTTCTTGAGTCCTTGCGAGCAGCACTAGGCAGCGACTGTGCGCGATGGTTCGTCCGCAATCCTCACTTCGTGACCGAACGGCAAGAGCAAACGGAAACCCCGGAGTCATTTTAAATTCTGAAGGCTTCCCTGCTTCTGCAACATTTCTATTCTCAAGGTCATAGTGCCGTTATTTGCCCCGATGTATTGTAAGTGCTTTGCCTGAGGCTGGACGTTTTGCTTGATATTTACGTGCTCGATCGCCGAGGATGTATATGTGTCAGCAAACCTAATTTTATCATTTCTATTTCAATCGGTCTTGATGAGGCATTTTATTATTCAGTGTCCAATCGATGCCATGGCTGAGTGCCACAATCGCAAGTGCGACATACAGTTATGCGTCTGCTCGAGGATTTCCCGAACCGGTTCCTAGTGCTAAACCAAAAAAAAGCTGCTTCGTCAAAACACCCCCCTGACATCAACACGCCATCGTGACGTGACGTCAGCACGCCCACTCAATGTTCTGCTGACGCCTAACGGCTGGATTTGGCTGCTCGTGAGGTTACTGACGATGCCCGTCCGGAATGGTCACTTATAGAGGTGCAATTGTTTACTACATACACGTACAAATTACAGCCTTGCTGTATTTACAAATTTATTTTCTTGCTTCTGTTTTTTTTTTATGTCGTCCACATTTTGTGAAAACGCATAGCAGTCTTCTTCTGCTGATCGAACACAGACGGTCAAGCAGACGTGTTTAAATTTTTTTATTCATATTGCGCCACCTCCTGGCAGTAACCGAACTCGTTACAGCCGTGGTTCCCAACCATAGACTGTATAAAAACAGTTCCCAACCTTGAACTTGGGGGATCCCTATGCATGCTGATTTTTAAAAATTTATTCCAAGCACAGTTGCTACTGCGCTTGGAATGAAAAGCTGTTCATTTTACTTAATTAAGTGCTTTTCGCATTTAGAGGGATTGTTTACCCCCTTAGACCCCATTATGTCAGACATATCAAGGCATAACATGAAGAATAAAAATCCCATGTTTACATCGTGCTTATTGGGCTATATTCCATGAAAAGGGTCACAAATGTTTTAACTGGTCAAATTAAAGACTGGGGTGAATCAGTTGGCTCCTAATTGGGTTGCTAAACACATAAGCTGTTTAATAATTTCCTCTTAAACTTATGAACACATAACAAACAGATAGATAAAACAGACAACAACAACAACAACAATAATAATAATAATAATAATAATAATAATAATAATAACAACAACAGTGGTGGTGGTGGTGGTGATGATGATTTATTTATCTACCATCTTTATTGAACTTTTTCAGCCTGTAAAAATGAAATATTACAGTAAAAATTGAGTAAATCTAACAATAATTAGATGGTGGTAATAATTATTCCAACTGTTATTGTACAAGAAAAACTACAACTAATCATTTAACATGTTGAGAAAATATTCAATTGTAGATTGATTTTAAAAAGAAAAAACTGCATGTTAACTGTCATTTTACTACAGAATGAACACTGATTTGTTTTCATTGTACTTCCCTATTTTAAAGAGTTGAAGAACGGGGCATGTTTCAATGTTAAAACCCAACTCCTCTCAATAACTACATTTCCCGTGAAGCTTTGAAACAAACGATTTTGTGGCCTTCTGGGTAAACTGTCTGTCCTTGTCTTGCTGGGTGCACGTCGTCTGTCAGCTTTAACTGTGCGCTTTGCGGGTGTCTGTTCCCCCTCTGAAAAACATTTTATTTCAGCAAAATGTTGGCTGCAAGGTTCCTTCTCCGCCGTTCTCTCCCTGTTTTGCGCCAAACCCGATGTTACGCCGACGCTCCTTCCACTGCGCCTCAGATGTCCTTCACTTTCGCCTCGCCGACTCAGGTACAGACGTCCGCGGGTTACAACTTTGGCCCTGGTCAAATGCTAGCTGGCTAGCTAACGTGAGCTGATATTGACATGGTTTCGTGGCATATAAGCGAAACACTGGCACAGCGTAGTTTACAGTAAATGTGCTTTGTTGTGATGTGACCGGAGCAGTCATATGTCAGAGCAAAAACTAAAGGGTTGTCTTGCTAGCTAGCACGCTGTTCGCACGGGCTTGGTGCTAGTTGCGTTGGGTTGCCCGTATTCTAATGGAGCAGCTAGCTAGCTGCACAAAGCTAGTTAGCTAGCAAGTTACGGTTTCTTTCAACCTTGCACTGTAGGGTGTATAAACTGAAGGTTATTTTGAGGTTTATTAGGATGACATGTTAAATCTTTAATATAGTGCTGGCTAATGAACAACTGTGCCGGCATGCAGATTTGGTTAAAGTAATATTTATGAATAAACGTAGCTGATCTTGTTACCTAATGTTGTATGTTATTATGTAATGGTTTGCTATAATTGGCAATGTTTACATATGAAACGTGAGATTTCAGCTTTGTACTGTAGTTTACTGGCAAAAGTTAAATTGTTGTGAAACTTGAATATTAAATACATTAAGCTGTTATTTTAACACATAACCGTGAATCTGGATTCAGGTATCTACAAATATCTGTATTACAAAAACTACTATTACTAATAATAATAATAATACAGAGAAATGTTAATAACATTTATGTAGCCCATGTTACTATCCAAGTGTTTTTCAGTGGAGGGGGAATATTATTACACATTGCCAAACACGTCATAATTGTTGAAATATTCAAATTAAGAATAAAACTGCGGTTGCCTAGGCGGCGTCGCTCGGTTGGTGTGGTCGTCACGTCCGCCGTTCTTCCTCAGGTGTTTTTTAACGGAGCGAGCGTGAAACAGGTGGACGTGCCGACGCTGACGGGGGCGTTCGGCATCCTGCCCGCGCACGTACCCACGCTGCAGGTCCTGCGGCCCGGCGTGGTCACCGTGTTCGGCGACGACGGCACCGCTACAAAATTTTTCGGTGAGATTTTCGCGCAGCCGTCTGGGTCACTCTTGGAGCCAAGTCTTTCGCGATGCAGATTGTCGTTCTTGGATGAAAGCCTAATTTAGGTTCTGTGCGGAGTGTTTACACACTGTGGTGACGGGACATACACTGCATGGCCAAAAGCATAGCCGCTTTTCCATCGCATGGTACCGGTTCGACTCGACTCTACTCGACTTTTTTGGTTTTCCATCGGGCAAAAGTTGTGGTCGAGGTTCCAAGCGAGCTGATGCGATACCAGAAGGTGACGTGAAAACACTGCAGACCACGGATTGGTCAGAGCAACGCGTTTCATGCAGCGTCGCTAATGAGGACCAGCTACATTGACTTGGGTACTATCTGCAGTGGAAAACGAAGTACCTGGTACCAACAGCGAGTCGAGTTGAGCTGGTACCATGCGGTGGAAAAGCGGCTTATGTGGACACCCCTTGCAGTGAGCAGTATGTTAACGGGCTGATTACTCTGTTTGCAGTGAGCAGCGTGTTAATGAGCTGATTGCTCTGTTTGCAGTGAGCAGCATGTTAACGAGCTAATTAATTACTCTGTTTGCAGTGAGCAGCGTGTTAACGAGCTGATTACTCTGTTTGCAGTGAGCAGCGTGTTAACGAGCTGATTAATTACTCTGTTTGCAGTGAGCAGCGTGTTAACGAGCTGATTACTCTGTTTGCAGTGAGCAGCGTGTTAACGAGCTGATTAATTACTCTGTTTGCAGTGAGCAGCGGGTCGGTCACAGTGAACGCAGACTCCTCCGTTCAGCTCCTTGCTGAGGAGGCGGTGACTCTGGACAGCTTGGACTTGGCGGTAAGTGCTCCACTGGCGGAGTGGAGACGCCAGCTCTAGCCCTTGATCTACCTCCATCTTCATCTTCCCCTGAGCTGATTCAACTTGAGACCCAGGGGGACTGCACAGCCCAGCATAGCACAATGCAATCTCCAGGCTCCATGTTCATGTAGCATTACAGAGGAGGAGTGCTGATGTTTTGCGTTTTTTCACATGATGGATGATTAGAGGTTGGTCAGCACTCTGATTGGTGCTCCTAAGCTTGGTCAGGACCCTGATTGGTGCTCCTAAAATTGGTCAGGACCCTGATTGGTGCTCCTAAGATTGGTCAGGACCCTGATTGGTGCTCCTGAGATTGGTCAGGATCGTGATTGGTGCTTCTGAGATTGGTCAGGACCCTGATTGGTGCTCCTGAGATGGGTCAGGACCCTGATTGGTGCTCCTGAGATGGGTCAGGACCCTGATTGGTGCTCGTGAAATGAGGTCACGGGTTGTCTGTCTTTGCCAGGCAGCCAAAGCGAACCTGGAGAAGGCCCAGTCCGACCTGCTGGCCACCGCGGACGAGGCGGCCCGCACGGAGGTCCTGATCAGCATCGAGGCCAATGAGGCCATCGTCAAGGCGCTGGAGTAGAGCTCCCCCCGCTGGTGGGTGCATGCATGCGTGCGCGGACAGCTGCTGGGGATATCCAACCAGAGCCTCGTAGGGCCACAGGGTCTGCTGGTCTTCGTTGCAAAAGTTGGCAAATGTTTTCATCTGTGTTTAATCAGTCAATCAAAGCTGTTTATTTACACTGTAAACCAACCACACCCGGTTTCCTGTGTGTAAATTTCTGAATTATTTAGATATTTGAAGGTTAAGGCAGGAAACCAGCAGATCCTAAAGCTCTTCAGGACGAGGGCTGGAACCGTTTCCCCTCTTGATAACTTATGAGTGTGAAATCTGTAGACCTAGGGGGTCCTCAGCCTCATCCAGAAGTGGCTGTTGTGGGTGCAGGTTTTCGTTCCAACCAAGCAGTTGCACACCTGATTCTACCCATCAACCACTGGGGTCTTTGCTAGGGGCCTTGATTATCAGGTTCAGGTGTGTTTCTTCTCGGCTGGAACGAAACCCTGCACCGGCACCGGCCCTTTCTGGATAAGACCGAGGACCCCCTGGTGTAGAGGAAGTGAGGGCTTATCTGTAAAGATGGCCGCTGTGGTGTCTTTCGGCCATTTTGTTTCAACAGTGGGGTGTTCTTTTCTCCCCTTCCCTTTTAGGTTGCTTTGTGAAAGTGGCCTTGCCACCACGCTGAGCGCCTGCCCTCCCCGACACCCGCGAGTCATGGACTGCCAGGCACCTTTTCCTCTTTGCTTTGTACAGTGGATGAGATTGACGGAAATAAATTTTATTTGGCTAACCCCCTGTTGTGTTTAAATGAACTCTGTCCGTGTCGGGGCGCATTTGCATCGATCGAGAGCTTCTGCGTGTTCATGAAATCTGCTGTTGCCATGGCAGTGTCTTCTCCTGTGCAGTCTGGGTCGAGGGTACATTTTTGGAGTATACTTCCTGGATGTTGGGGTGACACACACTGGAGCGCGCAGAAAACAAGCCTTTCCAACGCAGACTGATGAGGAATCGACGTTAGAAAACGCTGGCGGATTGTGCAGCAAACAAAACTTTCTGTAAGGAGGAGGGTGACGTGAAGGAAACAAGTCAATCGTTTAGAGTGTTAGAATTTAAATAAATGTAATGTTTGTTCCAAACTTTTCAGAGCAATCTGTGGGTAAAGGTTCACTCTCATTACATTACATTACATTACATTACATTACAGGCATTTGGCAGACGCTCTTATCCAGAGCGACGTACATCAAAGTGTATAACCATAACCAGGAACAAGTATGATGAAAACCCTAGAGAAAAGTACCGGTCCAAGTGCAGGGAACAACCGCATAGATCAACTTGGACCCTGAAGGTTAAACTGATTAACACTAATACAACGAGAACGGCAACAATTACTGCTTGTATTTTTTTTTTTTTTTTTTTTTTTTTTAAACTCCACTGCATTAAGACAGTCAATGCGCCTAAGTCACCTACAAAACAGCTGCCTAGTTACAACCCTAAGCTTACAGTCATTTACAGGGGGGTAGGGAGGGAAGGGGAGAGGTGCAGCCTGAAGAGGTGAGTCTTCAGTTGTCGTTTGAAATGGGTCAGTGTCTCAGCTGTTCTGACCTCCACGGGGAGGTCATTCCACCATGGTCCACATCTTAAATCGTCTTCAGCAAATGAGCGAACCTTGAATTTTTAATCTTTCAACAGTAACGGTTTCGAAGCAGCACAGTTCTCTCGAGCTTTGAACTCCAAAGCAGCCAAAGTGAAAAAAAACAAAATTCCTGGACTTAAAACATTTCAGTACCATTGGCTGCCAGAAGATGGCAGCACAACAGCATTAATGGCCACTAGACTGCTGACTGAAGCTATTGCCCACAGTCAACGCTTCTGAACCGTTCAAATAGCAGCCCTCTTGTCACGAAATGGGGAAGTACGCATAAATGTCCACATTGTAAACATTTTTTTTTTGGTTGGCAGTTGTCCAGCTCTCACTGACTAATGCGTAATGAATTCACTAGTGATTTATGCAAAAGAAAGTGAGGTCAAATGAGTTCTGATTGCTGTGTTTGAAATAGTTGTGAGCGTGTTTGCAGTTGTGTATATGTGCAGGGGTCAGTATATGTGTGTGTGTGTGTGTGTGTGTGTGTGTGTGTATATGTATGTGCGCGCGTGAGTGAGTGCATATCAGTGTGTGTGTGCGTGCGTGTGAGTTAGTGCATGTCAGTGCGTGTGTGTGTAGTGCTTGTAGTCCGTGTGTGCATGTAGTGTGTGTGTAGTCCTTGTAATGTGTGTGCATGTAGTGTGTGTTAGTGTGTGTGTGTGTGTGTGTATATGCGTGCCTGTGTGTGCGCGCACATGTGTGTCTGTGCAAGTGTGTGTGTATATATGTGTGTCTGTGTGTGTGTGTGTGTGCATGTGTGTGCGTGTAGTGTGTGTGTTTATAAATGTGTGTCTGTGTGTGTTGTGTGTGTGCATGTGTGTTGTGTGTAGTGTGTGTGTGTGTGTGTGTGTGTGTGTGTGTGTAAATGTTTGTGTATTACTACTTATTAATCAGTCCAATTCATTGTTAACTTTTAAAAAATAATTATAATGAAAGTCCTATCAAAAAAAAGTATTTTTCATGTGGGATGAAAGATTTGTGTCCTGGTGTATTTTTGTTAAAGTAAGTTAAATGTATTAATGCCTGTGAAGCAAACTGCATGGACCAGTTCAGTTGGGAATTTTCAACAACAACAACAAAACAAAACAAAAAAAGGGAGCAGTTGCATGAACAGCAGTCCCTTCAGGAAATGAGTTTGATGCCCTGGGGGGGGGGAGCGGGTGTGGAGCGGGAGGGGGGGCGGGTGTGGAGCGAGAGGGGGGGGTGGATTGGGGAGGCTGTTCTCCCTGCTGCTGGGAAATCTCCGTCCTGCCGGTCAAAGGAGTTTCCTGTGCGTTTTTTTTTTTTTGTTTTTTTCTTGGCTGCCGTACGGCACGGATGTGAATAACTCACCCCTCCGGAATTTTCACTCGGCCCTGTCTTTTTGGGAAGGGGGGCGGGGGCGGGGGTGGGGGTGACCTGGCACGACAGGAATTTTGGGGAGGACCGTGGGTGTACTCTTTGGTCTTGGGGTGAGGTGGGGTGGGGGGAGCGACAGAGAGAACGAAAGGAACACGGCGTTTTGTTTTTTGTTTTTTTCGCTCGCGGACGCCTCGCGCCTCTCGCCGTGCCCCCGGGGGCCACCGCACAGGAACCGCCGTTCTCTCCGGAGGTCATGTGACCGGGTCCACATGAGCGGAGCGCCCTCGCGTCTCTGACTGCGTGCATGAAGGAGCTGAGTCACCGCGAACCGCCATAACCCCCCCCCCTGACCGAGAATAACCCCCCCTGACTGAGAATAACCCCCCCAGACTGAGAATAACCCCCCCAGGCTGAGAATAACCCCCCCAGGCTGAGAATAACCCCCCCAGGCTGAGAATAACCCCCCCAGACTGAGAGGCCTCTGTGGTCCCAGTTTAATGTTGTTATTTCTTTGCGCTTCGAGGGGAAAGGCGCAGGGCCAGAGCGCAGGGCCAGGGCGCAGGTAAAATGGCGGCCGAGGGGGGCGTGTGCACCTGGGCTGTAAAATCCTTCGCGCTCCTCCACTCCCCAATCGCTTCAGAGGCCTGGCCGCACCGTGACCGTGTTTTTCCCTCTCTTTGCCAGCGCTGCGCGTGAGGGGGTTCTGGAGAAGCAGGGGAGAGTGTTTTTGGTACCGGTGCGTGTGAGGGGGTTCTGGAGAAGCAGGGGAGAGTATTTTCGGTGCCGGTGTGTGTGAGGGTTTTTTGGAGAAGCAGGGGAGAGTGTTTTTGGTACCGGTGCGTGTGAGGGTTTTTTGGAGAAGCAGGGGAGAGTGTTTTTGGTACCGGTGCGTGTGAGGGGGTTCTGGGGAGGCAGGGGAGAGTGTTTTTGGTACCGGTGCGTGTGAGGGTTTTTTGGAGAAGCAGGGGAGAGTATTTTCGGTGCCGGTGTGTGTGAGGGTTTTTTGGAGAAGCAGGGGAGAGTGTTTTTGGTACCGGTGTGTGTGAGGGGGTCCTGGGGAAGCAGGGGAGAGTGTTTTTGGTACCGGTGTGTGAGGGTTTTTTGGGGAAGCAGGGGAGAGTGTTTTTGGTACCGGTGTGTGTGAGGGTTTTTTGGAGAAGCAGGGGAGAGTATTTTCGGTGCCGGTGTGTGTGAGGGTTTTTTGGAGAAGCAGGGGAGAGTGTTTTTGGTACCGGTGTGTGTGAGGGGGTCCTGGGGAAGCAGGGGAGAGTGTTTTTGGTACCGGTGTGTGTGAGGGGGTCCTGGGGAAGCAGGGGAGAGTGTTTTTGGTACCGGTGTGTGAGGGTTTTTTGGGGAAGCAGGGGAGAGTGTTTTTGGTGCCGGTGAACCTGCTTTGACCTCCGCATTCCCCCTGCCTGGTGTTTGTGTTTCAGGCTTCGTGTGTGTGTGTGCGCGTGTGTTTGTGCGTATGTGTGTGTGTGTGTGTCTGTTACATTCAGGTATTTATATCAGTCAGGTGACATCTCTCTCTTCTCTCTGTTTTTCTGTCTCTCCTCTCTCTTCTCTCTCTTCCCTCTCTCTCTCCCTCTTTCTCCCCTCCTCCCCTCTCTCTCTCCTGAGATATCAGGCCTGTTTGCCTGCCAGTGACCTTTCCTTCACCTCCACCCTTATCTCTCCCTCTCTCTCTCCCTCCCTCTCTCTCTCTCTCTCTCTCTCTCTCTCTCTCTCTCCCTCTCTCTCTCCCCCCTCTCCTCTCTCTCTCCACCCTTATCTGTTATCCCGCACTTCCTGTGATCTCTGGAACATTCCATGTTGCCATACGGAAAGCGGAGCTCCGGAGCCCTGCCGCGATGCGCTGCTCTTTCTGCTGAGCGCCGCCGCTCGTCTCCAGGGCCTGACGTCAGCAGAGCAGCTGCGGGAGTGTCCAGACAGTGCTGGAGTGAAACGAAAGACGAGGTGCTGGAGGCAGTAATCAAGGCAAAAGACCTTCAATAAATAGCCACACTCCTTTTTGACTAAAATAATGTGTTCTCGAATAAGAAGTATAAACCGAGTACGACGCTCATATTGGCCCTCGATAAATAATGACAACAATCAGCTCTTGCAGGTGTACTCAGACTTTACGGTCCCCGCTGCGCATTTGGCTGCAAATGCATGTGCATGCACAGGTGCGTACGCCATGTCAGCGCATGAAAACATGCATGAGCGCATGCAAACACGCATGAGCGCATGCAAACATGTATAAGTGCATGCAAACACGTGTGAGCAAGTCTTTGTGTGCGCCCTTGTACACACATTGTGCGTGTTTCCCTCTGTTTCCCTCTGGTGCTTTGGTGTTGCCATGTGAACGGGACTCCGCCCACCTCTATTATGTCACAGTTTTTCGGCTGTTTCTTTGAGCTGCTGTGTTCCAGCAGGGCACTGTAGAGGTTCTTATGCAGTGCTGTGGCTTGCAGGCTCTCGCAGGGGCCACAAGGGGACCCGTAGAGGGGCCCAGAGCTTGATGTTTCTCACCGGTCTTGAGACAGGAAGGTGTTGTTAGTCAAACAAAAATACCGCAATTTCTATGCTGGGGAAAAACATGCTAAAATAAATTTTTATTTAAAATTTTCTCATTTAGAAATGCAATATTATTCAGGTTAAGTATCTCACAAGAAGGTACAGCTCAATTCTTTTACCCGAAACTCCTTGACCGCAGTCCTCAATGACCTTAATGGCTGCACTACACCTGTCACACATTAGTCTCAGTCTGATAACCTGTTTTGTTGTTGTTTTTTCTCCATTTCTGGCTCAGTTTCTGTGTATTTAAGTGTGACTGTCTGTGAGACATTTTTTTGAAATTACGCAGCATTTCTGAGAGAGGAGTCAGACAGAGAGCGCGGCTGCAGAGAGCCGGGCGTGGCTGCGCGCCAGTTTATTTTTCCTCTTCCACAGTAACAGTGTGCGGCGTTCCCACATTCCAGGCAGGAATAGGTGTGAGATTCCGGAGTTACGCCGCGTACGGAACGCTGAGGTGGGGGGGGGAGCGGGGAGCGGGGAGGGGAGGGGAGAGGGGGGAGTGGGGAGGGGAGGGGGGAGGGGGGAGGGGAGAGCGGGGAGCGGGGAGGGGAGGGGGGAGCAGTTTGTTGAGGGGAGGGTGGAGCGGGGAGCAGTTTGTTGAGGGGGAGGGGGGAGGGGGGAGCGGGGAGCAGTTTGTTGAGGGGGAGGGGGGAGGGGGGAGGGTGGAGCGGGGAGCAGTTTGTTGAGGGGGGAGGGGGGAGGGGGGAGGGGGGAGCAGTTTGTTGAGGACAACACTGAAACTGAATGTTCCGGAACCCCGCTCTCTGTGACATCACAGAGGCGACCCCCCCATCACGTTCTGCTCGCGTGCAGAACTGAGAAAGAGCGGCATGCAAATCCACTGCAGAACACGGTGCACATGCTGGGATGCCGGCAGTTCCAGAAATTCTCACAGGCCGGGGGAGGGGGGGGTGTGGGGGGGGGGGTGCTTCCAAACGCCCCGGCAGTTCGCTGTAATCCGAGACGGTGAGGTGGTGTTTGTGCCGCGGGAGTTGAGGAAGTAACGCTGCCCTGCACGCGCGTGTCATTTCCGCGCGGTCGAGCCAGGGCGGGTTAGCGTACAGTACGCTACGTACCCCATCAGCTCAGGCTCATCAGCACTGTACCCGGAACGCCTGCACCAACACCGCTCAAATATGGCACATTATGTACATCTACATCGCTCAAATATGGCACATTATGTACATCTACACCGCTCAAATATGGCACATTATGTACATCTACATCGCTCAAATATGGCACATTATGTACATCTACACCGCTCAAATATGGCACATTATGTACATCTACATCGCTCAAATATGGCACATTATGTACATCTACACCGCTCAAATATGGCACATTATGTACATCAACACCGCTCAAATATGGCACATTATGTACATCTACATCGCTCAAATATGGCACATTATGTACATCTACATCGCTCAAATATGGCACATTATGTACATCTACATCGCTCAGATATGGCACACTATGTAATTGCTCAAATATGACACACTATCTACATCGCTCAAATATGGCACATTATCAACATCGCTCAAGTATGACACATAATCAGATGACACATCCTGCTGCTCATCTGGGACGGGGGTCAATCAAGCAGCCAGGCGGGGCCCGACCCCTCCCTGGCCCACAGGTGTGAGTGTGTGTGTGTGTTTGTGTGTGTATGTACCTGTGTGTAATTGTATAGGCTATATGTACATCTTTTACCTGTGCAATCATTTAGAGACATAACAGAACAGCCCCTTCAGCCTATAGTACTGCCCCCCCCCCCCCAGGCTGGGGGAGAGTGACAGAACGAACGCCCCCCCCCCATCCCACCCTGAATCGGTCTCTTCCCCCTCTGTCATGCAGCAGCTTGTGGACGGAGGCTGTAAAGTCCAGGGAGAGGCCCTGATTGTGTAAGCGGGGGGGAGGGGGGGGGATAGCGGGAACAGGTCCAGCACACAGTCCCTTTACCGCACCTCCCTCCTCCCTCTGAATGAGGACAGACGAGGGGAGGCAGGGGTGCGGAAAAACAGAATTAGATTTGAGGAAGAGACCGAGGCGGAGGTTCCACATTTTAAAAATAAAACGGCACCTGCACTTCTCAGTTTCATTCCCAAAACTTATTTTAGGAGAAGCGGTTAAGTGGGGGGGCGCCGCCCCCCCCCCCCCCCCCGCCGCCCCCCTGCCCAGATTCAGTGGATTTCTGGTCACGCTTGTCCACCGCAGCCCCAGGGGCGGCTGCGGAACTGCAGTGCATGGCCGGTTTCCATGGAGACCAGCTGGCCCCGCCCCTCCTCTGTGCGGTGGGAACACCTGCCCCCGTGTGTGGAGAGGAACAGCTGGCACAGGTGGAACGTTCTGAGTCATCACCAATCGCCGAGGGGGTGGGGTGGAGGGGGGTGGGGGTGGGGGGGGGGGGTGCATGGCGCATGGTGGCCACACATGATGTAGGCAATCCCAGCTTCAGACTGAGGACTACAGGGGGGTGAGGGGCTGGAAGCAGGACAGCTGGTTACCCAGGACTTACAGGTTTCATCTCTACTCTTGGGGTAGACGCACACAGTGCTGGAGTGCATAGTCTCGCATAGCCAAACATGAATGTCTGACAAAAGCGCTAGCTAGTGTGGCATGAACTCAATATATGTGGGGGGATGACGTGTCTCCCTGTCTCTCCCCCCCCCCCCCCCCCCCCCCAAACCTACGCCTACGGCCCAGGCTCATGCCCTCTGGCATTGCCACTCCCGAAGAGCTGAAGTCCTGAAAAACAGGACTTGTACCAGCAACCCCCACCCCCCCTCCCCGCTCCTGCATTTTCCCCTTTCCTCCTCCCTCTCATTGGCCAAACGCACCTGCACCCCCCCCCCCCTCCCCCCGCCACCACCACCAGTACCAGACCTTGGTCAAATACATATTTGAAATACTTTAACCCTTTAGAATCTGATGAAGTTTTCAAACAGTCCTGCAATTACTCTGGAGTCTTTTAAAATAAAAATGTTACCAAACATGTTTTGTTTTGTTTTGCAACATTTTTTTGTTATGAATATTAATGAAAATAAAGTGTTTTTTTTCTATTAGCAAGCAATCAGCAGGTATTTTCCTGGTGTCTAAATGGTTAAAGTATTTTCAGAAAACTATTTGACCCTGGTCTGCACACACACCCACAAACACCCACAATGTTGAACTTTATGTCAGACATGTAGGAGCTGAAACAGTTCCCACATTCTCAGTGTTGTGTACACATGTGTGTGTGCATGTGGTTGTGTGTGTGTGTGCATTTGTATGCATTTGTGTATTTCAAGGTGAAACTCACAAAGGTGAGGTGTTTGGCCTGCTTCTTTCTGTGACAGCGAAGTTTCCCACAATTCACTTTAACGGAACAATATCATTTTGTAAATGGTAAATGGACTGCATTTATATAGCGCTTTTATCCAAAGCGCTTTAAAATTGATGCCTCTCATTCGCCAGAGCAGTTAGGGGTTAGGTGTCTTGCTCAAGGACACTTCGACACGCCTAGGGCGGGGTTTGAACCAGCAACCCTCCGACTACCAGACAATCGGTCTTACCTCCTGAGCTATGTCGCCCCTGTGTCGTGGTCGTGACAAGTCCAGGAGTGGGGGACCTGCAACCCCTGGTTTACAAGCCCAGTTCCCTACCCGTTACACTAAACCCATTATACTGAACCCATTACACTAAACCCATTACACTAAACCCCTTATACTAAACCCCTTATACTAAACCCATTACACTAAACCCCTTATACTAAACCCATTACACTAAACCCCTTATACTAAACCCATTACACTAAACCCCTTATACTAAACCCATTACACTAAACCCATTACACTAAACCCCTTATACTAAACCCATTACACTAAACCCATTATAGTAAACCCATTACACTAAACCCATTATAGTAAACCCATTACACTAAACCCCTTATACTAAACCCATTATACTAAACCCATTACACTAAACCCCTTATACTAAACCCATTACAATAAACCCATTACACTAAACCCCTTATACTAAACCCATTACACTAAACCCATTATAGTAAACCCATTACACTAAACCCCTTATACTAAACCCATTATACTAAACCCATTACACTAAACCCCTTATACTAAACCCATTACAATAAACCCATTACACTAAACCCCTTATACTAAACCCATTATACTAAACCCATATACTAAACCCCTTATACTAAACCCATTACACTAAACCCATTATACTAAACCCATTACACTAAACCCCTTATACTAAACCCATTACACTAAACCCCTTATACTAAACCCATTATAGTAAACCCATTACACTAAACCCCTTATACTAAACCCATTACACTAAACCCGTTATACTAAACCCATTACACTAAACCCGTTATACTAAACCCATTACACTAAACCCCTTATACTAAACCCATTACAATAAACCCATTACACTAAACCCATATACTAAACCCGTTATACTAAACCCATTACACTAAACCCATTATACTAAAGCGCCACTGAACAGAAAGGCCTGTTGGCGCCGTTCCAAAATGGCCGCCTGGACACACGCTTGCGGTTACTCTTGGCTGTCCACACCAGTCCTCAGCAGCTTTTGGTACTGGCCATACTGCACAGACCACAGACAGAATTAGGCAGCTGCCTGTCCGCCGGAATTTTTCCTCTTTATTTTCTTTTCTTTTCTTTTTTTTTAAATCGGAACTGTGGCTGAGGAGGTGAGACGGCTGAGAGTCAGCTGTTCGGAGACGGCGAGACATTCCCGAGATATTCCCAAGACATTCCCGGGACATTCCCACCGGTCTCAGGCGGTCGCGGTGCTGCTTTTTAAAATTCCGTCCGACCGAGCGCCCGCAGCGCTGGCAGCCGGACGGGCGTGGACGCGCCGGGGTTCGTGCACAGTCCTCTGCGCTGTAGCTTTAGTGCCTGCTGATTTAATGTGACCCAGTGGAGGTAGTTCTGTGCACGAGGACCGATAACGTCTGTGCTCCCCCCAGTCATCCTCATCGCCACAGAGGAACTGCAAACCAGCGGGGAGCCAGGGGCTGTGCAAACCCGGGAACTGTCAACTGTTGCCCGTAAATGAAAAACGGAACGCACTGCAGCGTATAGCATAAACGAAAATATAACAATAAATAATTTCACAGCACTGTATTTTTTTTAAATGTAGGCTTATACTGCAATATCTGAAAGCTACAGCCACATCTGCCAATATTTTGTGAAGGGTTGCAGTATCTTGATAATGTGTTTTACTTTAATCCTTTGAAGGGTAAGTTTGTTCAAATGTTTTTTAAATTTTTATTTATTTATTTATTTTAATTTCAAGTCTTTGTTCTAGAACTTTCATTTACCAGTAGTGACTGTTACAGTCAGTGTTCTGTTAGGAACATTCTGATCGCACAGTTGTGATGTCACACCTTTAAGGGTTAAATGTAACTTCGGGATACTCCGTTCCCATGAGGGCTAGATCAGTATCAGGTGGCTAAGGAGAGGGAAGCTGGGCGCAGACTTGCTTTCAAGTTCCCCCCGCCCCCCTCTCTTTCTTTTCCACACTCCCCCTCTTCCACACCCCTCTCCCAGGCCAAGGAAGCATGGTGACTGAGGTGCATTCTGGGGTTTTCACAGATTTGCATATTTGTGTGTGTTTGTGTGTGTGCGTGTGTGAGTCTCTGTCTGTGTCTGTGACTGTCTGTGTGTGTGTGTGTGTGTGAGTGCCTGTCTGTGAGTGTGTGTGTGTGTGTGTGTGTGTGTGTGCATGTGTTTGAATGTGTGTGTGTGTGTGTGTGTGTGTGTGTGTCTGTGTCTGTGTCTGTCTGCGTGTGTGTGTGTGCATGTGTGTGTGTGAGTGTGTGTGTGTCCTTGCTTGCACATGCATTGATGACTCAGCAGGATGTCCTCATTAGAGAACAGCAGCAGGGCTTCTGATGTCTCACCCTCACAGGAGAAGTCACTCTGTCACTCATTAAGAACAGGGTGGAGCCATGACTCTGTTTTACTGGAATGCAGCTTGCAGGCTGTAAACCACACACTCACACACACTCACACACAGACACACACTCACACACACACACATTCACACACACTCACACATGCTCACACACACACCCAGACACTCACATACACACACACACACACACACACAGTAGGAGCTCAAACACTGCTCATAGCTTACATCCCACAGGTACTAAGATCAGGCTTTCCCGTCTGCCTCTTCTGTTGCTCCGTTGTCCATGTGATTTTTTGTTGTTGTTGACCACACAGGTAAAACGAGGGTTAGTGAATCATTACAACGCCTGTGTAACGAGGACGCACACGGGACACCTTGCTAATTGCCTCATCGCTCAGATTTCGGTCTACTGTACTCAGCCATTTAGCAGGGCTGCCCAAAATCCCACCGAAAATAACCTGCCCGTGATCCCATGAGCCTCTGGGGACATCTTACTGATCGTGACACATTTAGACAAGTCTACGCTCGTGGGCAGACACCGAAACTTGTCTTTGCATGCTGAGGCCTTGCTTGGGTCGGGCGAGCACTGACTGCATCCAGCCCATGACCCCCCTCACCAACCCCCCCTCAGAGGTCTGAGCAGGAAACATGTCAGCATCACATAGGAACAGTGGGTGTGGTTCATGCTGCACATTTTCTTCTAATGCACCAAAGACAGGGATAGCCACTCATTCTTATCTGTCCTCTTTCTCCCTCTCACGGTAAGATATAATGACCAAGCAGGGAGCGACTGTTTGTCACCGGTCATGATTTACGCGCTGGCAGAGACGGACGCTCGCGGCACGGTCTCACCCGGGCAGAAGCGCGGAATGACTCACGGCTCTCTCGGTGCCGTTAAAGTGCTCAGCTGACAGGACATGCGCGCGCGTGCCTGCCTGGAAGACAGAACGTTGTGTTCGCAACTGTCGTACCTCGCGGGACCTGCTGATGAGCTTGACATTTTTCAAAGGGCAGCGTGACAGCGGGATCTAGCTATTTTCTTTCGCGGGCTAGAAAACAAGATCTGTCTCAGGTTATGAACCCCAAGACGGTGAAAAATGCGATGTCAAGAAACGCAGCTGGCACAGTTCTCATCTATAATCCAAACAAGCAGTTATTTTAAAACACAAAATATTTGAATACGAACACACCAGTAAATAAATTATTGATTTAAAATATTTAATATCCACAGTATATATATATAATAATATAATATATGATATAATAATAATAATGCAGTTTATTTTTTAGCTAAATATTAAGTTAAGAAGTTAAGAAGTGAGGACGGAGTGTAGCACAGTGGGTAAGGAACTGGGCTTGTAACCGAAAAGTGGTAGGTTCGATTCCCAGGTAAAGACACTGCCGTTGTACCCTTGAGCAAGGTACTTAACCTGCATTGCTTCAGTATATATCCAGCTGTATAAATGGATACAATGTAAAATGCTATGTAAAAGTTGTGTAAGTCGCTCTGGATAAGAGCGTCTGCTAAGTGCCTGTAATGTAATGTAATGTAAAGTTTAAAAAAAACAAAAACATAAGGAAATGTATGAAGGAAATGGATGTATCAAAATCAAAACAGCCAACATAGGACAGTGATGCAAAAGAGGGCACAAAATAAAGTATAAACACAAACAACCAAACATACTAATATATGAAGCTTCAATATTTGAAGCTAAGGGTAACTTATACTGAACAGGTGGGTCTTAGGTAGGGGATTTAAAAAGTTCCACAGAGAGAGAGAGAGAGAGAGAAGTCTTTGACACCGAACTGATGGAGATGGGTTTTGGGGAATGGTGAGCAGAGGGCCAGTATTAGAGGAGCGGAGGGGACGATGGGAAGCGCGCGCAGTTAGCAGGTGAGTGAGGTAGGGAGGGGCCAGGTCGTTAAGAGCTCTGTAAGTCAGCAAAAGAATTTTCAGATCGCACGGCACGCGCCTTTATGGGATGCCAGTATTGCTGCTGATGGCTGCCTTGTTACTAATCTAGCCTACGTGCGAAACCCTTCAACCTTCAGAGAGACAACAACTGCAACAAACCCAAAGCGTTATACTACTTTATGTCAGGGGAGCAATGCTCTGTGCATCAGCGTTCATCGTGTTCCATGAAATAAAGTCACCACAGCCAGGTGTAGCCTATTTACTTGTTTGTAGGCTACCATTGTCATATGCCCTCTGTTTTAGTTGGACAGAATATCAAATGACTAGATATCATATTATCAGAGAGACAATGTATAATAAGTTCAATTAAATGTCACCCGATGGCATCAATAACCCCCGCTGTGTTGTTGAAACAGCCTGTCCAGGTACACCGGTGTGTTTGTGTACGCACGCCCGTGTCTATGTAGTTAGTTTTAATACCCTGTGTTTACCGACACCGGTTGCCAGGCGACTGCTTTTCTACCTAGTTTCACTATTATGGCGTCATAAGCGAGGTTACCTCTGCGCTCGCTTCCCTCGGTTTATTTAAGGTCGTTCTTAAACGGAGCGGAACGACGCAAGTCGAGATAGAAAGCAGATTGGTTTGGCTTATTTTTGTTGAAACGATGAATTCCGCGGTTTTTATCGCAGAAATAATTAATGAGTAATTAAGCCCAATGCACTTTCTTCATTATTAAAAGAAACACTTAAAACGTTCATTGTTCATTTAAACACAGTTCATACGAGTCAGGTGTCCTCTGTCAGTGTAAAATATGCTTGATCAGAGTTAGCATTGAACATACTACCCGTAATGTAGCCTATTACAGTGTTATATATTACCTTCGGGCTGGCATGTTGATTATGTTAACCGGGATATTGTGCTATTTAAGTTTACCAACCTTATGTTTAACCGTTTCCTTAACTTTAAAATCCAGTTGTGCCAAGGAAAGGGCTGGGCGTGTTCACGTGCGGGGGTTATCGGGTTCAGCGAGTGGAATCCCCTGGCTTCCTTAAATGTCTTGCTGACAACGCAATCAGGGATGTCTCCACCCAGATCCACGCAAGATCACTTAAAAGAGGTGTTCCACCTCAGTCATCGCTCTTAAGCTCAGGACAGGACTGAGCGGAACATTAGCCTACCGTCTTCAGCTTTTAACTTCTTGGACATACCTGGATTTCACGGTGCTGCACTCGGAATACAAAAAATAAATAATTGGGTTAAATCAGCCGATTCCAGTGGCGTCAAATGTTATAAAATAAGTCTACCTTAAGAAGTGTGTATCGTCAAATGTTCAGTGGATTTGCTTTCGTTTCTTTAAACTGAAATCGTCGCTAACTTTGGAACTTACCGCATCAAATCGTGCAATTTTATTGGGAACTGGTGTCGCCTACGTTTGAAAAAAAAATATATATTTTTAATTATTGGTAAGTTGCACTTTTTTCATTTTAATTTTACGGTGTTTTCAACATTAAGTGAAGTTTCAGTATAATGTCATTTCATCACTGCACAGAGGGTTCGTGTGGCTTATGCCTAGTTGGTTAAAATAAATCAGGGTGAATAGAAAAGCATAGAACTCATTGTCAGAGAAGGCAACGCACCACTTGGAGAGGACAACGCGTATAACCGCCAAACGCAAGCCGACAGAAATTAGAGGAAAGCGTAAGAAGGCTTAATAACGGACAACAAAAAACCCGTCCACTTTTTAAAAGTTCACAGTTCAACGCGTATTGCTCCATTTCTTTTCGACCACAAGTATGCTACATCTTCATGAATCAATTGGGGCCTAAATTGAGAATCTGTCAACTTCAAATAGACAGTGTGTGCTCGCGTGGCACGCTGGAAATCCAAAAGGACGCTTTGACTCTGCATTTGGAAACTGACGCTAAGAGCTAGGTCATAAGTTTGTTTCCCAGGGCTTGTAGGGATCCCTGCGGCCCTCATGTGGCGAATGTAACGGCGGTGCTTGTCACCGTTGTTCTAAGCGACTTTTGTTTCCGACTAACTGATCAACTTTGCATTCTGTCATTCTGGAAATAAATAAGATGCGTTTAGCGCAATGGTGAATCCAACGGTATAGTAGGCTACTTGTCACCATTGTGACAAACGTCCTTTTCGGACTGAACTGATCATTTTTACTGGATTTGGTCATTTTGGAAAGACATTAAAGTGCTTAAATTATGATGCACAAAGGAACTCCGCCTGGGTGCCAAGGGCCGTGTGATTAATTGTGGAGTCATGCAGTTCAGTCTATACGGCATGACGTGTAGGCTACGACATCCTTCTGAGTCATTTTATTTATTTATTTATTTATTTGTCTGTTTACTTACTTACATAGTTCTTTATTTAATATCCTATTACCTATTTCGCGAAAGCGACTTCGCCCTGGCCTGGTGTTTGGACCGATCTACGCGTAAAACAGTAAGCAACGGGAATGTAGGCTACACTGTGTGGAGGAGACGATTTGCGCAATTAGTAGGCCTAAATCTCGTGCGTCACTGACTCCGTTAAAATTTAACGTTCATATTATATTATAACTGGCAATAATAGACTGGTATGATCAGGCTACTTGATCTTCGCTGCTCTGAACTCACCGTGTCCGTGATTAAGAAGGGTGGCTTATTGCAAACAAGAAGTGTACAGAATCCGTGGCGTCTGCAATTTGTTGCTCACCATATTTGTGCTGTGATAGTAGGTTATGTTTTTAAAGTGTGCGTGACCCAAACCTCTGCCACGTTTTTTGAGGCATATTATTACTGTAGTCCCCGTCAGGCAGAAAGTATGTCTCACACACGCACACTCACACTCACGTTTTCAGATTTAACCGAGTGGCAATTCGCTGCAATAATCCCCTTTGACGCAAGAGGGCGACATGAACCTGAAAATATCAAGTCAGTAAACGCTTTCCCAAGACTGAAGTGCCATCTGATTGATAGCTCGTATCAGTAATCATGCTTTTCACTGCGGATGTTTTAATAAGAATTGTGCCTTAGATGTGATGGTTCTGTCAAATGAACAGTGTAACCAATACATCTTATTTGTGGAATCCCACCCATACTGACAACGTTTAATATTACATTTAGCTGCAAGCGCCCCAAAATTTCAAAACTGACAAATCTAAACAAGCTTTGTATCTGACTTTAACCAAATTTGCAACCTGCGACATACTCAAGATTCGTTGGCAACGGAAATATAGAAACAATGTGAAGTTCTGAAGACTGCCGCCTCGGCCATCTAATTATCCTGTTCACATGTGCTCTGCAGCGGGGGCCCAATTTATCTACGTCATCAGAAAGTTGCGTTTCCCCCCCGCAGAGCCGTAAGGATGTGTTTCCTTTGGCTAAAATCCTGGGTTTTCAGCAGCGGGTCCATGGACCGCTTAAGGGTCCTGGAAGGTACTGTAGGGAGTCCCTGGCCAGATTTGATAAACAATGATTATATATAGATTTGTGAATTTTTTACTTTTTTTTTTTTTTTTTTTTTTAAACCCTTTTTAATCTTATGATGGGGGTACCCAGTATGCATTTGAGTCTGGTGAGAGGGGTCCCTGGATCTTAAAACGTTGAAAAGCCCCAGGGTTAAATGATTAGTCCTGTTCCTTCAAATAACTGCAGAAGACAAATCACCAAGCAGCCGACTTTGGGAGCAGGAAGAAAGATGTTTTTGCCCTCGTTTAATCATATTGTACTTTGGGAATACGTATATAATGGGCCTGCATGAAATCATGCCAACGAACAGTGATATTAAAATGTTAAGTGGCATCAAAAATTTAAATTCATATTACAGCTATCCAACGATGTGTAGCTTGCATTGGCTACCTGGAGACGAATGTGTCATTTTAAAAATAAACATTTTAAGACAATTAGTCTCTAAGGTTAACATTCTCCTTATTGCGCTGTATTGCAAAACAATTACATTAAAAAAGCGGTAAAAACGAGTCTTTTGATCAAATGAAGAAAGACTGAGGTTAATCAGTGTGCTCCTAATCCGGTTGTTTAATTTCTTTAATGGTTTTTTTTTTTTTTTTCTTCCTTTGGACTTATTGAAACAATGCAGGTTTAGCCTGCTATCATTTGCTTTGTCTTTGAATTTTTCGCTATCTTCCAGATGGCTGGCCAGGTGTCCACACTTTCACCAATTAGGAGCCTATTGATTTACCGCAGTCCTTAATGTAACCAGTTAATAATTTACCACTTTCATGCAATTGATTGCTGTATACTATATCGTATAGCACAATAAGCACAATATAAACACGGGCATTTTATTCTTCATGACATGCATAGCTATCCCTGACATAGTGAGGTTTTAAGATGGTAATTAATCCCTAAATTTGAAAAGTACCTAATCGCGAAGAATTATCAGATTGTTAAAATTATGGGTCTGCAATTGCGGCTGGAACGAAAACCAGCATACACAGGAGTGCCTCCCAGGACCGAGATTTGGAACCACTGAGCAAGGTTATCACTGGTCCTTCTCCGTTGTTCCGATACATTATGAATGACCAAGAGTGGGCGGGAACTATTTGTACTTCTTGGCGTGTGAAGTCTCGGTCTCTTGCTTGCGATTGGCTCCTCTGACAAAGATTGCGTGGGAGAAAGAAAGGGGTGGAACCCTTTCTGCCACGTGAGCGGTTCAGCGTGTCGCTGATTGGCCAATGCGAACAATTTCTTCACTCTGCATCGCTGGTAGGTCGAGATGGCTAGAAGCGGTGGGCATGTCTTATCGCCTGAAGAGGTAGTCTTTGTAACGTTTGTCCCATATCGCTGATTTTACATAGGGCTGAGCATGGTCTCTGGACGGAAGTTATTTGGAGCTGGTAGTCTTTTGTATTGATGGGGGATATGTTGCTTGCTTCGCTAGTCTTGTTTATATAGCTTCTAATGTTAGTGAACTAGTAACCTAGCTCTGTGCTGTCAATGATCTACTTTAGCTAACGTTAGCTTACTGGTTGTAGCTTTGGAAACGTAATCATTTTGCTTGGACGTGGGCTCGCAAAAAGCTGATTGAAATAGCTTACGGTATCGAATAATAATAATAATAAACTCAAAACTGGGACTCAGACGGAAAGACGACGGAAGAATCTTTATTTTGGCTTTACAGAAATACTTTGAGCGTGGATCCTCTTTATTATAAAGAACCAAATAAAGGAAGCTTTGTTGGTTTGGAATGAACTACATAGCGAGCTGTATAATTTAAGCCACGTTTTATCTTCCTGGAACTGTCGCGCACAGTCACCCTCATTTCGACCCCACATTAGTTGCGCGCTTGTTCTTCTTGAAAGCAGACCATCGTCGAATGGACCAACATCCCAGGGCAAGGAGCTGTACCGACCGCGGAGCTGCGTCCTGCGAAGTCGTCCCCGGCGCGCCCTCCATGAATTTGCACATCCATTCTACAACCGGCACCCGTTTCGAGCTGTCCCTGCCCTCGGAGGAGACGGTGGAAGGGCTGAAGCGAAGGCTTTCGCAACGACTCCGCGTGCCCAAGGAAAGGCTCGCGCTGCTGCACAAGGAAACGTGAGTAAACTGCGGACGCGAATCCGCCACGTACTGTTGCCAGCTGTTTGCGCCACGTCCAGAAACACTGTGAAAACTACTCTCCGGCTTGCCAGTCTGGGAAAAAAAAATGAAACGGTCCTGATAAGCAGGCTATCCTAACACGAGCTTGCAAAGTCATTGGGCTACTCGTATTAATGAAAATGTAACGAGATTTTGTGGATAACCATGCACCACTGGTTGTTTTTAACGAGCCTACAACAGTAGTTCTCAGACAGCTCGGTCGATATAATTCACATTTTTTTCTGGTAGCCGGTTTCTCAGCGTAGGCTAACGTTTGCAAATGTTGACATTGATCTGATTACACGTCAGGGTGTTATTTTATAGGGTTAGTTCGTTGTGCCACAGCACCAGGATGATTGCACGACGTCCTCAACCGTCCCAGGTCCCGTTCGGCTACTTGATGAGCTGATAATGTAAAATGTTTTGTTGAAAGCCCGAGTATCTGGGCGCTTTCTCTGGGAGGGTGCGGGCGTTAAGTTAAGGCTGCATTCCAGTTCGGCGAGGAGGGGGGGGGGGTGACTGGACGGTTGAACGGGAGCGCCTTCCCCCTCGGACCCCAGGCCTGGAGAAGTTTTATACATATTCTTTTGGTCTGACGCAAGTTTTCTTTGCAGCCAAGTCACTGCTGCACGTCCGCGTACGGTTCATACGCGAGTTCCGAGCACGGTGACCGGGCAAAGCACCGTGATGCTTTCTAATAACTAGGGTAGGCTTCTCCTACGCTCACAACCGTTCGGGACAGACTCACGCGAAGTGTTGCCGGCTACATAACGTTAAATACTCGCGCCAGTGGTGTGCTACTGATATGTAGCCTACCTGATGCCAAACTGTTGTTATGGTTTATTTACATTTCCCAGTTATTAGTGAATTATATCATACGCTAGCAAATTACCCTATTGCTCTTCAATATCGTGCGTTCTGAGTGTTGGTGGACAGTGGTTTCTTTGTCTCTTTAAAGACCCGAACAGCTGTCACGTTTTGTTTTTCAGCGCAGAAGTACAGTTTGAAATGGTTCAAATGGGCTAGCATATTTAATAACAAAATCAATTTTAAATAACCACACTTTATTCATTGATATAGTCGTGTTTTTTGTTTGTTCGTTTGTTTTTTTGTTTTTTAAAACCGACCTCTGCAAACACGTTGATTCCCTTTGTTCGTTTGCAGGTGGTAGCCTAATAGGGCTAAGTGAATTCTGTGTCTTGAATAGAAACGGGTTTCGATGTGAAATCACGTTGATTTAACAATGCGATGGACCTAGAAACCCGTGTAGATGGGCCTTACCTGCTCCTGTTCAAGTATACTCAGATAGTAACTATATAGCCTTCTTGCGTAATGCTATGCTAACAATAGGCTACATATCCTTGAGTCTGCCTTGACTAGGCGACTAGGAATTTACCATGCAACCATGTGAAGTCCAAGTAACTATAAAAAATGACGTCTAATATTGAGAAACAACGACCCTTTGCAGTATTTTGAGTAGCCATGTATCCTGCGTAGCCTACAGAAACAACTACCTACAAATGCACGCGGCGGCTGTTGCTTAATTCTTTCCTTATGTTGTAACCCCTTTTACCGCTGCCGGCTTTTTGAAAGGTCATCAGTGCCGGTGGAATGACGTAGTTACTTGGATGAACTTTGTGTTCCAAAAAGTTCGGTCCCGTGCGAATCGATTTGGGCCATCATTGTGCTTGGCTTGATGACAAGTTAGACTAAGCCAAGCGGTTCATTGACGTCTGCGATATTATCGAAGGTCAGAGAACCAAAAACAAGCTAAATTTGTATTATGGCTGTTGTCTCTGTTGTCTTTAACATTCTTCCTTCCTGGCTTCGAGCTCGTCTGTTTTGGAACGCTGTTGTATCAGTAATATTTTTGATATAATATTGAAAGAGGAGCTGAATGTTTTTATTCATCTTTCGCTGTCCTTCTGTCCTCAGGCCCCTAAATTCAGGAAAACTCCAAGACTTTGGAATAGCCGATGGGAGCAAATTAACGCTCGTGCCAACAGTTGAAGCAGGATTAATGGTGAGTGTTTTTACTCTCAACCCTCCGAACCTCCACAGAAACAAAAACAACAACCTAGTACATGGACACTCAAATCTAGACATCCAAACCTGGCCATGGTACCCCCGGTAGTTACCTGAACAGTTTTAGTGCTACTGATTGGCCGGGCTGTATTCTCACCTGACTCCCGGGTAACGGGGGGGGGCGGGTGGTGGTGGAAAACCAGCAGATCTTGGACCTTAAAGGCTGTGGTTTGATCGTTCCGGCTTTGGGAAATGGAAGGAGATGCTGCTGTCCATTTTACCCCCTCTCTCCGAAAGCCTTTACAGACAGACTGTTGTTTTGCATCGACGCTCGCCCTTAGCCTAAGTAATGCTTTTGAAAAGCGCACTCCGTGTTATTAAATTGTCCTCACCGTCCCGGAGTTTATTCGTATCGGTCGATGTGTACCCCGGTTTCCGGGGGGTCAGAAACGGTTCCGAAATGCGGACTGTGTTGATCGTTATCTCGGATGACGCGCGAACCTCGGGTGGGTTACTCTGGGACGTGTGAATGTGGCGATGCCATGCGCGTGCCAGCGGTCGTTAAACTGTTAACTGCCGTTCGGCTCTCGCCGATGGCTGGCGGCCTCTCCTGTTCTTGGCCTCAAGCTCTTTGTGTTCCCTGGCTTTGCATAAGAACATTGTCTGATTTCATTAATTGAGTCAATGCGTAATAATATATTTCTCATTTCTTGTTCCTGTATCAGTCGCAACAAACTTCGAGACCTGAGCAGTCCATCATGCAAGCCTTGGAGAGTTTGACAGAAACTCAGGTAAGCACTGATTTAAGAAAAATATATATATATATTTTTGTTTACATTACACAAGCAGCAGCTGAATCATTAGTATGAATATGTGTATGGCTGTCTCTGTTTGGGGGACACTGTTGACCAACTTGTCAGGAGTTATTATTTTATTATTTATATAAGGATTGGCAGCAGTGGCAAATCAACCCGGCCCTTTAATTTGGTTAAGGGTTTGGCCGTGTGCTTGCTCGCTCGCTCACCCATGCCGGTGTTTCGACACCTGCCGGTCGTGGAGGTGGTGTTCTGGCAGGGCTGGTAAATTTGCATGTGTCGGAAAAGGGCGTGTGGGGGGTTGGGGCCAACGAGGGGTGAGCGCTGAGTGGGGTGGGGGCCAAATCGGCAGCCTGTGCAAGCTGTGCTGGACTCTCTCTCGCTCTCTCTCTCGCTGTCTCTCTCTCTCTTGTGCTCTCTCTCGCGCTCTCTGGCTTGCGAAAGGGGGGTGGGCGCATATTTTTACAACGGTTCCCCTCTAGTCTCCCGGGTGACGTGCGGTGAGGTGAGGCAAGCCCGGGCGCTAAGCCCTGCCCCCCCCCGCCCCCCCGCGTGCGTCATTGCCCCCCCCCCACTCCGCTCTGCGCGTGTGGCGCGGCTCAGCTGCAGCGGGAGACAGCGGGAGACGGCCGGCGAGGGTTTCCAAGAAGAAGGGTTCAGAGAGGAGACCGCATCCCCCGCTTCTTATTTTAGCCCAGCGGTGTGTGTGTGTGCGCGCGCGCGCTCTCAATCCCTATCTGTCTCTCTCTCTCTCTCCCTCGCTGCCTCTCGCTCCCTATCTCTCTCTCTCTCTCTCTCTCTCTCTCTCTCTCTCTCTCTCGCTCTCTCTCTCTCGCTCTCTCTCTCTCGCTCTCTCTCTCTCGCTCTCTCCCTTGCTGCCTCTCTCTCGCTCCCTATCTCTCACTCTCTTGCTCTCTCCCTTGCTGTGTCTCACACACTCTCTGTCTCTCTCTCTCTCTCACGCTCTCACTCTCTCTCTCTCTCTCTCTCTCTCTCTCTCTCTCTCTCTCGCTCTCTCTCTCTCGCTCTCTCCCTTGCTGCCTCTCTCTCGCTCCCTATCTCTCACTCTCTTGCTCTCTCCCTTGCTCTGTCTCACACACTCTCTGTCTCTCTCTCTCTCTCTCACGCTCTCACTCTCTCGCTCGCTTGCTCCCTATCTCTCTCTCTCCCTCGCTCTTGTCTGTCACTCGCTCTCTCGCACGCCCTTTGGCTGACCACTCTGGGATGGTCTTTACTCAGCAGCTTTGATAAATCCTAATGGGCGTCCCCGGTCGACTGGGCAGGTGTGTCTCACTGAGACGCATGCAGCCGAGAGAGAGAGAGAGAGAGAGAGCGCTTGACTGTGTTTACTCGGCTGTGTGTGTGCGTGCGTGTGAGTGTGTGTGTGCGTGTGTGCGTGTGTGTGTGCGTGCGTGGGCGTGTGTGTGTGTGTGTGCGTGCGTGGGCGTGTTCGGTGAGAAGACTTCTTACCTGCTGCATTTATCCTTGTTGCACGAATGCAGTTCATGGATCTTCATTGATTAATGTATAAAAAGTTTGTTGAATAGCACGCAGGGTTTCAGCTGTGTGGTAGCGTGTGCAGCCGTGTGTGGTAGCGTGTGCAGCCGTGTGTGGTGGCGTGTGCAGCCGTGTGTGGTGGCATGTGCAGCCGTGTGTGGTAGCGTGTGCAGCCGTGTGTGGTAGCATGTGCTGCTGTGTGTGGTGGCGTGTGCAGCCGTGTGTGGTAGCGTGTGCAGCCGTGTGTGTGAGGGCAGAGGAGGCTTGGGTGCGGATGTTGTGTGAGAACTCGGCAGAGTGGCAGATTCTGCCTTTCTGGAGGCTTTGGCCTTGTGCCTTTAGCTCTCAGACGCTGGGTAAACTAAAACAGGAAATGGGCGCTCGTAAGCAGGAAGTGTAACGCATGACAGTGCAGCGCCCGCACCGCCGGCTTCCTGTGCGTATTTTTAACCTGGAAGTCCTGTCTTTGTGAGCTCACATTGCTCACTGTGACGGTGACAACAGATGTGTGTGCGTGCGTGCATGCATGCATGTGTGTGTGTGTGTGTGTGTGTGCTTAGGGGGTGGGGTGGACAGGAAGCTGGCCCCTTCCATTGTGCCCCCCCCCACCCACCCCACGCCCTCCCCCCATGGATCTCCAAGGAAACGGCAGTCACACGCCGTGATGTGGCTTCAGGAAAGGTGGGGGGGGTGGAGTAGGGTGGCTTAGCTAAATGCAATCGGCAAACAAAAGCCATTGTTCCTGTGGATTAGCCATTGTGTGGCCGGGCATGTCCCTTGCTGAGCGCGCGTAGCGTGTAGCGCAGCGGTGCGACTCCCGCCGGGCTAGCGTCAGGGGCTAGCGTCAGATGGCGGACGCCGGCGTGGGGAACGCGCGGCTTTGTGTGCCCGTGTGTGATTAGCACTTCCTGGTGAGTCAGGAGAAGCTCCAGGGCTGCGCGTGAATGGGCAGACCGCTGAACAAAGGAAGAAAAACAACAGTAATTACGTAAACAATCATCTGTTCCTTCCCTTCGGCACATGGCTGTGTCTGCTTGTCTGGGGAGACGGTGGTGTTACCAGGGTGTGAAAGGGAGACCGGGGGCCTAGTGTGTGTGTGTGTGTGTGTGTGTGTGTGTGTGTGTGTATATGAGGGCGTGTGTGCGTGTATGAGTGTGTGTGTGTGTGTGTGTGTGTGTGTGTGTGTGTGTGTGTGTGTGTGTGTATATGAGGGCGTGTGTGCGTGTATGAGTGTGTGTGTGTGTGTGTGTGTGTGTGTGTGTGTGTGTGCGTGTGTGTGTGTGTGTATATGAGGGTGTGTGTGTGTGTGTATGAGTGTGTGTGTGTGTGTATGAGTGCGTGCGTGCGTGTGTGTGTGTGTGTACAGGATCCCTGAAGGTGAACGCTGGCCTTGGCGTTGGGCCTCTGCAGACTGGAGGCCGAGGCCATGTTTAGGCGGAGGGGTACGGCTGTATAATGGAGCGTTGCATGCTGGGAGAGGAGTCGCGGGCGACCGGCGGCAGACTGAATGATGGATTTTGCGTTTGTTTTGCGTTTATTATTTTCTGTGTTTTTTCACGCATGGGTGAGCCTGCAAGGCAAGGCAACCTGGGACATTCCGTTCTTCGGCCACACCTTCCTCCTCTTCCTCCCACCCCGCCCCCTGCCACCACAGCCACCCCAACTGATCTTCCCAAAAATAACAGCCAAAGAAAAACCACTCTTAAAGCAAACAGACGCCCCCCCCCCCCCCCCCCCCCCCCCATACCCAGCAGGCGTTTGATGACTGGCCCAGTTGACAGACGCCTGGTGATTCAGGAAGGAATCCACAGGGACCGGGCGAAGGCAGCACAGAGCCAATCACGTTGGGTCTGCTTCCCTCCTATTCTTCTGTGCTTCTCTGAGGAGGGGGGGGTTCCCACACCGATTCTGTAGGTGTGGGGCACATCGGGTAGCCTGTGCTAAGTGCCCCACCCCCGCCATCATCTGCTGGTGGAACTCCAGTCCTGGAGGGCTGCAGTGTCTGCGGGTTTAACTCCAGTCCTGGAGGGCTGCAGTGTCTGCAGGTTTGACTCCAGTCCTGGAGGGCTGCAGTGTCTGCGGGTTTAACTCCAGTCCTGGAGGGCTGCAGGGCCTGCAGGTTTGACTCCAGTCCTGGAGGGCTGCAGTGTCTGCAGGTTTGACTCCAGTCCTGGAGGGCCGCAGTGTCGGCATGTGTAACTCCAGTCCTAGAAGCTATTTGGCCTTGGGGGGCCAAGAGAGACTGACTTCCTGGGCTTACCTTATTCGCAGTTGAAGGACATTGCCTCTATTCGTTTATTTTTTAAAGCCATTTTTCTTTTTGGCATCAGTGTGATTACTTTGGTAACAATGACTGGAGAAGCAGCTCTGACCTCACAGCTGGCGTTGTGAGTTTATTGAGCCCAAAGCTGCTGACGGATTTGGGGACCCCCTGATCGTGCGTCAGAGCGCCCGCTGCTGAAAGTCACCCCTGTGGGCTGGGCTGGAACGATCCATTCCTCTCCCCAGGCAGGGGGGCCCCCCCTCCCACACTGAACAGTGGGCTTACCTGGCTGGGGTTGCCCCTGTCAGTCAGGGGGGGCGGTGACCTACCCTGCCCCCCCCCCCGTGTTGACTCACAGGTGATCTTTGCATGAGGACATCTGATCCCCCTACACACACACACACACACACACACACACACACACACACACGCACGCACACATGCACGCCCGCGCGCACACACTCATTGCAGTCACGCACAGTGTGTGTTGTCGTGACTGTAGTTTTTGTTTTATTTTCATCTGTGATTTACCGTGCGAAGACTGCATCCCCGGGCCTGTGAACAATTGGAACTCTAGGTTTTCACGAGCGGTATGAATTGTGACATCATAATCGTCATCGTCTCCGGGGAGACGGAGGCTGATCTACACTAGTGTGGCACGATCTTGAGCGGAATGTAGGGGGTCATTCGTTGATCTTTTTTTTTTTTCTTTTTCTTGTTTTCTTTCTTTTTTGGTTTCACAACCTTTTTTGGTTTCACAACCTGTTCCCACGGACGAGCCACTCCTTCAGCCGGGCTGACTCCGAGCATGCTGGGATTTCCAGCCTGTGGGGGTGGGTGAGTGCGGTAGAAGTAGGGAGAGAGGGGAAGAGGGAAAGAAGAGAGAGCACAGAAGGAATAGAGGAATGAAGAAGAGCAGGAGCATGTGTTCCCTGGGGGGGTTGTTGGAGGGTCAGCACACAGGTCACCTTGCCTGGGGGGGGGGGGGGGGGGGGGGGCGATTATTGATTTAGGGATGCCACTGCCACATTCTGTGCTTCCTCATCAGAAATGTCTGCCTCCACTGTGTGTGTGTGCGCGCGCGCGTGTGTGTGTGCGCGCGTCCTGACTGGAAACTGTGCCATCAGCAAACCCATCAAGATTCTCACTTCTGACACAGGAGCTAATGCACACAGCAAAGGATTAATGTTTCTCTCTCTCTCTCTCTCCCTCCCTCTCCCCCCCTTTCTCTCCCTCTCCCTCTCTCTTCCTGTCTCTCTCCTTCACTGTCCGTCTCTCTCTTTTTCTGTCCCTTTTGTCTGCACTTCCTGTCCTCAGGTCAGCGACTTCCTGTCTGGGCGGTCCCCGCTGACGCTGGCCCTGCGGGTGGGCGATCACATGATGTTCGTCCAGCTGCAGTTGGCGGCCCAGCAGTCCGGCGGGCAGCAGCTGCACCACCGTCACCTGATCGCCCGGGGGGGCGGGGCCAGCGCCACGGCGACCGCGGGGGTTCCGGGGAGCGGAGGCGGGCGTGTCCGCGTCCCTCTCCACGCCCATCGGGTCTCCGTGCCGACCACCGCCACCTCCAGCAGCAGCCCTGCCTCCACGCCGCCCCCTGCCTGCCCCACACCGCCCCCCGCCTGCCCCACACCGCCCCCCACACCCCGCTGCAGCCCCTCGACCCCGCCCCTTTCCTGCCCCGACGGCTCGCCTCGCCCAAACTCGCCCCCCGCCGCCCACAGCACCCCGCCGACCTCCCCCTGTGCAGAGGTGAGTCCTCAGACCCGAGGCAGCGCTCTGAGCCGCAATGGCTTCCCTGGCTCATACACAGGGGCTGATAGAGAGGGAGACGCGGGTCATGCGACAGCGCTCTGAGCCACAATGGCTTCCTCCGCTCATACACAGGGGCTGATAGAGAGGGAGACGTGGGTCATGCGACAGCGCTCTGAGCCGCAATGGCTTCCCTGGCTCAAACACAGGGATGATTAGATGCTAAGCAAATCAATTGTCCTGTAGCTGGGGTTGTTTTGTTTTTTTCCTTTCAATTTCTGTCATTAGTAGTTGACCAATATTTCCCCCCCCCCCCCCCCACCCCCCCGCAGGCTACCCGCCGCACGCAGACTCCTGGCGCAGGCTCCGCCCCTTTCTCCTCGCGCTCCCGCAAGCCCGGCGCCGTCATCGAGAGCTTCGTCAGCCACGCCCCCGGAGTCTTCTCAGGGACCTTCTCAGGTGAGGCGCCCGTCTCCGCTGGGCCGGGTGCAGCGCGGCGTAGCGGTCAGGAAAACTGGGGTTGCGGGGTCAAATCCCGGCCGGGGCATTGCTCTCGTATCCTGCTGTATTAATGGTCTGGGTGCCCAAAATGTGCATTTCTGCTCTGAGGCTGCTTTGGGGAAGAGTCTGACCTCTTAAATGGCTGCCCCGCAGGCACTTTACACCCCAGCTGCCAGGACGGGACGGGGCGCCCCAGGCGGGACGTCGGAACCATCCTGCAGATCCTGAACGACCTGCTGAGCGCCACCCGCCACTACCAGGGCGTCCCAGCGTCCCTCGCTCACCTGCGCTGCCAGACGCGGTGCGCGCCCCCCTCGCCGCCCCCGTCCCCCTCGCCGCCCCCCTCCCCCGCCGGGATACCAGACCTCTGCGCCACATCTACCTCCGTGTCCCCCGGCAACCCCCTGGCGCAGTGCCAGGACCCAGCCCATGGGAGCAAGCCTGCCGGTGAGTCAATTCGCTGACCTCAGATGAGTCCTGTGTGTGATTCGCTGGCCTTAGATGAGTCCGGTGTGTGATTTGCTGGCCTTACATGAGCCTTGCGCGTGATTCGCTGGCCTCAGATGAGTCTGCTGTGTGATTTGCTGCCCTCAGTTGAGCCTTGCGTGTGATTCGCTGGCCTCAGATGAATCCCTGGAAATGCTGGAAACAGACGGAGCAGTCTGGTTTACCCTCTGCCCCATTACCCTCTCCTCAAACTGAACCCCCCCCCAGACGCAAGACGACACGCGCAGGCGCGGGCGGGGGGGGGGGGGTTATAGCGGTAGGCATGTGACCCGACCCAGCGAGGCTCAGCTGTGTCTGCTTTCCTTCATCTTTCACTTCTACTCTGCTGAGTTTGAGGCCAAGATAAGGCAAGTGACGGAGTGGGAGAGAGAGAGGAAGGGAGGAGGAGTGGGAGAGAGAGGAAGGGAGGAGGTGAATTCCTGAAGCCTTTGTTTGTGTAGTCTGGCTGGACAGTCGTGGGGGTGGGGGTGGGGGGTGGGGGTGTCCTGTCCGTGCGTGTTTGGATTCCTTTTACTTGTGCCACCTGTTTAGTGCACTGCAGGGATATCCACCCCCCCCCTGCAGGTGTCGACGGATTTCGGAGGGGGAGCTGAACCTTGCGTACGAGGTGGCTCAGCCCGATTCGGCCCCGGTTCTGCATAGGCTCCGCCTCTGCGCTGGTAAATGCTGATGAATGCAGGGCTTGTTTATTCAGGGGGGTGGTGGTGTAGGGTTTGTACATACCGTCTTGGTGAGTAATTTCATAGCCGGCGTTGCGTGTTCGTTTGCATTGTAACGCGTGCGTCAGTAGCGAGTCGCGGACAGCAGGCCTTATATGGTGTGGCTGTCTCAGCGGTAAAACGCATCACAGCTCTATAGATGCGTTAGAGACGAGACTCAAGGCTGAGGACTGGAAGATCAGATTTTTTTCCCTTTTTTAAAATTTTTTTTTATTTTAATTTTTTTCAGGTGGGGTGTGTGGAGATATAGAGGGAACGGGTGTGGCTCCTCCCTTTTTGTGTTGACGCCCGCCCCTCTGGGGTGAAACTCTAGAACACTGCCCTGTTCCCCCCCCCCCCCCCCCCCCCCCGACGACTCTGAGTCTTTGTCAGGGGGGCAGGGCAGGGTGGGATGGGGTGGGGGGTAGGCAGCGTTATGACTGACAGTGAGATATGTTATCCCCATAAGCCCTGGAATCAGTCGACTGTTTCTTCGTAACTGACTCACGACTACAGCCGAGTTCACCGTTTCTCAGTTTTGGCGAGCTGGGCGATCGGCAAAATTAACTTCTTGAAACGGTGGTTTGGCAGAAATAAATCCATAAGTCAATGCATGAAATAAACACGCACACTTATTTGTGGGTCAGAATTCAGGCTGTTCCACAGAAGTGTTTAAAAGTGCCAGATTTGGGTAAAAAGCCACTGCCCTTCTGTAGTTGCCGTGCAGCTGCGGGGTGGGGTGGGGGGTGGGGGGGTGGGGGGGGGGGGGGGGTTACGTCCCGGAATTCTTCTCTCCCAAATGTGATTGATTGTGTGACACCCCTGTCCTGTGTCTGTCTCACCTTCGTTTACTGACAATGGCCTGGACTCAATCAACATTCCAGCGTTCGGCCTTAGGGTGGGTTAGCAAATGACCCCCAGGCATCAGTTACATTTACCCCCCCAAACCACCCCAAACTCTGGTGCTCCATTTTACTCAGGATGGAGGTAGACATTTTCGCCCTGGCGCTGACCGTCTCCCCCCCCCCCCCCTCCCCCCCCAGGCGACGGCGTGCGGCAGACTGAGAACACCGCCACGCGCTGCAAGGTGCAGCGGCTGCAGCTGCTGATGGAGCGGAGGAGGCTCCGCAGGAAGGCCCGCCGGGACGGCCACGCCCCCTACCCCTGGCTGGCCAATCGCAGGGCCGGCCGCGGCGCCCGCAGCAGCGACAGCAGCGCGTCCAGCGAGTCGTCCTCCCTGGACATGGACTACGAGGACTCGGTCTGGAAGCCCGACGTCAAGGCCGACATCAACTCCGAGTTCGGCGTCATGGCGTAGCGAGGTCGCGAGGTCGCCAGGACGACGCCCGAGCCCCGCCCACCCCGTTACTGACTTTGGGGGGGGAGAGGAGGAGGCGGGTGGTGGGATGGAAGATGGGGAGGAGAGGGGGAGGAGTCCGGATGGAGGGAACAGGGCCACACCCCAGAGGGAGGGGGTGCAGTGAAATGGTCCGTTACCACCTGGCAACAGGCCACTCCCCCCCCCCCCCCCAGCCACAGGCCACTCCCCCAGCCACCAGCCCTGCCTCATGGTTCTGTATTGACCCTTAAACTTTATGCTGTTTTTGTTTTTGTTTTTTTATGTTAGGTTTTTTCTTCTTTTTTCTTTATGGAAATATAAATAAAAAAAAATGGGTGTATTTGTATTTTTGGAGTTTGGTGGGGGTGTTGCGAGATTTCATGGACGGTGAAGTAATTATGGATTTAGACCACGTGAACGCGTGTTGAACGCGTGTGGAACGCGTGTGGTCTCTGGATGATGGACTTCAGTGCTTTCCCCCCCCCCCTCCATAAGGAGGTACATGCTGGACTCAAACAGGACTGTGCATTTAGGATTATACCTACTGTATTTGGGAAAAGGAAAAGGGGGTGACATGCCCCTTCCATCCCAAAAATGGGCATTTTAGGTTCCTCACCAATATGAATTAAATTGCTGAAGGTTTTTTTTTTGATGGGGGGGGGGGGGCGTTATTATTGTTAAAGAATCTAATATGTAGCAATGTTCACAAAGCATTCAGGTTCTGAAAAGAAATGATGAAATATGTTTTTTGCACATTTTCATGGGGGAGGGGTTTGTAATTCCCCCTTAACTGTGTGAGCCTTTGTGGGGGGGGTGGGGGGGGGACAATTTAATAATGTTTATCTGAGATGTGTACGTGTGTATTACAGGTGGCCTCAGTGCTGGAGGTTATGAATGGCTATAATCAGTGAATTGAATACTGAATAAATAAGTGCTCTAGAAAACAAAAATTGCAGAATTGTGAATGTAGATCTAAGCAACAAAGATCTCTATTTTTTTTGTTTTTGTTTTTGCACAGACCCGGCGGGCCCTCACTGTGGCCCTTACTGTGGCCCTTACTGTGGCCCTTACTGCGGCCCTTACTGCGGCCCTCACTGTGGCCCTCACTGTGGCCCTCACTGTGGCCCTCACTGTGGCCCTCACTGTGGCCCTCACTGTGGCAGGCATACAGGCCTCATGCTCATTCACTCTCTCCATCCTCACCAACCTGACGCTTCTTTCTACACATTCACACCATTCACCCTCATCTGCGTGTGTTTGAGAGAGAGAGAAAAAGAGGGAGGGAGGGAGGGAGGGAGGGGGGGAGAGATGGAGGGAGGGAGGGAGGGAGGGAAAGGGAAGAGAGGGAGGGAGGGAAAGGGAAGAGAGGGAGAGAGGGAGGGAGAGCGAGAGATTCCGAGAAGACCTGAAGGGGAGCATTGTAAAGAGGTCTTTTTTTTTTTTTTCTTTGTGTGGTTTTATGAACCGGTGCCTCCAGATTCTCCTGTCATTTACATATCAGACGGAATGTTTCCTCTAAAAGAATTCTGCGACTAATTTATTTTATTCTTTTGTCTTGGGGGGGGGGGGGGGGGGAATGGTAGGCTGCTCTGGGAGGCGTGCGTGCGCGTGTGCCTGCGTCTTATTTTAAACATTAACTCGCCATGTAACATTACAAAATATTTCCCCAAATGTGAAAAACAAAGGAGAAATGCAGCGAAACATTCCGGAACTTGATTCCGTCTTGAACAACGAGGTCACACAGGGCCCCTCACGTCCGAAAGGCAGATGGAATTCTGGGAATATTTTTCCTTACCCACCTATAGTCCACTGGTTCCCTTTAAAACATAAAAGAAAAACAAAGTATGTGCGTGTTGGAAGGTATCGAACATTGCACACCATTTGCAGGCAGGAGATCACTGGCAGGAAGGTTGACGACCGCATTTTGAGTGGCCTCATCCTTCACACGAAGGCATACGGGGGTTCCCTCTTTGTAAAATCGAGGATCCTGCTTCGTGCCGAGGCAGGAGAAGCCCTGGCAGATTTCTGTGCTTCTGGCGAGTCGGTTTGGTGATGTCGCTGCTCCAGGGTTTTAATGGGCAGCCCAAGGCGGGATGAGACCCGTCACCCTGCGTGTGACGCAAACCCAGGTGCGGATAAATGGAGTCTCCGGAGTCTGAGGCGGGGTTTTAACTTCGCTGAGCGGACTGTGCGGCAGTGTGAGATTTAGCAGTGTTAAGCCGCTTCTCCGCCGCATGGTACCGGCTCGGCTCGGCTCGGCTCGGCTCGGCTCGGCTCGGCTCGGCTCGGCTCGGCTCGGCTCGGCTCGGCTCGGCTCGGCTCGGCTCGGCTCGGCTCGGCTCGCTTTTGGTACCAGGAACTTTGTTTTCCACTGCAGATAGTCCCCCGCCAATGTAGCTGGTCGTCATTAGCGACGCCGCATGAGACGCGTTGCTCTGACCAATCAGTCGTCTGCAGTGTTTTCACGTCACATTTTGGTATCGCCTCAGCTCGCCTGGAACCTCGACGGAGGTGATACCAAAAAAAGTACCAGGTACCAGGTACTGTCCACAACCTTTGCCCGATGGAAAACCAAAGAAGTCAAGTTGAGCCGGTACCAAGCGACTTGACACTCTAGACCTGAAGGTAAAATTACTTTTCTTTTTTTCTGAAATGTCGAAATCACAGGATTTTCCTTAGTTTTGCTGTCTTGACCCGTGAAGTTCCCCGTCCGTGTCAAAGGCCATTTTTGCTTTGTGGAAACACCTCCAATCTGTCCACCTTCCACCAACAGGTTGGAAATGCAGAATAGAAACAGATATTTACAACAACAAAAAAAGTTTTGATTGTGTTACCGTGGCAACTGAGCACCCTGAATTAGAGGGGATTTAACCACCAGGACATAACCATGTGCACTTCCTGTCTCCTTGCGCGTAGCATTTTAAACGATCCATTTTCCAAACTCCAGAGAATGCATAAATAAATAAATAATAAATATATTCTCTCTCTGCATCACCTCTATGTTAAACTTCAAAGACACATGAGAAGGTAGAACACAAGGTCTCTGTGGTTTTCACACCAGTTAGTGGACACTATGACTACATGCTCTTTCTGACTGAAGATATCTTCGTGTCGCCAAACGTTGGAAACAGTCAAAATACAATTTATAACGCTCTAGCTGATAGAGCAGTGTAGCATGCGTGATTAATAATCAGTGAAACCGAAATGGTGAACTGTGAAATTTTTTAGGGCAGTTTGTTTCATTATAGGGAGTGGCTGAGGGTGAGTCACAGTAGTTGAAATGTCCTTTTCTTATTTTGTTGAAACAATGAAAAAACCTTTTCCAAAATATCTACTAAATGTAAATATAGAAAAATATTTTCTCATGCAATACCTTTCAGTGTGACTTGTGATCGCGTTTTGTTAGGTGATAAATTAAAATGGGAGAAAAACTACTCGAAACCAGCATATGGAAGTCTTTTTTTTTCCCTTCGTGTCTCGCGTACCTGTGTGTGTCGGTTGCAAGCTTCTGTTAAAGTTTCAGTGGAAAATCTTAAAGGCGTCAAACGGTCTGAAAACAGGTTTTCATTCATAACATTACTGCTCAAAAGGGGAAAAAAAAAAACACAAAAACACAAAGTCCTGTCTGATGAAGTTGGCTTGAAGAAAGCACGGACACACAAATCGTTTAGCTGCAATGTTCTTTATGCACTTGGCTATGTCACTGTACAACGAGGCTGATGATTTCTGTCAGACACTCACAATACTCACTGAGTGGAGTGTAGAATGCGGCTTTCCTTCAGAAGTCTATTTCCAGGATTCCAAACGAACCCCGTTCCTTTGGGCCATGATTATGCACTCTGGAAGTTCTAGAAGTTCTAGAAGTGGTAACGCCAGGATCCAGCTGTATGTTCTCTAAAGACTACGCCCTTCTCTATGACACATGTCCCAGGTGTCCTGCATTCAACACTCAAAACTTGAAGTGAGCTGAATCTGAGCATTCTAGAACTCTGTTGCTTTGAGTTATGGTAGTAATTGTTGCATCCGCGTTAGAATGTTAAGTTACAGACATTCTAATGACATAATTGCGATCTCACACCTTAAAGGGTTAAACACGATAGAACTGCCCGTCTTTCGAGAGCTTGTTTTGCACAGTCTGGGACATCAGAATTCTTCCAAATTAGCTTCCAAATGACCTCATCTGGAGCAGCAGGTTCCACTAAGATCCCCGACACCTCAGGCCAAACACCTTTCTCATTTCGACACTGACACTTAAATAAAAAAATCTTAAAATCTCAAAGGGTGCTAAAGAAATGTACAGAAACTGTTTCACGTGAACTGTATGTTCAAGGGCAACAGGTCCACAAAACCCCAAAAGCCTCCAAAGTATACAAAAAAAGGGGTTTCCAGAAAGGAAACTCAGTCCATGTTTTTTTGGTGTTCCTGATTTATCGGCTTCCATATTTACCAAGTGTGGTTTCACTTAAAGGCTTATTCTGCACTGGTAGCTGGTGCAGAAAGGCCTACATCAAAAGAAGGCGGCTGCAGCAATCCTGGTGTTTTTTTAGACCATAAACCTAGGGAAAGTGGTTTGTTGGCCTTTATGTAACACATGCGATGGAGGTCGAATCAAACCTACGGGCCAAACTAATAAGAGAACAAAATATTGGGTGGAAACGGTACGCAACCATTTTTCTTTGAAAATCACGGTACAATTTTAAGTTTAGTTCATATTAAGTATATTTTCACTCAGTGCATTGTGATCGAAATGAAAGTAGGCCTGGCGTCTGCTTTATCCGTTTTAAGTACTTCTGGTGAATTTATGCAACTATTTCCCCCTCTTTTTGTAAAGCATTTAAACCTCCTTGATTTCAGGCTTGTTTGTTGTTGTTTCAGTTTTTGATTGTCACACATTTCCTTGCCTACGTGTCAACAAAATTTTACAGCGGGATGACTCGCTGCTGTGGTCACCGGGGCGTTTGTTTCGGTCTTGGAGGAAGTAAATAAACTTGCTCCCACCTACGCTCTCTGCTGGCCCGGTGCCATTTTAAATGAAAATAAAAAATGTTTTATTCTCTCACAGCATACTAACCTTCCCGCTCGCGCTCGGTTACGTAATATTTGGGTCGCAGCATCAGATAAGAGAAAAAACATCGTCTGTGCGGACGTCTTTTAGACGTCTCTTCGTCAGAGATCAGTGCTTGTGCATATATGTAGCTAATTATACAGGCTTTCGTCTGATCCTTGGTCAGGACACACGATTACTTTTCCAAAACAATTACGCCTTTTTGTCCCACGATAAAGCAGCCGGTATTTTAAGCTATATTCATTTTGTCTCTGGGAAATTCAGTTGCTGTGCAGTCGATGTATGTAGCCTAATCTTTCAAAGATATGCTTATTATATCGAATCTGTTTGGAAATGGAAATTGGGCCAGTTGTAAAATAGTTTTCAGTTGAGCTTGGTTTTTGCATTTTAGGGTAATAATGTTTGCAGTTGAATCTGTGAGTTTAAGTGGCACTGGCTATATCAGTTTTTCCATTATTTGATAATTTATTTGATAATTACATTTTTTCCTGTACGTATGTGCACTTCAATCCGATGCAATATGTTGCAGTATACAGTAATAGTGTTTGTGTGGATGTCCTTTGGAGCTAAACTCCTGGTGGCCCTCCTGTCACTTTAAGGAACTTTCAGTGGTGTTTAAGTTTGCATTCCATACACAAATTCCTCAGCTTCGGCTGGGCTAAGAGGTCGACATTCGAAAGGGCTAGGGGAGATCGTGGAAGCCAAGGCCGCTTTTATGAAGAACTTGGCAATGACCCTGAAACCCCAGTCACTTTCACACGTGTGCTGTTTTCTCAGTCTTTCTGGGAAACCCTCCACTCGTTATGAAAAAAAAGCCCTTTTATGGAACTGTAAACACATCTCTGTAATAGTTCTGAAAAAGCGCAGAGAAAAAGTGAATGAACACAGGAAACCATATCTGGCAGGAAGTGTGCACTGTCGCCATGGTGACAAACTGAAACCACGCTTGCACGGATAGCCTTGCCAAATATTCTCTCTCTCTCTCTCTCTCTCTCTCTCTCTCTCTGGGTTGAGGAAAGCACGGTCAGATCGGCCTACAAATTCGCGAAGTCTTAAAACACAGAAACAAGAATTAACAGCGCTCTTGTGATCTGCCGCAAACAAAACACGACATGCTGAATAGACAAGGCTTGCGAAAAAAAAAAAAATTCACAGCTCGTTGACGTGAATGAAAATTCTCTGTTTCCTGTCTTAGGCAAGACGGGAGATTCGCTGGCTGTCTCACGATTTCAGTCTGTAAGACGAGCACACGCATAAATAGAAAAAAAAACATCAGCGCCCACTTGATCTAGATCCTTTAGTAAAGTTTTATCTTTGCTTACTGTCTTTCTCTGTTGATACCAGGTAATCTGCCACCAGTGTACTAGTTTAATCGCTTTTTCTAGTGTAATCTCTCTGTCTCATTTTTTCTCTCTATCTCTCTCTCTTTCTCTCTCTCTCTATCTCTCTCTCTCTCTCTCTCTCTGTCTCTGTCCTCATCTGCGGAGTAAAGTGTAACTGTTATCTGCCTCTCTCCAGCTGTTTGACACACATTAGTTGTTCTTTTTTTTTTGTTTTCGTTTTTGTTGTTTTAGCTCCGGACATTTGTGCCCGGCTAGTTTCCCGCACCGAACGTATGTTCGTTCTCAGGAGAGGAATGCAGTCAGGTATGTACGATCATCCTTCGTCCAGCTGACATTCATTTTGCATGAGTTCACAGCCTGGCCTTCAAATCTCGTACGTGCTGTGGGAAACAGATGTCAGGCTGGAGAGATGTAATTTTGGGTGCAGTCGAAGGCTTGTTTTTTTCGTAGGTCTTCAGGAGAGCTAGTGTTGGGCTGTGGCCAGACCAGGTTGGTCCTTGTCACGGTCTGCTTATGATATTTACCCCATTTTTCAAGCAAAGGCACACAACTCTAAAATCATATTTTATATTTTAGCTAAAAATTTTTTAAATGTCACCAGAGCTAAAGGAATCCAGATTCAGTACTTAGCTCAAGGACACAACAACACTGCCTCACGTGGGACCTGAAATATGCAACCCCCCCCCCCCCCCCCCGAGTTTCAAAGCTCCGTCTCACTCCGCCTGTGAGTGTACAGCAGGCCTTGGCTGTGATTGGCCGAAGGCTCAGCCGTGAAAGGCCGAGGGCTCGACCGGGATTGGATGGGAGCTTACAGGCGCACGGTCCTGGCTGCGTCCACTGACCCCTTGTCTTAAGCCTGCTTTGGGATGCGTTTACACGAGCTGTGGTTTGGGGACAGGGGGATTTGCGGTTGGGGGGGGGGGCGCAGCTGTAGGCTGGGGGGAGCTGGGGGTTTGGGCGTGGAGGGGTGTAATCTGAGTCATCCAGGCTGAGTCACCCTTTTAATGTACCCTATTCCACAGTGTCCCAATTGAGCTCGGGGTCAGGGGAGGTGAGGTAGGCCCTGCCGGGCCAGGCCTGGGGTGGGGGGGGGGGGGATCCGAGCCAGACATGGGGGGGTGGGGGGTGGGAACAGGGGGGAACCAGGCCAGGCATGTCCCGTGATGGCCTTCATCCACACCCATGAGCTATGACAGGTCATACAGATGCCTCACTACTTTATTAATGTTTTAAGACAATTTAAAAAAAAAATTTTTTTTTCTGCTAAATGAATAACTCCACACTCCTCTTCGGGGAGCGGCACTTGTCTTTCTTAATTTTTTATTTTATTTTTAATTTTCCTTCTTATCCCTTCTTAAGTTATTAAGTCACTATGTGTTAAACGGTTATCGCAATGAACTGCAATTGAGACAGTTTATGTCAAGACCAATATAAATAAAAAGCAGTTTGCCATGCCCCCCCTTTGCCTTTCCACCTCCAACAGCCAGCACCTGTGGACAGGGGGAGCAGATGCTGGGACAGGGATACAGGTGCTGGCTCAGCTCCCCAGAGGGACAGGTGGGCTCTCTGAATGTGCATACTACACAGGAAGGGTCAAACGAGCGTTTGCATCAGCAAGGAAGCGCGAGACAAAACGCTTAGAGCTGCGTTTACCGCGCATGTACACACACACACACACACACACACTCACACACACACACACACACACACACACACAGACATACACGCACACACACACAGACATACACGCACACACACGCACACACACACACACACAGACATACACGCACACACACACAGACATACACGCACGCACACGCACACACACACACGCAGACATACACGCGCACACACAGACATACACGCAGACATACACGCACACACACACGCACACACAGACATACACGCGCACACACACACAGACATACACGCACGCACACACGCGCGCACACACACAGACATACACGCACACACACACACACACGCAGACATACATGCGCACACACAGACATACACGCAGACATACACGCACACACACACGCACACAGACATACACGCACGCACACACGCGCGCACACACACAGACATACACGCGCACACACACACAGACATACACGCACGCACGCACACACACACACACACACGCAGACATACACGCGCACACACAGACATACACACACACACACATACGGACAACCAGAAAGGCGGCAGCAGCAGCGTGAGGTGGAAACTGAGATCAGCTCCCGAGCTGCAGCGCAGAGTTTAAAGAAGCGAATAAAAGAGAACGAAACACAGAAACTGAAAGCGGGCTCGGCCCCGTGTCAGCGAAACGCACAGACGCGTAGTAAAGGTCACGAGCGGCTACACCCCGCCTTCACTTCTCTCTGCTCTTCTGAAAGGGCCCCTGTCTTTTTCCACTATTAGCAACAGAATCTCCACCGCCATCATTTCTGGTAAAAAAATAATTATAATAATAATTTGACCCCTTTGTTAATCACTGAAATAGTCACGCACATGAGTATGGGCGTGAATGTCAGTAGCCTGTGATCCCACCAGCAGTCATCACTGGCCTACTTTTCTGTTCAGCGGAGGTGTACTTATTCTTAACGGGGGACAGAACTGTGGTCTACTGAGTCCTCTGCAGTTCTTTGGTAGGGGGGGGGGAGGGGGGTGGAGGGTTGGGGATAGGAGTAACTTATTTTGAGATGACATGCTTCAGCATTTTAAATGCATCAGTTTCAGTTTTTTATTTTTGTTTTGATATTTTTAAACGGAGGTGTTCGGCCTTTGTTTCCAGCGAGGATCGATCGTGTGAGTTTCCAAATAATAGAAAACCCAGGCAGGTCTGAGATGACAAATTAAGGCCAGGGGAGGGAGGGGGAGGATACCTTTTGGGTGTGAAAAGGGTGGGAAGACAGGCCCCACTGCGGAGTGGGATGGGGGGGACGGGGGGCGGCAGGTGGAGGAGGAACCTCCCCCACCCCTCTCAGACTGTTCCAGTGTAACCCATCCCAAACACGCCTGCGGCCAACAACCCCCACACAGAAATGACAGCGTCTGTATCATTAGCGGCACCAGAGTTCCAATCGTGGGTGTTCTCGAGAGATTTGCGGGTGGACTTGGGGGGGGGGGGGGTGACTGCAATATCGGCCTTCGAGGTGAGGGGTGGGGGGTGTATCAATCAAAAGTGGGCACAGGATGCAACATGTCAGCGCTAGTGGTTGGTGTGTGGGAGTGTTTTAAGTGATCTGTACTAAGAACTAAGTGCAAATAAGTACTGAGAAGAATTCTTTTTTTCAAGCAGTTTTTTTTTTTTTGATTGGACTATTTTTCATTCTTTTCAAACTGACAGAGAGAGAGAGAGGGAGGAGGGAAAGAGAGAGCAAGGGAAAGAAAGAGACGGAGACCCACCCTGAGGTACAGGACACAGGCAGAGACGTCACCTTTACAGGAAGTGATGTCACATGGGCATGATGCCCCTGATGAGGCTTCCTCCTGTCGCACTTCCCGTCACAGTCGATGATTGACGTCTGTTGCTCAGTCAGCTGGTGGACATGCCTCACCAGGTGGCACCCCCCCTCCCCCTGCCCTGCATCCCCACCCCCCCACCCTGCCTCCCTCCCCTCAAACATCTGAAAGAGAGAAAGAGAAAAAGAGATAAAGTGCAAACTTTTGACACTGTCTCACATGACTGACACACGCTGATTGGGTTCTCTTCCCTCGTGAAACAACAAAAAATGGACAGAAAGAGGACAGAAAAATGAGAAAGAGAAGGCCGGAATGTGCGTGAAAGGAAGAAAGAGACTGAGAAAGGAAGAGAGAAGGAGAGAGGGAAGGGAGGGGAAAAAGAGAAAGATGGCACCAGTGGACAGTGGGGGAACAGTATATGGTTCTGTATGCCAGCACAAAGGACATAACAGTTGTTAATCTACTGCTGTTTTTGTGTCCAGGAACATGCTTAGAAGGACAGTGCTTGCTTGTTGGCCTTCTCTTAGCAACCCCCCACCCCCACACCCCCCCCACAAAGACTGTCGATTCCCTCTGGAGAGCATAGCTCTTTGTGACAGTATGTTTTGTAAAATTGTGCCATCACAAATGTATGTGGTTTGACTGATTGACTGATTGATTGACTGAGTGATTGATTGATTGAGTAAAAGCCTCGGGTAAGACAGAGATGGAAGGGGTTTATAGAGTCTGCATTGCGTGCCTCCACCCTTTGGACAAACCAGCCCCTCCCAGCCCCCCCCCCCACACACACCCCCTATATTTTTTACCACCCAATGACATGTTCATTAACGATCAGGTCAATATCAGATCAATCCCAAAACCTGTCCATTTGCCACACCCCCCTCTATCGACATCTCAATGGCTTTTCTGCCATCCCGCCTACCCCCCCCCCCCCCCCCCTTCTGTCGACATCACAAAGGGGGGGGGGGGGGGTTCCATTTGCCCCGCCCCTTCCATCGACATCACAAAGGGGGTGAAGTCCATTTGCCCCGACTTGGCCATTACAGAAACGCAACTAACCGCAATGCATTCAGAAATAAAATGTATCATCAAAATGTCGTAATGCTTCCTAATATGTGGGTAAACATACGCATTATTGCCACTTTCACATAATGAAATATGTTCTCTTTTTTTTTTAAAGGATGTTACTGTGTTCATTGCACTTTCGAAAAAGCTGAGTTATTTGCAATACATTGCCGTATAGGCCTATTTCGAGCACGTGCCCACAGCTGATGCTTCTCACGAAAGGAAGTCGGGACCTCATTGTTGAGCAACAGCCACGTCCTTTCTGAGCGAAGCATCAGTCACGCGGACACGAAGACGCCCAGGACCTTACCGTTGCACAATGTTTTTGCGTCCACTGTTCCCGGAGCAAGGCGTGCCATGTGACGCCTTTTCGCTTTTCGTTTGTTGTCGGTTCAGAACAAACCGATAAGCGGTCAACAGGGTGACCGCGTTTTGAAAACGCAAATCGTCTCTTTTCCCCCCACTTTTTTTGTGTTGCAGTAAATGGACCGTTTAGTATGATTTGGTGTTGCCAAATACTTCCAAAAATCAATAAAATAAAATAAAAATTCCAGCGTCTCGTTACAATAAACAACCACTTTTGTTACAATAATAGCACTTTTTTTCTGCAGTCGGTCCTTTATAAAATATCAGCGCTGTGTGCAAAATTTAAACTCCAGGCACCGTCAACGTAAAACAACCCCCCGTGAAATCAGAATAAAACATTTATCAGATTTTATGGGTAACTCGCGGCCTTTAGGATTTATTATTTCTGACTGACTGTTTGCTGGGATGTTGCTGCCAAGCCAGTCAAGCTTTTTAAAAAAAAGTTTTTTTAATGATCTTTCTCTTTTCTTTTTTTCTTTTGGCGAGTGCTGTTCCGTCGGTGAAGAGGCTTTCAGGATGAATTGGGCAGCACCATTAAGATCCCATCAGGATAGCGCCGGTAGTCAATTATTTACATCTACCTGCTCCAGCTCATTTGAAGCCGTCACTGCAAATGGGGAACGGCGCGTTGTGGCCGCTGCTGACAGCTCCGGTTTATTCAGGTTTTTAATTAAGGAAATGGGATTTGCGCGTGTACAGTTCCCATGATGCAATGCAGCCACAGAGCATTAGTCAAGGCTGCATTAATCATTTTGGAACAGGCTGGTCCCTCTGCGTTTCTGACCCACTGCTTGGAACTGCACTCTTTAAAAAATAAAAATAAAAATATATATTTTTTTAAGGTTCGGTCCAGGGGTGTATTTAACCAATCTTCTGAGGTGTTGTCAAACTTTTTAAAATTCATAGTTCACCATTTGGAAAAGGGTGGGTGGGGAGGGAGGGGAAGCAATTTCAACATCCCTGCAGGGAAGTAACTCAGTACATTTCACTGTTAGGTTCTAATTTCTGAGAATGCTTTCCTGATAGTACAAAATGTTTCAGAAGTACGAGTTTTAAGAGAAAAATGTGGCAAGACCAAACTGCTGAAACTGCCCTTTAAATGGCATTTATTTAGGCAATAATTGTGGCATGCTGGTGGTGCCAGGTGGACTAAACTGTGAATGAAGAGAGAACTTGGCGGGGAAGCATTTTGTTAGCTTAGCTCAGTGTGCTAACCGTTTCCCTGTTCGAGCAGTGCGGCGAATAGGCTCAGGGCTGTGGAAGTTTGAAAGCTGCAGTAGGGCCCGGGCGCAAAAAGCACGTTCGGATTTCCCATTCGAAGGCCGCGAGCCGCCAGACCCCTCGCTGAAGGGGAGCTTCGAAAGTGCTGGGGCATGTGTGTGTGTGAGAGAGAGAGAGAGAGAGAGAGAGAGAGAGAGACGTCCGGCCTCCACCGCCCCTCTGAATCCCCAAATCCTGGGGGGTGGGCTTGCCCTGGGACGCCGAAGGGGCTCAGGCCTGAGGAAGAGTGTGAGTCAGTGGCCACGCCCCTCAGGCTGACTAACCACCTGAAAAAGGAAGAAGGAAAATAAAGAAGAGTGGTTTGATTTTGTGAGTCAACGCTGGTTCAGCGTGTGATAAGTGGATGCAGCGCAGTGTGGATTCTGCGTCACTGCATTGTTGAAAATCCTTTCTTTTCTTTCTTTTTTTTTAAATCACCACTTTGTCTGGAAAAACCTGTGATGACAGTGGGGATTGGGGGGGGGCTGGGGTGGCAGTGGTGGGGGCGGGAATGTGTACCTGCTTCAGCACATGGCCTTTACAGCTTATTCATTTGCTCCGGGGGGTGGGGGGGTGGGGTGGGGGGTGGGGGGGGGAGTGGTGATCTGTGCAGGCAGGTGTCGGCTCGGGGGTGAGACAAAGGAAAGGACCGTGGGCGTGGCAGGAGGGACACAGTATTGTCCACTGATTGGCTCAGCAGACTGTTCTTAGCCAATGGGGTGACTTTATGACGCACACCTCAGTGTTGTGTTGTCTCAGTGCAGTGACCTTTGACCACGGGTTGCTTTGTGATGTTACTGGATTGGCTGAAGTGAGTAGAATCTGCGAGGGTTAGTTGAGGGATGCTCGGCCTCCTGCAGCTTTTGCTCATTTGTATGTAAAAAACAGCTGTTGATTTATTCATGCATGGAGTATATTTCTTTTTTGTCTAAATTTTTATTTATTTATTCACATTGAAAATGAAGAGCTGTTCTCACTGGCCTTTCCTGGTAGGTGTGATTTTCAGTTCTCAGTGAATGTATTTTTAAAATTTTGTGCACATGTGTTGTGCATGTGTGTGTGTGTGTGTGTGTGTGTGCATGTGCATGCATGCACGTGTGTGTGCCTTTGTGTGTGCGCGTGTGTGTATGTATGTGTGTGTGTGTGTATGTGTGTGCGTGTGTATGCGTGTGTGTGTGTGTATGTGTGCGTGTGCTCATGTGTATATGTATGTGTGTGTGTGTGCGTGTGTGTATATGTATGTGTGTGTGTGTGCGTGTGTGTGTGTGTGTGCCTGTGTGTGTATATGTAAGTGTGTGTGTGCACGTGTGTGTATATGTATGTGTATGTGTGTGCGTGTGTATGTGTGTGTGCCTGTGTGTGTATATGTATGTGTGTGTGTGTGCACGTGTGTGTATATGTATGTATGTGTGTGTATATGTATGTGTGTAAGTGTATGTGTGTGTGCCTGTCTGTGTATATGTATGTGTGTGTGTGTGTGTGTGCACGTGTGTGTATATGTATGTATGTGTGTGTATATGTATGTGTGTGCGTGTGCGCGTGTGTGTATGTATGTGTGTGCGTGTATGTGTGTGTGTGTGTGTGTGCGTGTATGTGCGTGTGTGTGCGTGTATGTGTGTGTATATGTATGTGTGTGCGTGTATGTGTGTGTGCGTGTGTATGTGTGCGTGTATGTGTATGTGTGTGCGTGTATGTGTGTATGTGTGTGTGCGTGTGTATGTGTGCGTGTATGTGTATGTGTGTGCGTGTATGTGTGTATGTGTGTGTGCGTGTGTATGTGTGCGTGTATGTGTATGTGTGCGTGTGTGTGTATGTGTGTGCGTGTATGTGTGTGTGCGTGTGTATGTGTGTGTGCGTGTGTGTGTGTGCGTGTGTATGTGTGCGTGTATGTGTGTGTGCGTGTGTGTGTGTGTGCGTGTCATAGGTATATGTGTAACCATGGCAGTCGAACGAATGTTCGATGAGCGTTCCCTCACTCGCTGCCTCGCTCGCCCCAGGCAAGCTGACCCCCTTCATCACAGGGAGGGGCATTTGCATGGGAGAGCCAGGTAAGCCAGGTGACACACCTGGCCCCAGGGCCGCAGCCCAGCGACCCAGCCCACCTGCAGGCCCTCTGGCTCCTGCTCCCAACCGCCACACTGCTTTAACCCTGTGCGACTGTGAGGTCACAAACAAACGTGCCATTAGAACGTTCTTTCATTTGAATGTTCTAACGCCGGCGTAACAGTCGCCACTGGTGATGGAAAGCAGTGGTAATTCTAGAATGCTGGCTTAGAATTTTGAAGAGAAAAAAAAAGAAAAGAAAAAAAAAAACTCTTCACTCTTCAAAGGGTTAATCAGTCACGTGGCCTCTTGCACTTAACGAGGTGCTTAACGAGGTTCACCTGCCATGTGACCCCGCCCCCCCCAACCCCCACCCCCAACTCAGGAGCCTCAGAGTTGCTCTTGTTTCCACACACAAATAAGTGTGTCAGTCTCAACAGTATTAGATAGCAGTTAAAACCCAATTAATGCACCTGGCCTGATTCTCGGGTCTGAAACAGTTGTGGATTTTAGGGTGAAAATAAAAACCCAATGACCCTTATTTCTGAATGGGCACGGCTATTTGTTTGATATTTTTCTAGCTTTTCCAGTTATGCCTGAAAAGGGCCGGTGTGGGTGCAGATTTTTTTTTAGCCCAGCACTACAACACCTGATTCAACTAATTAACTGATCGTAATCTCCACTCAAGGCCGTGATAAATAGAATCAGATGTTGTAGTGCTGCGCTCAAACAAAGAAACCTGCACCCACACCGGCCTTTTCCAGGTTAGACATCCCCGCTGAAGTCTGACTCACGTCCCCCCCCCCTCCCCCGCCCCCTCTGCCATACTCCTGTGCTAATTTTGGACATGCTTGTTAATGAATGGCTTGTTGTGTCTGAATTCTCCCAGGCACACATCCCTCCTACTTTACGCTGTAGTACTGAGCTGTGCGTAAACCCCCCTCAGGCCCTCCTCCCACACCGTGCTGTGACCTCACACCCCCACCAGCACCCCCCCATATGTGAGAGATGAAGGGGAAAAGCAGCCAATGCCTGGGCCTTGACCTTTGACCTCTGCGCTGTAATGTACGGTCTCGCCGACGCTGTTTAAATAAGCCAGAGAGGGGGCAGGGGCACTTCGGAACTAGTGAGAAAGGCCAGAAGGGTGTGTGTGTGTGTGTGTGTGTGTGTGTGTGTGTGTGTGTGTGTGTGTGTGTGTGTGTGTGTGTGGATGTTTGTGTGAATTCCCAAAGAAAAGATAAACACCAGTCATCAGTGTCTCCAGGCTCTCCTTATGTAGCATAGCATCTCATAGCATCTTTGTGTTTTATTATTATTATTATTACTATTATTATTATTAATAATATGAATAAAGCAGGGAGCTGAGAAGCACGGGTGGCTGCAGCGCTCCGGGGGTTAATCTGACCGCGTGTTTCCCCTCTTACTGCGAAAAGAAGAACGAAACCCTGCGAGCCGAAAGTGACGAACGAAAGCTGTGACGCGCCGCGGCCCGGCGGACGGCTTCCCGCCGCGATAGCATCAGCTACGCGGAGACGGTTGCCTGGCAACGCTGCTGAAGTAGCCAGAGGAACATGGGGCGGGGGGGCGGGGGGGCGGGGGGGGGGTTTAGAGTGATACAAGAAGAAGAAGAAGAAGAGGAAGACAAAACAGAAGAGGAGGAAGAAGAAGAAAAACCTTTTTTTGTCACATTTTCATGATTTTCTCAGTCAGGCTTCTTTCCTAATTTAGCAATGGACCGTTTCATTTACATTTTTTTTTAGAGTTGTGTAATCCCTCTGTTTTTAAAAAACGTTTATTTTTTTGTTTTTGTTTTTGAATGTGTGCCCTTCCGTGTGTGTGTGTGTCTGTGCGTGTGTGTGTCTGTGTGTCTGTGCATGTGCGTGTGTGTGTCTGTGTGTGTCTGTGTGTGTGTGCATGTGTGTGTCTGTGTGTGTGTCTGTGTGTGTGTGTGTGTGTGTGTGTGTGTCTGTGCATGTGTGTGTGTGTCTGTGGAGGAGAAAGAGTGATATGGAAACAGAGAGAGAGAGAGAGATAGGGAGAGACTTCTCTATTCCATTCACTTGCGGTACGTTCATGTGCAACTTTCAGAGCTCTTATTAAAGATTTCTGGGAAGGCGGCCTCAGTGCTGTGCTCCGTAGCTTCTGAGTCTGTGCGGTAAAGTGGCCCGCCTCTCTGAATCGCTAATGAGCGCTGCCCTCTGAGCAGCATGCTGATGACATCATACAGCATCACTGCAGGGGAACACGACAGTGCTCATTCAGTGCACACACGCACGTTTGTGTGTGTGTGTGTGTGTGTGTGTGCATGTGCGTACATTTGTGTGTGTGTTTGTGCGTGTGCGTGCATGTGCATGTATTTCTGTGTGTGTGTAACTGCATATATTGGTCTTGTAGGGTGGGGGGGGGGGGGGGCACGTGCCTATCCTGGCTGTAGTCGGTCACATGTCCATCCCGTGTCAACGTGTCGCCTGAAGATAAACATTTTAACTCTGACCGCGGAGACTCCAGCGGTCCCCTGTCCATCATTCCGCTGTTGCCATGGAATCGCTCTTGAGCTCTGGGTGATGCGCGCTGTGGTGCCCCGTAGGTCCCGTGTGTGCCCGCTGATCCGCCGTATGTGTGCCCGCTGATCCAGCACGTGTGGCACGGTGCCACGGTGCCAACACACGTGGGCACGACCAAGAGATCCGCTGCTCCCGCTTTTGACACACGGGGAGTCATCCTCACGGAAGTGGAATTAAATTTGTGAAGGGAAGGGTGTCGAAATGTTAAGATGTGTAGTCAGACCGATGCCCCTCACACAGTTATCTGCGCTGTAGCCCCGCCCACTCCCCTTCCCTGGGGGGTCAGGCAGGGTACATGGCAACCGGTGAGCAGCTAAGGATCCGGAGTGGGAAAAGAGCAGGTAGCAGAGGAGAGAGGGTGAGGGTTATACAAACTTCAACAGAACCCAACCTGTGTGTGTGTGTGTGTGTGTGTGTGTGCGAGTGCACGAGTGAGTGTGTGTGTGTGTGTGTGTGTGTGTGTGTGTGAGTGTGTGCGAGTGTGTGTGTCTATGTGTGTGCATGTGCGTGTGTGTGTGTATGTGTGTGCCTTATAATGGACTAAATCCTGCAATGGGGACATTTCTTTTTGAAAAGTGCATTTGTGAGGGAAGCCATTGTCCTCTTGTCCAAACCCAGAAGACCTGCGAACATCTGGTTCATGCCACAGAAGGACAGCGTGACGTTCCCGCATGAACAAGAACCGCTGAGCGTCTGACAGCCTGACCTCCGGCGAAGGGCTGTTTACAAACACAACCCAAAACCGGCAACAAAAAAAACACCACCACCAGCGTGAGAAGCCGGTCCTTCTAAACTATGAGACCCTCTGGATGTTCCCAAGGGTCAGTGTTTACACACAACAATTCTAAACCCCCCCCCCCCCCCCCCCCCCCAGAGCGCCAGAAGGGCAGCACTCTACCTCAGGCCCCGGGAGCTCTTGCTGAATCGCGTGTCGCTGCTCAACGCGTGTTTCGTCAGCGAGAAGCTCGGTCGTCAGGGAAGAAGGGTGGGGTCTGTGATCATCAGAGGTACAAAAAAAACAACAAAAAAAACAGCTTAGTCGTCATGGGAAACAGAAACAGCTGAGTAACAGAAACAAAACACACGCGCAGAAAAAGACTTCGTGAAGCGAAGGCGTGAAGGAGACCGCCCGGCGTTTCCCAACGGTCACGCCGATGGACGTCCCTCCCACCTACAGGCCAAGCTTTCCCCACCCTGTGGGGCTGCTGGTCTCAGTACAGGCCCAGTCACAGTCACAGGCAGCACAGGCCCAGTCACAGTCAGCACAGCCCAGTCACAGTCAGCACAGGCCCCATCAGAGTCAGCACAGGCCCCATCAGAGTCAGTACAGGCCCAGTCACAGTCAGCACAGCCCAGTCACAGTCAGCACAGGCCCACTCACAGTCAGCACAGCCCAGTCACAGTCAGCACAGGCCCCATCAGAGTCAGCACAGGCCCAGTCACAGTCAGCACAGCCCAGTCCCAGTCAGCACAGGCCCAGTCACAGTCAGCACAGGCCCAGTCACAGTCAGCACAGACCCCATCACAGTCAGGATAGGCCCGAAAGAGAAAACATAATGATTGGTTCAAATCAGCAAGTGAACTCAGTGTGTTGCAACTACAGCCATTTTGTTATCATGTAGTGTCACTCCCCCCCCCCCCCCCACTATTTTAAAATTCACATTCAGGAATTTAGAAGACGTTTTTACCCAGAGCGACGTACGGCAAGACTGCAGAAACAAGGATTGACTTTTTGTTAAAAAGAGACGCAGTCACGTCTGGGTCAGAGACAAGCATGTGAGCGTGTGCAGGAATATTAGCCTGCTTCAGTCTTAATCCTGGCAGGGGGGGAGGGGGGTTTGGCCCTCCCCCCCTCCCAGACCTGGCTCTGATTTTAGGAATGTCAACGTTGACACTGGAATGGGGTTTGAGGAGCCCCCTCGCCCGTCTCGAAATGCAGAACACGTGTTTCACCGCGGGACTCTCCCTGACCCCCGCCATTCTGGCACTGCTGTTTCACCTCTCTCTTTTCTTTCAGTTAAAAAATTTAAAAACATGTTTGAGGGCCCATAATAGTTTAGGTCTTTTATAACGTTTACGAACAGTAATTATTAGCCAGTCCCGAATTGATATTACCAACGATGTGGCGGAGCTGCGTTGGTAAAATTGCACCTGCAAAATTTAGAACCGGGGATATCAAAAAGGGAGAAAAAACCCCAAAACCCGATTACAGTAAGAGAGAGAGAGAGAAAGGGAAACACGTTGGGCCGTTTCCTAACTGAAAGGAGCCGGGCAACGTTTCTGCAGACAGAATTTCCATACGGGCTTTCCTTCGGCATGGGGATTAAACAAATGAAGAGCGTGACACCGTGTTCAATAACTGGAAGAAAAGCTTTGTGTTCCTTCACGCGTAAACGAATGCCTTTGCATCGCAAATTCTTTATTTCACACGGGAGAGGATCTGAGACGCTGGAAACCAAACGGCTTCGTGATGTATCGCAGACGTGAAATGTTTACGTTATTCAGACTGATTCGAGCGCGCCAAGTTCATCGCGGAAATTATGCGTGGCCATTTTAAACATCTGGCGGGATTTCAGTTATTTTGGACGCTCTCTCTGCTTTTCGCCATTCAGATGTAATTTTAGAGTCTGCTGTTTTGAATTATGCATTCAGCGATGCGAAAACATTCTGTGACTAAAATAAACAAATTTATTGCGCAAAATGAAGAGAGAGAGGGAGAGCGGGTGAGAGCATTGAGGAGCATGTTCAATGAGCGTGGAGGAGCAGGTTAAGGGTTCTAATGGTGATGCAGGTGTATGGATTTCTGCATATTTTATCTGAGTTGCACATTAACATCCCTCCTTTCGAAAAAGTCGTGTTGCTGAGAGAGGGGTCAGCGCAGGAGAGGGGAGCAGTTACCCCAGCCTGCAGCGACAAACACTTTTCTTTTATAATTTAAATTCGAGTAAGACGGGTCCTGGTTCAGTGTTTAA